>CAUYUJ010007491.1:239267-294267 GCA_963575745.1 Prorocentrum cordatum | reverse complement strand
AGCTGTAGCTCAGCTGTAGCTCAGCTGTAGCTCCGCTGTAGCTCAGCTTTAGCTTAGCTTTAACTTAGCTTTAGCTTAGCTTTAGCTTAGCTTTAGCTTAGCTTTAGCTTAGCTTTAGCTTAGCTTTAGCTTAGCTTTAGCTTAGCTTTAGCTTAGCTTTAGCTTAGCTTTAGCTTAGCTTAGCTGCAGCTTAGCTGTAGCTTAGCTTTAGCTTAGCTTTACTGTTACTACTAATGCTGCTTTCCTAGGGGCTCCAACTCCTAGGTAGGGTCGCACTGGGATAATTTGCTTAAAGGGGCCGGGCAGTGGAAAACGCCCCGGGCGGTTCCCCCAGTCCCCGCCCCGCGGTTCCCCCAGTTGCGCCCCCTGGGCTCACCCAGCTTAGCTTAGCTAAACTTAGCTCAGCTTAGCTTAGCTGAGCTTAGCTTAGATTATCTCATCTGAGCTAAATTTAGGCTTGCCTAGCTGAGCATAACTTAGCCTAGCTTAGCTTAGCTTTGCATAGTTTAGCTTAGCTTGGCTTGGCTTAGCTTAGCTTATCTCCTACTATATTAGCTTAGCCTAGCTTAGTTTAGCTTAGCTTGGTTTGGCCTACCTTAGCTTAGCTTTAGCCTCGCCTAGCTTAGCCTAGCTTAGCTTAACTTAGCTTAACTTACCATAGCTTAGCTTATCTTAGCTTAGCTTAGCGCAGCGCAGCACAGCGCAGCAAAGCGCAGCGCAGCACTAGCACAACATAGCATAGCATAGCAGATCATAGCATAGCATAGCATAGCTCATCATAGCATAGCCTAGCATTGCTTAGCATAGCACAGCGCAGCATAGCATAGCATAGCATAGCATATTGTTGCTTTCCTAGAGGCTCCAACTCCTAGGTAGGGTCGCACTGGGAAAATTGTATTCCGGTTTTTGCTCCATGTTGGCCTTCTGGGGGGGGGGGCTGATTAGAGCCCCCCCTTTTTTGATTGATCTCCCCCAAGATGGCCCCCAAAAGCGCCCAGGAGATCCCAAGAGGCCCCAAGAGGCCCCAAGATGGCCCCAAGATGGCCCCAAAAGGCCCCCAGGAGACCCCCCAGAGGACCCCAAGCAATCCCAAGAGGCCCCCCCGTGGCACCCAAGCCGCCCAGGAGCCCCCCAGGACCGCCGATTGACCCCAAGACGTCCGAAGAGGCCTCCGAGAAGCGCCGAAAAAAAGGATATTCCAACAGGCTCCGAGGGGCATCCAAGACACCTATAGCCTTTTTGTTTGCCTTCCTCCTCCTGCTCCTCCTTCCTCCTTGTATTATTTCTCGTCCTCCTCGTCCTCCTTCTCCTCTTCCTCCTCCTCATGTTCCTCACATTGTTCTTCCTATGTTTCGAATGGTTGTAGTAGCAATTTTGGCATTCGTGCTGTTATTATTGGTACTAGTATTAGTAATACTATTATTAGTATTACGACCACTACTCGAAACAGTAATAGTAGTAGTACCACTATTATGAATATTATTATGAATAGTTGTAGTATTGTTGTTAGTATTACTAATAGTATTCGAACGACTAGTATTAGTATTATTACTAATATTACTAGAATTGAAATTGTTACTATTACGGATATTAGTATTACTATTGTTGTTCGTATGTTTCGTAATATTAGTACTCGTAGCAGGATTGCTGTTCTTATTGGTTTTCATACGATTCAGACGATTCCTCGTCTCATTCGTGTTATTACCATCAGTAAAATGAGTATTGATACTGGTATTAAACGTTTATATATTCTCATTCGTATGAGTATTCCTAATCGTCGTATTAATCGTAGTATGTGTAATACTCTTGTTATGACAGTAGTATGCTAAGTAGTCGTAGTTTCCGTATTATTGATAATCCGACTACTATTATGAATAGCGTTGGTAGTATTATGTTTATTCGTTCGACTTCTTCTTAGTATTAGTATTATTCGTAATATGCTCATTCGTATGATTATCATCCGGTTTCTGATGTGTATTATTATTATTATTATTTATCCTCCTCCTCCTCCTCCATATCCTCCTTCCCATCCTCCTCCTCCTCCTTTTCCTCCTCCCCCCCCTCCCCCCACCCCAACATCCTGTTAATTGTTTCCCCCCGTCCCCTCGTCCATCCATCCAGCCTCCTCCTTGTCGTCCTCCCTCCTTCGCGCGGTTCGGCCGTCCACCGCCTTGCTTTCGCACTTCCCTGATCACCTCAACTCGCGTGGACATCGCCCCTGGATGGGCCAGTGAAGATTTTTCCGTCGCAGCCGCAGGCGAAGGCGCGCCGCGGCGTCACAAGTCACCTCGGGCTACGAGCAGAACTTATTCACCTAGCGCGCGCACAGGCGGCTGCAGGACTACCGCCGAGGGGCGCTGGGCTGCGCAGAGGGCTGAGGCTGCAGGAGCTGCAGGGAACAGCCAGGTGACCAGGCAAGCGCGTGGGCATCCCAGGGGCGAGACCACCAGGAAGGATGAATTAAACCTTGTCGCACCAGGCGCCAGAGGTCGACGCGCCACAGGCGCGGCGAAGCGCAGGGCTGCATAAACAGACCAACGCGCTAGGCTGCAGGCCAACGGGGATGATCACACATGGCCGACCAAGAAGGCTGACCCACTCTTGAACAGCTCAGCGAGTCAGAATCCCATCAAACCAGCGGCAACGGCAAACGCAAGCAAGCTGCGCCGGCAACCGGAGACCAGAGGCCAGGGAAGCGCAAGCACTCGAGCCAGAACTGGTCAAAGCGCACGCCACCTGAACGCCGGGGCGCCTCACCCGACTCCACTGAACCAGAGCGAGCGCCACAAGGCGAGGGGCTGAGCGGGGTCGCAGACAGCCGAGGGCCGAGGTAACCTGAGGCCAGGAGCCGGCAACTAGGCGCCCAAGTCAGAAGACATCACGAAGAGGGGGGCCAGTGCCAGGGAAAACCGAGCCAGGCTGTGGCCAGGTCTGAGCAAAGGCCACGGTGAAAACAAGTACAGCAGACGTCCGAGGCCGAGAGGCACGCCGCGCCCCGCCCCAGCAGGGGCCAGCGCACACAGCATCGACGGCGCCTTGGAGCCTGGTCCCCAAGTGCGGGCGGGGCAGAGCCAGGCGCAGCGCCGGGGCCATCACCGGTCATCACGAGGCCAGCAGCTGGGGGGGCTGCGCCAGGCGCGGAGAAGGCCAGTGCGAATACAGCCACAGCCAACGGCAAGGCCGTGCAACGGCGCGCAGCGCCTCGCCCCAGCAAGGGCATCGCGCCAGGCATTGACAGCGCCAGCAGCCTGATCCACAAGGGCGGGGGGCGGGCCAGACGCTGTAGCGCGACCGAAACCAGTCGCGAGGGGCGGAGAGGCAGGGGCGCATTGGGCACGGCTGCGGCTAACGGCCGCACGTCCCAACACGGATCCCTGATTCTCCCATTTTGCGGGGCCCATCTCCAAACGCGGGCGAGTTTCCTGCGGCTCTCGCAACTGTTGCCGCGAGACAGTCACGGGCGGAGGCGCGCCTGAGGGCGCGCGTTAGGCCGCCACGGCGACACTGAGCCAGGAACGCCAACAAGCGTGAAGGGCTGGAGGAGCGCCTGCCAGCCGCAGGAGGAGCCCCGTCTGCCGCGCCCGCAGCGCCCTCGCATTGTCTGCGCTGGGGGGCCCAGCCAGGGCACCAGGCGGTCAACGGCCGCGCCATCAATGAAAAGAGGGGGGGGGGGGGGGGGCAGGGGGAGAAGGGAAGCGCTGAACATGCAGCCAGGAAATGGGGCCGCACCGAGGTGGCCAACGGCCGCGCTTTCTGGAGCCTGGAGGTTTCGAAGCGCCAAGTGACAGCGGCAGGGAGGTCACGACCATCTAGATCTCTCGTCGCCGCGGTCAGCACCGTCGCTGTTCTTTCTGCCTCGCTCGCTTCCTTCGCGCCAGTCGTGGTCGCGCCACGATGGCCCTCCACCGTGCCGGGGCCAACCTTCCCGTGAGCCCCAGGATTGGTGCTGGGAGCTAGCGCTCCACCCCTTTGGTTGGTGGGGGCCCTTGCCTGTGGCCCTCTTGACGTGCCTCTCGCGGATAGTCCCCCAGTCGACGTCGAGCTCCAGTCCCCGGCCCACCTCGCAGGCGCCGTTGCCAGATCTGCGCCAGGCGCCCGGGAAGCCCCCGCGCGCACCCTCGACGCTCGGGCGGGGGGGGCCCTTGCGCCCCCCTCGGCGCGATCAGGGAACTTCAGCGCGTAGCCGTGCCAGGCCCCGTTGAACGCGCCCCCCGAGACCCCCCGGAGGCGCGCGATCTTGCCGGCGGGGAGCTCACCGATATCATCCAGGTTGACTCTGCCCAGGTACTCTCGATACATGCTTCCTCCAGTGACAGGGTCACTGAGATTGTCGAAGGCCTCGCGCGCGCTGCTGCTGCTGCGAGGCGGGGTCGAAAGGCGCCTGCTGTCGTCGTAGCCAGGGGGCGCAGCACGCCTGTCCACGGCCCGGGTGCTGTGCACGCGCCTATCGCTGGCGGCGTAGCTTCTCCACGGTGGTGGCGGATCACCTCTGGAGCTGGCGGGCGCAGCGGCGCCCGCGGCTGCGGGCGCAGGTGACTTGCCCCCGGAAGGCGCCAAGGGGGTCGTCGCTCGGGCTCGGGCTAGCTCCTGCGGCAACCTCGCTTCTGCCCCCGCGGCTGCCCACGCGCGATGGCGGGGGCGAGTTGCCGCGCTGCTGGGGGGCGGGTGAGAGGACATGAAGCGTCTCAAGTTGTAAGACTGATCGCTCTTACCCGCTCGCGGGACAACGGGGGGGGAAGAGAATCGAGCACGAGAAACACTACGAGCAGAAAGCACGTAAAAAAAACAGACGGGCTCATAGGGCGGGCAGACCTCAACGGGCGGGTCGGGAGCACGGGCCCAGGCGGCCAAGTCGAGAAAGCGCGGGGCTGAAGTGTTCGCCCGCCACGAACCGCGAGGAGACCTCTAACGGTAGCGCGATCCCCAAAATCGCGACACTTCCGCAGCGAGAGCGTCATTTCTGAGCGTCGAAGGCGCGGCGCCCCAATAAATTGCGAGGGGCCCCACGCGAGAGAACAATTATTGCAAGAACTGCCGGGAAGCCCCGCGCAAGGGCGCCTGATATTCGTTGTAAACAGGGGGCCCATGGTCCACTTCGGTGGCGCCCCATTTTCCCATGCGAAAAAAGGATGAGACCCCTGGGGCCCTGGGAGGAGCACTTTACATGGAAACATATAAATAGTCACCGGGGGGCAGCATAAGCAGCAACGATTTCGGATGCAGCCGCATCATCATAATCAGCATCACCAGCAACAGCATCATGATCTACAGTTGGCCCACATCTCCAGCACTGAAACTCTTCGCACACAAACGTGCTGCAAAATACAACGCGCTAAACTCACATCCTTTTGGTTAAGAACTTCAGAACACCCCAACTTTGACTGCACCTGTGGTCCGTCCGTCTCCGGCCCATCTGCCCGCCCCAGCGCGCGAGCCGTGCCAGTGATGGGCACCCTCTTCACACTAGATGCTCCTGCCTGACGGGCTGCAGGGCGGCGCTGTCACCGACGACACTCGATTCCCACTGCGCGCAGCGTCTGCTTTCACTGCAGACTGGGCCATCGACGTAGCGAGAAGTGCCTTCGGAGAAGGGAGGAAACAACTCGCCCCTCTTTCGTGACATCGCGGACTCCCCCGGCTGCCAGAGCGGCACTTACCACGGCCCAGGGGCGTGAGCAACCTAACCCCTGTAATCAAGCCTTCGTGGAACCCTTCGGAATACGGACAGAATGCACCTCCGACGCCACTTGTCTGTGGCAACCATTGCTACTTGTCTGTCTGTCAGGACGCACCTGTGACGCCCATTGAAACGACCAAACAAGCTGAATAGGACTGCTGCGGCTGCGCTGCTGCGGCGGCGTGTGGCTATGGCTAGGGCTGCTGCGGCTGCACTGCTGCTGGTGCGGCGCCTCCACGGCGCTGCTGCTGGTCTCGGGAACGGCCACGACAACGGCACCAGAACTCAAAGCTCACTCGAGAGATCCGCCGGAGTCCAGTTCTGGCACGCTGAGCACTCGCGCCATGCCGAAGTCGAATTCGGAAGAGACCTTGAGCTGATTACCTCTAGTTTGCCAACATGTTCACAACACGGTAAACTCCTCACATACACACGGATTTCAAGATACAAGACACGCAACTCACGTCCTGTTGGTTACGGAGTTCAGAGCATGCCCACTTTGACACCCCTGGCCTTGTCCGTTCCGGGGCATCTGCCCACCCGGGCGCGCGAGCAGCGCCAATGACGGGCACCTCTTCACACTAGACGCTCCTGCCTGAAGGGTTGCAGGACGGCGCTATCACGAACAACACTCGATTCCCACTGCGTGCATCATCTGTTTTCGCCGCCTGCTGAATCATCGACGAAGCAGGAACTGCCTTCGCAGAAAGGAGGGAACAACTCGATCATCTCCGTCGATGACGACAGCACCATCATCAATCGCAGCAAAACCATCATAATCGTGATTCGTGCTACCGCCGTCGTCAGCATGATCATCATCTTCAGTACTAGCGTAATCAGAATAGCAGCAGGACCAGCATACTCTTGATCAGCATCATCATCATCACCAGCAGCATCATCACGATCATTATCAGCAGCATAATCATCAGCATCATCACCACCATAAGCAACAGCAGCATCAACAACATCTGCATCATCATGATCAGCATAATCGGTATCGTCACCACTAAGAACCTAATTGTTACCATGGTAATCCACAGCAGCATTCGCATCGTCAGCATCAGAGTTAGAATACATCTCTATCATCCCTCAGCACCCTTTTACATAGTGTGTATCAATCCTCCCTCCACCGCCATGCCGTCGCATTCCCCCCTCATTCGCATCATGGTAATCCTCATCATGTCCCTCATCGTAGCATGAGTTACCATGTGCATTATCGAAGATTCTCATCGTCCGTATCATCCCCATCATCGCTCGCTCCTCCCTACGCCATCCATCGCTCCTCCACCCCCTCGTCCTCATAGCACAAGTCTTCGTCATCATTCTCGCCACCTATCACCGTCATGCATGTATGTACCATCTAGTGATATGTATATATATATACACACGTGTATGACAACTGCGGTGAATAAACCGATGGACATATGATCAGCATGGAGAATGCTGATAGAATCAGTATGCTGATCATGCCATCATCTTTATTTGTCGTCCTCCCCCATCATGCCCCACCCTCCTCATCCTCTTCAACCCCAGTAATCAGCCCCTCCACATCCTCCTCATCAGCCTCTCCCTCTTCCTGTTACTCATGCTCATCGGCAACAGCACGATCATCAAGTCTCCCCCGATGGATATTCCCGCATCATCCATGTTCTCCTCCACGTCGTTGTCCTTACCACCCGCCTCCTACTCAAGTCTCGTTCCTGTACACAACTAGTCCACCTACTCCGAACTCCGCATCCTCTCCGTTCCATCCCCCTCCCCGTTCTGCTCCACCGCTGCTTCTCTTCCACACCACCCTGTCCCTCCACCACCGCGGCGTGCTGGCTAGCAACACGTATGAGCTGGACGCCCTTTCTCCGAAACCCGGACAAAATGCCCCACCTCCTCAGAATCATCGTGTTCAGATTCCTCGTGCTCACCCTCCTCCCGCCCCGCTTCTCCACATCGGCCCTTCGTCCCTTTCTCCGCCTCACCCTCCTCCTGGGTATCAAACTCCCCGGCAGCAGGCGCACCGCCGACAGAACTACCGCGATCGTAAACGATAGTGAGACATGTAAATCGCCCTGTAAGACATGGAATCACCCTCCTCGTCTTACCATTCAATCTTTCTCGTCATCATCCTCTCATGCTCGCCCTCCCTCCTAACCGTTCTCAACTCAAAATCCTGAACCTTGTATTTCTTCGCATCCCATCATTTTGCCTCCCTGACTTGTCCTGATTCCTCTGTCCTCTTCCAAATCATCATCCTTCTCAACCTCATCATAATAATCCGTGTGTGCTCTCTTCTCCTCCTCCTCCTCCTCCTCCTCCTCCTCCTCCTCCTCCTGGTCTATGTCCATCATCCCTCCTGCCTCGCCTCCTCATCCTGCACACCCTTCATAAGTTTCCTCATCTACGTCCTCCTCCCCCTCCTCCTCCTCCTCCTCCTCCTCCTCCTCCTCCTCCTCGCCTCCCTCCTCGCCCTCCTCCTCCTCCCGTTCCTTCCACTCATCATCCATCCTCACCCCCGATGCCCCCTTCCCGCATCCATCGTGCTCCCTCCCTCTCCGCCTGCCACCCGCAGTCCTGGTACGCAGGAGTCTCCATGAGGAGGTCCCTGGCGCCAGTCAAGGCGTTCGCCTCCTCCTCGCCAGGGAATTACAAGTTTGAACGACCGAGAAGCCGAAGCTCACGCAACTTACAACATTGAATGTACGAAGCCCCTTGCAACAAGGCAAAGACCAGAGGTGCAAACAGATCACCAACGGCACTGAAACCATCAGAGCTTAGCTCAGTTAGAGAACAAAACAGCGAGAATTCACGCAAACGCACGCGCGTGCAGGAATTCATGAGCAAGCCCACACCGACTTCGTCACTTCCTGTGCGAAACCCTGTCACGCACGCACGTGCAGATACGCGCTGCATGTACACTCCCGAGCGTACTCGTGCGTGCACATGTGTTCATGCAGGCACGCTCGCTCGCGAATGCAAAGCCGATGGCACTCGTATTCCGTCATATCACAAGTCCGCGGCTCTACACAAAAGCGGGGCGCTGTTTTACCCGTGGGCTGAAAAAAGTGCGCGCCCCACGCCACGCAACACCCACGCACGCACACGCGCGCATACCAAACACACACGCACACACTTGGTTTTGCCTCCGCTGGCGACGGGACGCCACAGGCAGCCGCGAGAAAGTGTGCTCAATGCCTCGAAGAGAAGGCCCAACTGCACGTAGAGCGGTGCGCGGGTGCGGGGGAGCCCGACAGGAAAACACATGCACACGCGCTGCTCCCCGTCGGAGGGCGAGCTGCGCGGCATCCTCGCGGTGCCCGGCGAGCTAAGCCCAGAGGCCTCGACATGCAGCGTCACATGGAAGTGGGGTTCAGGAGCAGAGACAAGAGAAGGCGACAGCGAAACACGCGCATACACACACAAGCACGCATACACACAAGAGCACACATATCTGAACAAACGGGCGCCCAAACCTATGTACATAGTATCTATACGTATGGAAAAATGCATGCATGAAAAGACCTCGTCCACAAAAAAAATACCCTGACGCGCACACGGGCCCAAAGCACACACACACACACACACACACATACGCACGTGTTCAAAGAACCGCGCGCGTCGACAAGCTGGAGGTCTTTGCCAGCAGCAGCAGCCCTTGGCGTGACCAGCGCACGCTCAGCACAAACCAGTCTCGGCGCGCTAACACCACCCTTCACCCATCAGGACCACATTTCTAACCCACGCCTAATCAGGTTTACTGAGGTCTTACTAGCAAGCCATGGCGGAGCGCGTCTCCAGCCTTGTTCGCTACCCTGGCTAGGACCGCTGCATACCTTCAGCAGCGGGCCGGGTGCACCCGCGCGGCACCTGCACTCGCATCCAAAGCGCTGACAAGCTTTGTGTTGGAGTTGCCCCTGGAAGCGGCGTTCCCCGGTGGGCGCGGCGCACGAATCGCTCGACAAGTCGCATGACAGCAGCAACGGCGGCGGGGCCGCTCGAGAGCGGGCGACATGATGTTCTCGCCCAAGCGCCACGCAGCTTGCGCGTGGAAGTATCAGACCGGTGCTGTTTCCGCGCGACGCATGCTTCTCCATCGCCGCGCTCATCGGAAAATTGACCACCCGAGCGGGCTAGCGCCGCAACGCTGCGCAAAGATTCTGTAGCTCCAGTTCCGCAAGTGTGCGGCCCGCGGTTGACCCCTTCGCCAGAACGGGATCCACCCTCCTACTTCCCGTCCCTCTCCCTTCTCCACTCCTCTCCTCCATCCCCCTCCCTCCCCCCTCCCCACTTCCTCTCCCTCCTCCCTCCCCCATTCCTCCTCCCATCCGCCACCCCCCCCTCCACCTCCTCGATCCCCCTTCCTCGTGAACGGCTCCTCCGTCGCACCACTCGGCGCGTCTGAAGGACGCGCCAGGCATTCCTCTCAAAACGTCCTGCATTACAACGTACTGCCCAAAGCTCAGAGATGTCAGCAGTTACACCAAGGGTTGAACCTAACGGTGTTCCTCGTTCTCGTTTTGTGTTCGTTGCCCCTCATTTTGTCCTCAATCCGCCTTGAACGCAAAACGAAGTCGAAACGGAAACGGCCCACGAAATCGCCAAAACACCGCTTAGATCCAGCCCTGAGTTTCACAGATGGAGGAGGAGGAGGAGGAGGAGGAGGAGGAGGAGGAGGACCAGAGGAGGAGGAGGAGGAGGAGGACCAGAGGAGGAGGAGGAGGAGGAGGAGGAGGAGGAGAGGGAGGAGACGAGGAGAGGAGGAGAGGAGGAGGAGGGGGAGGAGGGGAAGGAGGAGGAGGAGAAGGAGGAGGAGGAGGAGGACGAGGAGGAGGAAGAGGAGGAGCTTGGCGCGAGCTTCGTGGAGCTTGCGGGGCCTGATATCCAACTGGGGGGCGGGCCGCGTGAAGGCTCAAAGTCCTCCTCCTCATCCTCATCCTCCTCCTCCGGCTGGTCGCTTTCAGTGCGCCGCTATCGATATGGCGCCCCGCAAAAAAAGTCGTCTTGCAAGCTTCCGACCACTGCACGGATGGAGGCCTGGTGGTTTTCAACATGCGGCCCCCGCCTCGGCGCCGAGCCACCCCGCGACCCACCCCGCGCCCACCTCCACCACTTCAAAATGCGATTCCAAAAAAAAGGACGAGAAGGAGAAGGAGGAGGAGGAGGAGGAGAAGAGACAGGAAGAAGGAGGAGAAAGAAGAAGAAGAAGAAGAAGAAGAAGAGGAGGGACGAGGGAGGAGGGAGGAGGATGAGGAGGAGAAAGAGGAGAAGGAGAAGGGAGGAGAAGGAGGGAGGAGGAGGAGGAGGAAAAGGAGGACGGAGGAGGAGTAAGAGGAGGGAGGAGAAGGAGGAGGAGGAGGAGGAGGAGGAGGAGGACGGAGGACGGAAGACGGAGGAGGGAGGAGGAGGAGGAGAGGAGAAAGAGGGGGAGGAGGGGGAGTGAGGAGGAGAGGAGGAGGAGGAGGAGGAGGAGGAGGAGGAGGAGGGGAGGAGGAGGAGGAGGAGGAGGAGGAGGAGGAGGAGGGAGGAGTTGTGTGCTGGCGGGGCCAGGGGGCGCAGCGTAACTAGTAGCCAACGGCCTCGCGCCGAGGGGCGAATTATAAAGGGGCGACGGGCACCTCCCAGGAGGGGGGTGGAGGGAGCCAGAAGGGGAACTGAGTGCCTCCGTCGGAAAAAAATACCCATCGCACTGCGGGAAAGGCGCACTGCGGAAAAAAATGCCCAGGGACAAACAAATAAGACAAAACAGCTGGGGGGAACAAGCCCCACTGCCCACCGCCCATGTTTCATGCCGCGCCCGCCACTCAGGGCTCAGACAACGACACCCCCAATGCCGCCCCAAGCCAGCCGAGAGGCGCCACTCCCCCGGCTGACTCCCACCCACACGCACGCACAGGGCGTGGCACCCGGGGCCGTGCGAGAAACGGGGGGGGATCCCCGGATGAGCCGCCCGCCGGCGACACGCGTCCCCGCCGGAGACCTGGCGGGGTTACCAGGTGGGCCATCGCAAGGGGGACGCAACGTGGCGACGAAAGTACAATGTTCGCTCCCCCTGGCACACTTCAGGCAAACAGGGGTGACGATCGGGCTGCAAACTGCACGTTTTTCTGGGACGCCCGAGGGCACCCAGTGGCACAGGTGCCAGAAACGGAGGGAGGAGAAGGAGGAGGAGGAGGAGGAGCAGCAGGAGGAGGAGGAGCAGGAGGAGGAGCAGGAGAGGAGAGGGAGGAGGAAGAGGAGCAGGAGGAGGGAGGAGGAGGGAGGGGAGGAGGAGGGAGGAGGAGGAGGAGGAGGAGGAGGAGGAGGATGAGGAGGAGGAGGAGTAAGGAGGAGGAGGAGGAGGAGGAGGGAGGGAGGAGGGAGGAGGGAGGAGGGAGGAGGGAGGAGGAAGGAGGAGGAGGAGGAGGAGGAGAAGGAGGAGGAGGAGAAAACGTAGCACCCTGCGGGTGCTGCGTGACTCCAGAACTGTGCAGAGCGGCCGCAAGGAGTGCGAGGCAAAACCCATCTTCCGAGCGGGGGCTGCCACTGGGCCCCCAGCCTGAGCTCTCCAAGCCCCACACCGGACGAAATGCTTAAGAAATCATGGGTAAAGAAATTCAGAGTCTCAGAATTTGAATGAAAAACCAGAACTTCTATCAAAATCTTGGGATTTACATTGAAACGTTAAGAATAATCGAGACTCTGGCCGAAAACTTAGGTTTTCTTAAGCGTCGCCTAAGGCGCACAGTGCCGCATGCCTTTTACACGGCGGTCGGAAGAAGTGAGGACGAGGAGGAGAAAGAAGAGGAGGAGGAGGAGGAACAGGAAAGGAACAGGAGGAGAGCGAACAGGAGGAGGAGAGGAGGAGGAGGAGAGGAGGACGAGGAGCAGGAGGAGGAGGACGAGAGGATGGAGGAGGGAGTAGGAGGAGGAGGATTAGGAGGAGGGATGGAGGAGGGAGGAGGAGGAGGAGGAGGAGGAGGAGGAGGAGGGAGCAGAAAGGAGGGAGGAGATAACTACCACTCTGTCGTCTCACATCCCCTCCTCATTAGTCCCTACATGAGTTCTTCCCCTCTGAAAGATGAGCGAGCACCCCCTGGGCCCTCAGTTGAGCCAGGAGCTCCGTCTTGAAAGAAGCCGCCCTCTGGGTGGAAACATGAAGTGGGAAAGCGTTGAAAGTACAGCCAAAACGTGTAGTACAGACGGGTGGTAAGGACGCAAGAGCTTTGGAGGCCGAGGTTGGGATGTTTGGGGCGGCGGGCGACCAGTGAGAACGGCAAAGGACGGGCCGCAGAGGCAAGGACACAAGGGTGCCCTAGACGAGGGCGAGGGGCCTTACTAGGCGCGTTGACCGTAGGCAGAAGCGTGAAGTAGGAAGGCGTTGACGATAGTCTGGGCCTCCGCCGGGCCCCCTGAAGAGGAGGGAAGAGGCGAGACCACTCGATCGCTGAAGAAGGAGGGCGCCTGAAGTGGACTGAAGCTTGTTGACTGCACGTGAGAGTGACCCGAGGCGGGAGTGACCTTTGGTGCGCTGCTCCTGGGGGGCGCGGGGGGGGGGGGGGGCCAAACCCAAGCGCGCAGGCCACTGCTATCGCATCGTATTGAGCGATCGGGGAGGCCCTATTGGGCCCGCACCACAGGTCACTCTGGCGAAAGGTCTATCTTACGTGGAGTGTAGACAAGGCCCGCGCCTGCTAAGAAGCAGGGGCGACTCTAAGCAGCCTTCGCTCCTCCACAATTACACACCTTGGGGGTCGCCACGCCATGCTATGTCATGCTACGCGTTGATCTTCGACACCATGCTCTGCCATGCAGTGCTGTGCCATGCTACGACATCCGATCGTGCGAACAGAGGAGATCTACGCCATGGTAAGGGATGGGAGGGAGGGGTAGGACGTCAGATATGACGCGAGCGCACCTGGCTTGCCGTACCCCCTGGGCCCATGGCTGGCTTACAGTCGCGGTGCCACCATGAGGAGCGCAGATTACGGAACGAAGGGACTCTTCCGGCCATGGGGGGCCTCGGCCACAGCACGGGCTCTCCGGCACAACTCCGAGGAGCGCCCCAACAGCCCGAGCCCCACCGAGCCCAAAGCGGGCCCTGATTCAGCGCCATGACTGCATAGCTTTTAGTCGGGCCTGTCCCCCTACAGGCGGATTTTGGACGAAAAATTCGAAATCGAAACATCGTCCCCAGACGAAGTTTGATTATTTCTGAATCTTCCTCCTGTGGGGGGACATGCCCGACCGAGGCATAGCTCGGAGGCTGGAGGGCGGCTGCCTTCGAAACGGAGCCCCCGCCCGAACTGGCCTCGCGCAAAGGAGCAAAGAACAAAGAATGCCGGCAGGGCCTGCCTCCCTCCTCCCTCCTCCTCCTCATCCTCCTCCTCCTGTTCCTCCTCCTCGTCCTCCCCCTCCTCCTCGTCCTCCTCCTCCTCCTCCTCCTCCTCCTCCTCCTCCTCCTCCTCCTCCTCCTCCCCCGCCTCCTGGCCGCCTGCCCGCGCGCAAGGCCGGAAGGGCTCCAGCAGGAGCGGAGCGCATACAGCCATCGTGCTGCCGTAACCGTAAGGAGCCCAGACTCCCTCGGGTCATGAAAAAATCACGACGGAAGGCTCTTACAGGTTCCGAAGAAAAGAAGCGGGAGGAAGGTGGGTGAGGTTCGGCTCGACCGGCTTTCGGAGGGTGGCCCTTCTCGCCTCTGGGGCTTGACTGGAGGCCATCCATCAACGGAAGGCGTGAGGTCGACAAAAAACAGTACAGCCGGACCTAGGCCAGAAGAGCACTGTTCACGAACATGAGACCCTCCGCCGGCCAAAACACACAGAACATCCAAGGATATCCGCCCAAGGATGCAAACGAACATCCAACAAACACAAAGGACACCAGGGTACCCTCCCCGAGCCGACCTCAACCTTACACCTCCGTCCGACTGCAATTTAAAACATGCCGACCCGCCGAGACCTCGCCGTCGTCGTCGTCGCTCGTCGGTTGGTTGGCGTCCTCCGAAGGGAGGCCCGAGGGGTGATCCGAGAGGTCGGATCGTCGTGGCGTCCGACTGTACGCGACTTACGGCTGGTTCGGATCGCGATGTCGCGGGCGCTGGTATCTGACGCCGTGTGGCTCGTTCCACCTTGAGCGGTCGCGGCCCTCCGATGGCGCAGATCGCTCGGCCTGGCCGAACTCTGGGCCACTGGCGGCGTTTCATTTCGGATGCCCGCGCCACGGTCGCCGCCGCGTCAGCGTGGCGCAAACCTACCGTATTGCAGTGCCGTCGATACATATTGGGTTTATCCTGGTCCTCCTCCTCCTCCTCCTCCTCCTCCGCCTCCTCCTCCTCCTCCACCTCCGCCTCCGCCTCTTCCTCCTCCTCCTCCTCCTCCTCCTCCTCCTCCTCCTCCTTCTCCTCCTCCTCCTCCTCCTCCGAGATGCACCGAAGCACTGAGCACTGAGGCATTGAAGGCAATATAATCTCCTGACGCCGCCCTCCCCCCCTCCTCATCCCCCCTCCGCCTCTCCTCTCCTCCCCCTCCTCCCCTCCTCCTCCTCTCCTCCTCCTCCTCCTCGTCTCCTCCTCTCCTGCTCCCTCCTCCCTCCGCCCTCCCTCCCTCCCTCCTCCCCTCCTCCCTCTCCCTCCTCCCTCCCTCCTCCCTCCTTCCCTTCCTCCCTCCTCCCTCCTCCCTCCTCCCTCCTCCCTCCTCCCTCCTCCCTCCTCCCTCCTCCTCCTCCCCCTCCTCCCTCCTCCCTCCTCCCTCCTCCTCCTCCTCTCCTCCCCTCCCTCCCTCCCTCCTCCCTCCTCCTCCCTCCTCCCTCCGCCATCCTCCTCCTCCTCTCCTCCTCCCTCCTCCCTCCTCCTCTCCATCCTCCCTCCTCCTCCTCCTCCTCCCTCCTCCTCCTCCCCTCCCTCCCTCCTCATCCTTCCTCCCTCCCTCCTCCCTCCTCCTCCTCCCTCCTCCTCCTCCCTCCTCCTCTCCTCCTCCTCCTCCTCTCTCCTCCTACCTCTTCCTCCATGAGGCACCGAGGCATGAGGCACTGAGGCATTGAAGGCAATAGAATCTCTTGACGCCGCCCGGGGCCCCACCTCCCCCCGTCCGCCTCCTCCTCCTCCTCCTCATCATCATCATCCTTCTTCTCCTCCTCCTGCTCATTCGTTCCTCCGTCGCCCCTCCTTCCTCCCTCAGTTGGAACACACTAAAAAGTTACCGCCGCCATCATCATCATCCTTCTTCTCCTCCTCCTGCTCATTCGTTCCTCCGTCGCCCCTCCTTCCTCCCTCAGTTGGAACACACTAAAAAGTTACCGCCGCCACTCCCTGGACCTCTCGAGGGGCGCTGTCTGACACGAATGTAGAGGCGAATCCAGATGTGGCGATGAGAGAAGGGTAGCGGTAGCGATATGACTTCCTCTCCTGATCCCTCTCCCTTTCCCTCCCTGACCCTCCCTCCCCCTCCCTCTCCCGCGCCAGCGACGGCGGCGGTGGTTCCAAGCGGCTCTGTTCGCGCAGGGCGAGATTCTGGTCCATGAAATCGCAGCCTCGGGACGCCCGAGCGCGAGGAGAGCCCGAGCGAGAGAAGAGAGAGAGAGAGGAGATGTAAACATAAAAACACAAAACAACGATCACAAAACGAAAACGAAGCCGCGGCCAGGTCAGGCAGACTGCCTGATCACGAAGTTGGCAGGAGCCGACGGCGCGCCCAAGGGAGAAGAGAGAGGGGGGGGTAATCCCACAGATCCTCTTGGCGAGTAAATGGGCCAGGGCCACACGAACAAATACGCACAAATCCCAGGATTCCCCATGTTTCCCTATACTTTCTCCGTGAGCGACAAGGCGGTGCTTGAGCAAGTACGGGGCTCGTTCCCAGGACCCGACGAGACCGAGAACGAATTCCAGAATGGGAAGGGGTTCGCAGAGTTGTTCAGAAGACCTTGCGTCTCGTCGCTGAGCCCCTTCTCGCGTTGCCCATCGCCTGGCATGGCTAGGATGGCTTCTTCCAGGCTCTGTTTCGCCGCATCGGTAACTCTGCAATCCTCGACGCAATCCGATTCGGTGCAGTTCGTCACGCGTACCTTGGGGCCCGTTTCGACAAATGCCACGTGTTCGAAGTAGTTGGCGCCGCTATCGAAGCGCAGGTAACGCCTGGCTTCTTCCCCATCCAGCTCGAAGTCAGGATCCCCCATGGAGCGCGCGCCGCCCGCAACGAGCAGGCCGTCGTCCATGTCGTCCAATCCCGCGGCGTTCTCTGCGCCGCTCAGACATTGCGATCCCAGCTTGCGACGCAGAACCGCGCTGATGACGCGAAGGAGCTTATTCCTTCCCCCCCACCCCCCCACCACACATCGCTCGGACGCGGGCCTCCAGATGCGCTTCTCGATGCCGAAGAATGCGCAGGCGCCTCCCCCCGCGTGTTTGAAGAGGTCGCGCACTGACCAAGGGAATCCCAGATAGGGCTCGGCTCCCACCTCCATTGTTATCGCATTGAGTCGGTCTCTCTTACACTGCGCGATCCCAAGGCGAGCGCTCTGCGCTAATTCAACCTGTTCTTTCCAATTTCCATTACAGGTGTCCCAATCGCCTCAACAGGTGGCCCGGAATACGTTCAGCACGGCGGTGAAGTCGGCCACTGGTTTCTCTTGCACATTGTGATTCGCGGGCCGCATTTTCAACGATGCCGCCCAAGTGCGCGCGCTGTGATGGGGCTCTCTGTCTTCCCAGGGCGGTCTCCAGGCATAGATTCGCTCGTCATGCCCGTAACACGCTAACGTGCAGCACCCCTCGGCGGCCTCCTCGATTTGGTCGAGCGATCGCGCTCCGCCTTCAGGTTCAATGCGGCTTGGACCTTGACGTCTGGTCGCGGGTGGCCGAGGGCCCGCGCCTTCGCGTAGAGATCCAGACAATCTGCGACATCCTGCTTCCTCACATCTTGCTGCCCTCGCGAGAAATCGCGCGCAAAGGCGGGCAGGCACTCAACGTAGACGCCATGCTCCGCACACCATTTATGATCGCTGCCCCGATAGCCCAAAATGATGAAGAGGTCTCTGGCGGCGTCTCGAGCTTCCGATGGAGCCAGTGTGAACGGCCTTCGGGCATCGGGCGCTCGGCCTGCTCTAGGAGGCGGACGATATGCTGCAACTTCGTTTCGCGATTGCGTACGTACTCGCCCAAACAGAGTGCGCGGGGATGCCTCTGGAGCTGCGCCTGGAAATGGGAATTCACCTGGTCGATGTCGAGCCTTTGCAGGCCGTTTCGCGCCAGGTGCCGCAGCGGTTTCTTCGACACAGAGAACAAGTATTTTCCTAGGTAGCACGCGGGCACTCCTTTCTCCAGGAGCGCCTCGAATCTCGTTTCCCATCGTCCCTGTAAGGGTTCGGCGTTGTCCTTCCCTTCCTCGTCGTTAGCATGCTTGGCGTTTTTCCCTACCTAGGTTCCGCCCAGAAGGGTTCTTACTCCATGGGATTAAAGGGCCGGGCAGTGGAAATCGCCCCGGGCGGTTCCCCCGGCATCCGCCCCGCGGTTCCCCCAGTTGCGCCCCCTGGGCTCACCCAGCTTAGCCTTGCCTTGCCTAGCCTAGCTTAGCTTAGCTTAGCTTAGCTTAGGGTAGCTTAGCTTAGCTTATCTGATCCTAGCTTAGCTTAGCTTAGCTTAGCTTGATTTAGCTTAGCTTAGCTGAGCTTAGCCTAGCCTGGTCTAGCAGCTTAGCTTAGCTTAGCTTAGCTTGACATAGCTTAGCTTAGCTTACCTTAGCTTAGCTATGCTATGCTGCGTTATGTTATGATATGCTATGCTATGCTATGTTATGCTACGCTGAGCTGTGCTATGCGATGCTATGTTTGGCTACGCTATGCTATGATATGCTGTGCTAATGTTGCGTTGCGCTATGCTGCGTTGCGCTAAAGCAGGCAAAGCAAAAACAAAATCAAGCAAAAGCAAAATTAAAAGCAATGAAAAGTCATCAACAAAAGCAAAGACAAAGGAAAGAGCAAAGGCAAGAGCAAAAGCAAAGGCAATGCAAAAGCAAAACCATTGCGAATGTGTAGATGTAGATGTAGATGTAGGTGTAGGTGTAGGTGTAGATGTGGATGTAGGTGTAGATGTATACGTAGATGTAGGTGTAGATGTAGGTGTACATGTAGATGTAGATGTGAATATCGATGTTGATGTTGATGTAGATGTAGATGCAGGTGTAGATGTAAATATAGATGCCGGTGTAGATGTAGATGTTGTTTTCCTAAATGCTCCAACCCCTAGGTAGGGTCGCATTGGGATATTCCGCTTTCCTTTTGTTCTCTCTCTCTCTCTCTCAATCTCTCTCTTGGGCAAAGAACGGCGCGAAACCGCTGTGGCGTCGCCCATATCGCTCTCGCATCGACTCACACGCCAAACCACAGGAAACGCGCCCACCTCGTTGCCGCTGGCGTCGCACTCGTGCTTGGCGCAGCATTGGAGGAAGTAGAGGATCGCCTACCGCAGCGACACCGCGCAGCCAGGCATTTGCAGGTACCCCACGGCGCGGCCCGACGCCAGAGCTCCCATGGCGGCGATGCTGACAGGCTCCCAGGTACGAACGCAACTCGTCAGCGGCGCGTCGCTGGCGCCGGAAGGCTTTTTACTTTGCGATGCGGAGCGCGGCTGCGTCGCTGCGTTGGCCTGTGGTTGCACGCGACTACGCATCCGAGGTCTCTCCGTTGAAGCTGCACGAACGTCTGCCAGCTTGGCGACCCAGCCAACCGGCCTGGCCAGCTCGGCCAGCTCGGCTCGGGCCGCCGACCCCAGCCTATGAACCAGCCCGGCCCGGCCAGCCCAGGCCAGCGCGGCCAGCTCCCTGCGCCAGCTCGGCCAGACAGGCCAGCCAGACCGGCAAGCTCAGCTCAGGCCGGCCCCACCCCGCCCAGCCCACAACGCAACTCAACGCCAGACCCAACGCGGTAAAACCGGGCCGAACCGCCCCAGAACTGGTCGGAGACCGGATTGTCAAATTGGCCAAGTGTTTCTGATTTGATTCCCGAATGTCTGCTTATTCTGGGAGGGTGGGGCGTTCAAATGGCAAAAAGCCCGCCTGCTGGCGGCATTGAACAGCATTGGGCCTGTGAAACGGGAACAGGAAGGGGGAAGAGGAGGAGAACGAGGAGGACAAGGAGGAGGGGGAGGACGAGGACGAGGGGGGGGAGGAGGAGGAGGAGGAGGAGGAGGGGGAGGAGGAGGACGAGGACGAGGAAGGGGAGGAGGGGGAGGAGGAGGAGGAAGGGGAGGAGGAGGAGGAGGAAGAGGAGGAGGCGTGCGGTAGCACGTGAGTAGGTCCCTCTCCCTCCCGGACACGGGCGTGCAAGGATGTGAAGGAATCCTTTTCAGTCTCGTGCAATCTCGTCTTTGACGCGTCTTGGGCCAAGCGGCAGCGGGGACAACAATTTACGTCACCACTGCCACCTGTCAACCTGTGCATTGGACGGGGCCCTAAGAGAACTCTAGAGGCCCCGAGAGAAGTCCCTCCTCCAAGGGTAACAGCTTACTCTCGTGATGGCTTAAACTTGATAGGCTCTGTACTTGAATTTGAACAACAGCTAGATAGAGATCTACAGAAGCGCACGTGCAGTGTACTATAGCATTGGCAGCGGCACAGCGGCAGCAATCGGGCCTCAAGAACGAGAGGCCGAGCATCACAACGTACGTGAAACTCATCGAGTAGCCGATAACATCGTAGGCGAAATAGCAGCCGATCTCGAAGAGACAAGCTGCCGAAATACAAATCAATCATATTGAAAAATATCTCACCACGGCGGCGAGAACAACAATCTAGGTCACAGTGGCTCATCGGGTAGTCGACCTCATATTTTTCGAACTCCATATCTGAAGCGTATGTTTGAGCGTCCACTGACCCTGATTCAAAGCGTGCATGACATCGAATCTCGAAATGCTTCCCTTGGTGAGACCATCACATAGCATATCTCGTGTGTCGATCCATACCAACTCCGTAATGATGCCACGATCCAACCATTCTCGTACCTTCATGACGGTGTAGGCGAGATGGCGTTCTGTTGGTAACTGTATCTCCGTGGCCGTGCACGCTTTGAAGAACGACTCGCTGTCAGTGAACACCACTATCTTACGACTGAAACCTCCATGCTCTGCGTGGGTAGCCAACGTCGCTGCCGAACATGGTCCCATATCTATCTCATGTAATAGTCCTGCCAACACAATACTCATAGATACTGCATCTCCAACTGCTCCGGCCTCGGCGCTGAACGTGTTGCGATTCACCCGTGATTGTTTCTTGCTGGTCGTGATATACGTGTGCAACTTCCCGCCGATCTGTGAGTCTGAATGCTGACAGAGGCCCATGATATCTGCTCGCAGTGCTAGACAGTCAGGTTCGTCCGCTCGAAAAGCCGAATCAACGATACAATATAGCGCTGAACTTCCACTGAACTCTGCATATCGCATTCCTGAGTGATGTTGCTGAATCCACTTCAGACTTAGATTAAGAACTTGGGCATGCCGGTGCTTCAACTGCTTCGCATTGCGCTGACATAGTCCAACAAACACTTTCTCGACTGAGTTACCCAAGATAGAGCTCCAAGAAGACTACGAGCTAGTGAATGCAATTCCATGCTCAAATCGTCATCAGGTCGGTGACTCGAGTGTGCTGGAAGGGGTATCATGTGCAACTCCTTGATAAAGCTGCGCTGATGTGTATATATAGATTTCCTGTCCGGCGCCTGCTCATGTTCAACTCCAAGATATGTGAACTTGTTCAAGTGCTTACTGCACTTGCCAAAGGCATTTTCCAAGGCTTCCCAAAGCTCCTCTCGTGCCCTCGTCGTCGAAGATCCTTTCAAATCATCCAAGTGTCCGCAAACCAGTGATATACAAGTGTTCTTGTCATCGTGCCTCATGTACAACTTGTTGTCCGTCTTGCTCGGGATATGTCGCGTAGCGGTCATCACTTGTGCTAGCTTGAGAGTGAACAATCTCGGTGCGTCCTTCAAGCCCCAGATTGGTCGAAGTATTCGTAGGCAGTGCTTCTCGTGGTTGAAGTTCCCCCATCCTTTGAAGGTCCTCAGAACTCCTGCCGTCTTAGCGCCCACGAAAAGCTGTACGTGCCGGATCAAGCCCACTGTCGTCATCTGGTTGATCTCATCAAAAGTCAAACCCTTCAGAAAAGCTCCTGAGATATCTAGCGCCCATAGGTCGTAGTTGTTCTGGCAAGCGTGACTGTTTACCACTCTGGTGCTGTATCTGGCTGCCGTTCCGCTGAAGGTCTCCACTTGGGACTGTCGATATTTGAAGCCCCTCAACGTCCATCTGCCTTTAACTTCACGCTGTTCTTTGCCCCCGATAACCGTGATCTTCCACTTGAAAACCCAAGCGCCGCCCACAAGATTGGTAGCGTCGCGTTTTAACATGATGCCAACGCTCTCGAGCTCCAGCCACTGTTGCAACTCGCGCTTCATGGAGTTGATGACTTGCTCATGGTGCTTCCGCTGATCTTCTGCACTAAGATTGTGAAGATCTCGCTTGCTAACTTGGCTGTTGAGCTTCGACGTAGATAGAAAGAAAACTAAATCGTGATTTTCAGGTACTGGATGTTCGGTGCGAAACTCCAGGTTCGCGATCCACCAGGGAAGGGCAAACTCGGCAACAGGCTCCTCCTTCTCAAAGTGACATTCCATATCATCTGATAGATCCACTAAGTCATGTCGTGTCTGCTGCACTGGCGGCTCAAAGTACTCGAACTCGCCTTGATCCAAACAGCCGCGGGGACAACAATTTGGGTCACCGTCGTTTCTGTTCATCTTCTTGAGTAATGGATCTGGCTTTCTGCTGGTCACATACGCTCGGAACTCTTCCAAGGTCGTGGGTAGTGTGATCGAATTGCCATGCCTGTCACAGTAGAGATCATCCGAGTCGATATCGCTATCTAAGTCTGGTACTGGCTGCTCTGGTGCTTGTGCCGGTGTCGTCGGTGCTGCAGTCGAAGATGACGCTGGAGTACCTGCCGCTGGTGGTTGGTACGGCGGTGGATCCAAGATAGGCCCTTCATCATGTTCTTCTGCTGGATCCGCTCGCTGATGTTTAGCTGCAGGTGCTAGTCCGTCTGCGCGTCTTTCGAGGTCTTCGGCTGGCAGCGTGCGCCATTTGCGCGCTCGGTCGTCGTCTTCGTCTCGTCCATCGTGCTTCCGTTTTCGTGCTGGCGGTCTGTCGTCTTCGTCCTCTGGCGGTGGTACTGCCGGTGCCACGTCCGGCACTCTTTGCTGAGGCGGTGCTGGTGGAGCTGCGTGCATGCCTACGTCGACTGGTATCTCCACTTCGTCGCCGTCGGTGCTGCTGTCGCGCTGTCGGAAGAAGAGTTGTATGAAGGATATCTTCCACCAGTCTGCTTCAGGTCGCTCGTCCTCGCATAATATGCGTCGCCAGTCCACGTAAGTACTACCAAACTGCAATGTGTAATATCGTACTGATGAATGCTTATACCACCAGATGAGTAGTGAACTTGGCATTTCTGGAAGATGCTGAAGGTGATGCATGCCGCAGCCGATCCGTGCTCCAAGACAGTGCCGAATACCGACCAGAAGGGCCAGATGGACAGTGGCGCTACACAATCTCGGGTACTGCGTCGCACTGCGCGTGAGCTCCCACTGTCTCGATGCTGATACACACCAACCGAATCTCAGAACTGCTCTCGAGCACGAGTCTGCGAAACGAGTGACTTGCATCATAGCTGTGTTCACGCTCGTGCTGCTGGCCTCGCGGTTGCTGGCGAAGTGCAGGAACTCCAAGAACATGGCTCGCCCGACGTCTGCAATACGCACTGACATTGGGCGCCCTTACCACTTGCAGTTGATAAAACCGTCTCGCAAGTCTGATAGATCTGTGATCCTGCAGGGGCCCACCCAATTAGAAACGCCTTTCTTCTCCGTCTTCCTGAGGATGTCCACATACTCGCCAATCTGCAAGTTCAGCTCGTCTCCGGAAGATCTGGTCTGAGATTCCAATGCTCGCTGAACACGCGCCTGTGCCGTGGCTTCTATCATGGCAATCTTAGCCAACTCGCGTACTCTGTGTGCATATCGGGTTAGACCTGGTAGTCCGCCCACGTCGTCTTGCAGGGGTGCTGAGCTGACCTGGTCCAAATCTTGTAGTTGAGCTGGCTGACGTCCGTAGAGTCCAAGGTACGGGGAGAACCCACCAACGTTCAACAAGATACTGTGTGCCATGAAAGATTCTGCTACAATGTACTCGTCTGGAATGGCCAAGCCTTCCTCATCTGCCTGTGATTTGACACGTCTGATACTATTCCGTACTACTTCGTGATGTCGCTCGGCAATGGCCGCCTTTGATCCAACTGGTTTCGCTCGTCGCTGTATCTGGTGTTGATCGCAATAAAGTCGTGCTTCGTCAGATCCCAAAGCTCCTTCCTGATCAGCGATGAGATGTTGAGGTGGTCCACGTATGCAAACCCAACACAAGTGGATGACTCGAAGAACGTCCTCGGGCTCCTTGCTTTTGCTGACGCCACCTCCGGAGAACCTGAGGCACTCGTCGATGAGGTGGACAATGATGAGGTCGCCGACGACTAAGAGATCCACTTGCACATATTCGTTGAAACTGAGCGATAACCGAAGGGTCGGCATATTATTTGGTGAAGGTCGCTGCCATTGCCTGCATGCTCGACATGTGTCCACGATATCGTGCGTCATCTTGCACACCTCCATGGGGATACCGGCGTTCTGCAGCATCCTGATCATATCGGGAGCCTGAGCATGCCACCATCTTATATGTAAAACTCGCAATGTGCGTCGTACTAGATTCATGTCCGCCGACTTAAGCTGATGCAATGCTCTGCCAAGATCGTAAGGTGACCAAGTCCGCATGTCTGTCTGAGATGGCAATCCATCGCCTGGTTGGTGTCTGAGATCCTCCAGCTTGCACGCGTTGAACTTGGCGGTTCTGACCGAGTGCCTCTGCAATGCGTGTATCTGACGTCCGAAGTCGTCCGTGATCTCCTCGTGCGTCTGCCGATCTTGCTGGAGCTGCTGGCTGAACTGGTGCCGGCTCGATGGCAGAGCCGGCTGCTGCAGGTGCTGGAGGTGACACTGTAGGTGGAAGAGATAGCTCAAGTCCAGGATCCGGATCGACTCGATTGCCTCCTGTGGGTTCATCGTGAAGTCGCTGTCGTGGATCTCGAGGTAGTTTAGTGTTCTTCCTGCCCTTTGATATCCTGATAGCCGCGTCTGCCCACTTGCAGTCTGGTCCGTAGGTGTGCTCTGCATTGTCACGAGGTTTGTATGCCTTGCAAGCGGGGCAAGTCCAGTCCTTTGGCTCGATCATGGCTCGCATGCAAGTAGCTGGATCGCGTGTATGACGTGAATCGAACATATCCTTCTTGCCTCTGCACGCTGGGCACTTGACCCAATCCGGCATTGATGTCGAAGGTCGGTCCAGTCCCTTTCTGTCGGCCACGCGGCCTCCAGACCGCGGCGAAGCCGCTGATGAGGGTGCCGCTGCCGGTGTGGCCGCCAGTGGAACTGCTGGCGCTGGCGCCGACGGTGCTTCGACTTCTGCAAGAGGAGGAGGCGCAGGTGCCAATGGTCTTGACGCTGCGCCTGAAGCGCCATCAGCCGATAGTCGTGGATAAAATGCTTGATGGAGCCTGAGATGTCGCAATAAGTCATGAATACAGGTGGCCACCAACTTGGCCAACTCCCAAGTCCATAGCCGTGCATCGTGAGATCGCCCTCCAGAGATAGTGGCGTGCTTGTGTTTCCGATCGCACTTCAGATTCAACAACGGCTTGATCAGGAGGTAATGCGATGCCCAGAACTCCGTAAGCTTGAGCAATTGAAGGAATGGTGCTCGATTATCACGAAGGTTCGTCATGCATTGATGTACAATACACCAGTGAAGATGTGCGTAATTTCGCACAAAGTCCCATTCCGCCATGTGGTACATCTCGGAGGTCTGCGGGTGCTCTGATATAAGGTGCCTGTGATTTCGCACCTGGAATTCCGCGACTGCGCCCGCCAACTTGGCTAAGGGTACTGATGCTTGTCTGCTGCGCCCGCAAGTGTCTGGATTCGTGTACTTATTCAAGGTCTGCCAACCAGCCAATCCAGTACATGGTACACTCAGGCTTGCCACCATGACTCTGTTTGATCTGAGGTACTGCCACAGTGCCGCTTCCTGAGCCTGATTCAGCAAGTCGATGCCAACTACGATGTCGAAATTGAGGCTGATCTTAGTTTAGTGAAACCTATGTATGAATATATGTGACGTCCTCGCGTTGCCTCCACAGATCTCCACGACATCGACGCAGTGATCGCTGGCGTCGGCGCCGTGCTGTGCTGGGGAAGACCACTCTGCCATAAAGCTGGCGAAGTTGTCGCACCTCAGCTTCCGAGGTAGATGCGCATAAGTACTGTCATTCGTAGCTGGCCCAGACAAGCCGCGCAGAGTGGAGACAAACAGTGAGCATGCATTCTCGTCAGGCTCGCCCTCCATGAGATGCTGCTGGTCGTCGTAGATGCCCCCGTTGGTCTGATCCAAGGTCCACAAGGCTTGCTTGAGACTTGAGTCGTCGAGGCCACAGTCGTCGAAGTGCTGCTCAACTTTGAACTTCTTCTTGGTCCTGGTCGCATGCGTCGGGTCGATAGCCTGAGATGTCCGATGTCGCTCTCGCTCCTTAGCTCGTACTGCTGCATCGGTCGGGCATGCCGTGGAATCGTCCTCGACGGCGGCGAACGTGACTTTCTTGCTACCGCTTGCGCCCGTCGCCGTCGGCATGGAGTGCGCTGGCGCCGATGCTGCCGTCGATAAGGTAACAACTTGCTCTCGCGATGGCTTGTGCTCCGACTTGAACAGAAGGTCCAAGAGGCAAGCAACTGCTGATGGTGCCGAACCGCCGCGGGGACAACAACTTAGGTCACCGCGCTGACTGCGTGGCTCTGCCGCGTCGGTAATACCAGGAGCTGCCAAATCAAAGTTAGACTCCAAGCGTACCGTCGTCGCGTGGTCTCCATCTTGCGGTCGAACGAGAGTTGTCTTCAGGCTACCGGCCTGATGCTGCTTGCTAATGAAATCGTGAAAGTGACGTTGTGTCCAGACCATCTGGACTCGCTCGTTAGCCTCGAGAAGTAAAGCTCGCTGCTGTGATATCTGTTGTTCGCCAAGCTGACTTATAAGTAAGAGTCGCCGTCGATGCGATCGCGTAAACTGTCCTGTCGTCGGAGGTCCTGGTAGACAAGCCCACAACAGTGCTGGATGGTGCCGATGAAATAACGCCTGCATTGAATTGCTGCTTGATGCCGTCGTGCGCCGCGAACTGTGATTGTACAGCTGGACCTGGAACCGCTGACTACATGCATGGCTTCTTGGACCATCAACGTCGTCCAAGATTGAAATTGCGGGTAGTGCGTCGTCATGCAGAGGTGGAGGTCGAGGCAGAGAAAGAGTTGGAGTGCCGTCGTGCGCCTTCTTGGCGCCGGCCCGCTCCCGTCGTGGAGCCTCGGCGGGACGCACCGCCGAGTGGCCGACTCCCTAATGGAAGCTGCTGCCGTCACCAGCCCCCTGGAGACAACCCTTCGGGTCACTCGTCGTCGCCTTGTCCGACTGGAACGCGTGGAGGGTGGCGTTGGCCGTCCTGATCTTCCTTGTTGCTTTCTCGAACTCCGTGCAGGGCAGTAATGGGTGCTTGCTGAGGATGTCTTCGATCTTCATGGTAGAGGTGCCATGTGGCGTGTCCACGCGCACTCGTCCAGGCCCACACAGGTGCACCTCATTATTGACAAGATCGATAACTGCCCTCTGCTTCCTCGTGGACTTGATACCCCACGATGCTGGTACTGTTGAAGGCTCTTCCTCGGCGCCGACCACTGGCGCCGTGTATGTAGTGTCACCTGGAGCGTCATTCACGATAACCTTCAGAGGTAATGTGACTTCCCATTCAACAAGTTGACTGTGCTTCCCAACTCCAGAGACATTGATGGGCTTGGATAACTTCTGCCACTTCACATGATTCAACAAACCCTGAGCCTCCAAGATGGCGAGCACCCGCTTCACGAATAGATTGCCAACCAAGTTATCGTGTGCGCCTGTATCCACGAGTAGACCCTCACGTCCTTCGCCGGGTAGCTTCGTCTTAAGTAAGAAGATCTGCTCGTGGCTCAAGTCCGCGGCATTGAAGCTCTCGGCATCGCTGTGTACCATACTGAGATCCCACCATGGAAAGAATAACGCTGAAACTCTGGATGCAACCTGTTCTCCGTCGTCAGTCACATTATCTAAGATCCTGAGCTGCTCGATCACGGTGCGGTCGGATGCCGATGCTACCATAGGTTGCTGTTTTGGAATGCTTTGATCGACCTGACTCATCATCATCAAGTTGTGCAACTGGCGATCTTGTGAACCTGCTCGATCGGTGACTCCCATTGCATCTGAAACGCACTGCTGCCAGTCAACTGCCCCCTCAAGGAGGCCGCGGGGACAACAATTTGGGTCACCGCGTGGAGTGTAGTATCCCACTGGGGCCTCCGCTTCAGGTTCAATATGATGATAGAAGTGCTGCTGCATGTACATCGTGCCGGGAGCCAGTGTCTGATCGCTTGATGCTGCTGCTGCCGGCAGTGATGGCTGCACATGATGATGAAGTTTGGGGAAACTGCGTCTGAGATGCTCGTCGCTTCCACATTCATGACACTTCATCGTTTCGCCTGCGACCGGGCCCTTGCGATTCTTATGATGCTGCTGAGGGTGTGCATCGCGACCTTTACCTTTGCCCTTGAAGAAAGCCCAGTCATCCTCATATTCCATCGGGAAGTGCCTCTTGGCGTCGCCAAACTGTCGTCGCTGATATCCTTTGCCTTTGCCTTTTCCTCCCAGCCGACGATCATAATAACGTTTAGTGAATCTGCGAAACTTCGTCGTCTTGCGCGCGTACGCGCGATACTTATTCTTGAAACCCAGAAAGTTCTCATACAATACCGTCGCGATGTTCATCCTGTTGGCCGGAGTGCCCGGAGGTAGTAACTGAGCTGCGAATGCCTCAATAGCCTCGTCGGTGCACTCGGGATCCATGTGATAATCGCCCTCTGGCTCCGCGTCGCTGTCGCCGAAGAAATCCTCGAACATAAATCCATCATCGTCGTCGTGAGAGCGTTGGTGTGGCTGTTGCTGCTGGCGCGCGTTCGTCTGATACGCCGTCGAGGATGTCGTTGTGCCGGGAACAAATGGAGCTGATCCCATACAACCACAACCGTCTGCGAATGCTGCCATGGGCGCGGGTCCAACATCACCAAAGTAATTCATGTGTGCTTGCTGTCCGGGATGGGTACTATGAGTCACTACTCCGTGGGGATGATTTTCCCAGATGTGAGCTTGCTGTCTGATGTGCCTCTTGAGGATTGAAAATTGTTCTTCCGTCATGGGTAGCTGTCCATTCAACGGTATCAACAATTGTGACCACATGATAGGCGCCACCTTCAACGCGCGCAGTAAGATCCATGCCAGGCCTTGGGATCCCAGGGCGAAGTTGTTCAGTAGGTTCGTCGCTCTGTAGACCGTGACGTCGAATCTCGAAAGTGCCTGATCTATGGTCTCACCGCGCATACGTGTGAACCCAAGAAGCTGAGACAACAACCTGATACCTTGCTCTTCATCAAGTTCTCCGAATCGTCGCAATAGGTTCCTGGGTAGTATCGTGATGCCTGTGATCTGTACCATTTGATTCTGCTGTGTACCCCATTCTTCCCGCCCATTCTGTAGTTCTTGAACGTTCATCTCACGACCAAGAACTCGAGCCATGCCGCCGAGCTGGAGTACTGCTGCTGGCCCTTGTCGATTGACTGGTGCTTCTGTTGCTGCTGACCATAATATCAAATCTTGTGCGTAAACCCACAGAGGATAATATTTCTCATGCTCTGGACTCCAACTCGGCGGCGTCTTAGAATTAGCCATATATTGTCCCATCATATTGCCAGGGATATATATATATATATATATGTTGATGCTGCTGATGCTGCACAGGTGGATGAGCCGCGCCCTTGCCGCCGAACATTGTCGCGTAGAAGAGACAACACAACCCAAAATTCAAGTAGTATCTAATTGGTCTTGTCGAAGCCGCTTGGCCAGCACCTGGTCTATCTCGAGGTAGATGTCGCGGCCGATAAGCTCGCAGGGCCTGGCGGCGGCGGGAGGGATCAAAACTGCTCCGCTACCACGCGCGGTAGCACGTGAGTAGGTCCCTCTCCCTCCCGGACACGGGCGTGCAAGGATGTGAAGGAATCCTTTTTCAGTCTCGTGCAATCTCGTCTTTGACGCGTCTTGAGCCAAGCGGCAGCGGGGACAACAATTTAGGTCACCACTGCCACCTGTCAACCTGTGCATTGGACGGGGCCCTAAGAGAACTCTAGAGGCCCCGAGAGAAGTCCCTCCTCCAAGGGTAACAACTTACTGGAGGAGGAGGAGGAGGGAGGGAGGAGGGAGGAGGGAGGATAAGGACAAGGAATACATGCGAGGAAGAGGAGAAAGGGGGGGGAGGAGGACGAGCGATGAGGAGGAGGAGGAGGAGGAGGAGGAGGAGGGACGAGGAGAAGGATGAGAGAGATCGACAATGGCGAGGAGCAGAGACTCGATGAGAGCGAGGAGGGGGCGGGGGCGGAGTAGGGGAAAGGGGTGGGATGATGAAGAGGAGGAGGAGGAGGAGGAGGAGGAGGAGGAGGAGGAGGAGAAGGAAGAGGGGGATTTGGACGCCCGAAATGGGCACGGAAAGAATGGGTACAATGCCCAACAACAAATGTTGTCCCAAACCAACAGCAAATGGACACAGGCCGCGGCGGCGCGGACAGCAAGTCCTGTTCAATATGAACAAGAACTGTTGTTGGGCATTGTATCCATTTTTACGTGCCCATCTCGTTCGCGCAGAAAGGAAGAGGAGGATACTTGCCGAACGCAGCGCCCTACGCACCCTGTTCGGGCAGACAGATCCTGTCGTAACAAGCCCCCCCCCCCATAATAATATCCCCCGCCCGCGTCTCCCAAAAGGGACACACATGAATGCGACGGGCGAAAGGGGGAATGAACCGGGAGAGAGGATTGAAGAACGAGGTGAGTAGCATTGCAGACTGAGAAGGGTTTGCCCGGGGATATGCCTGCCCAAGGTCTGTCTTTTGAACTAGAATGATGGTTGCTCACTCGGGGTCGGGGGAGGCGAAGCCTTGCGTTTCTCGGCCCCCTTCCTGGCAGCGGCCTCCGCCTTGACCGACGGGGCCAGGGACCTCTACGCCTCCATCTGGCCCTGCTTGGCCCCGAGAAGGACCTTCATCTCGCTAGCGACAGCCTCGACCATTGGCTTGATGGTGTGGACGAAGTTCTGGAAGGTCACCCCCGCCTGCGATAAGCCCGTCTGCTCAACCAGGGACGCCTTGAGCTTGCCCATTTCCTCGGCCACGGTGAAGCTGCATGAAGTCGACTGATCGATGGATTCCTCGAGGACCGCCAGCGTGTCCTTCAACGGTTGCATCGCCTGCGGGGCGTTGAAACGCTTCCACGCCGGGTCCTTGGCGATCTGCTCTGGAGGTTCGCCGCATGGGTGACTGCGCTGCCACGCGCCTCCTTGAGTTGGGATGCCTCACGGAACGCTTGATTCAGGGCGTGGTCCTTCTTGAGTTTCCTCGCCTTCTCGGGCGCTGGTCTACCTTCTCCAGCTGGTTTTCCACCTGCAGCTGCACCAGCCCCTGCGCCTGCAGCTGCGCCACCTGCGACGCTAGCCGCTGGCGCTGCACCTGCCTCAGGAGCCTCTGCACCAGATCCCGTACCTGGAGTCGCCGCCGCGGCCTCTGGGGCTGGAGCCGCCGCCGCCGCAGCGCGAGGGCGAGGGGCGCGACTGCTCGCGGGTTGCCCCGCTGCAACCGCAGCCATTGCCTCCTCGGCCGCAACCTGCAAGAGGCGGCCAGATCCACCATCCCAAAAGAAGCGGAGGAGGAGGGCGATGAAGAGCAGGACAAGGAGGAAGGAGGGTGTTGGTCCTGCTCTGCCTCCGCCTCCATGGACTCTCTCCAACATTTCATCCACCTCCTCCTCCTGGCCCTCCTCCTCCAACGCCCTCGCCTCGCCTAGAAACGCAAGGGCGTCTGTCGGATCACCCGAGCAAACAACCTCTCGAAATATTCATCGCGGTCGGGTCGGGGCCGAGGGGGGTCGGGAAGGAAAGGGGGGGGGGGGGGGGATCAGCTGGGAACTGGACAATGGGTTGACCTGGTCGCCGTCTTCGCCAATTCTGAATAATGCATTCGCCAGCGGGAGATACGCCTGAGGAAATGACCCCACCTGCGTCTGCAGGATTGGGAGGGAACCAGGGGGCTGATAAGTAAAACTCCGAGGAGGGGGATGGATGAGGCCGAGGTTCAGGCTGCGCTGGGGGCAGCTTACCTCAGTAAATTCAAACTGCTGGGATGCACCACTCAAGGAACCTCTCGGCCCCTGATAGCCCTGAGGCCCTCGGAAAACATGCGCCAGCATTTCAATCCCAATTTCCAGAGTTGCAGCCTGCACCAAGGGGTTAGCGCCCTCCGTCCTCTGCTCGCACCTGCGCTCCCACTCCTGCACCATGGACTCCTCGAAGCCCTCCTCCACGCACAGGAATCGCGCGCTCCGCGTGCGAGGGCGGCACTTGCAGCGCGGGTAGCCCATCTCCAAGCACGCCAGGGCCCAATCGACAGCATTCTGCATCCCCTGGGCCCCGCCGCCCTCCCCTACTGTCATGCGCCCCGAGGGGCGGCGGGCGCTGCCCTTGAACACCCCCAGGATCTCCGCCCCCGCGCAGCTCTTGGCGGAGACGACTTTGTCGAACTGCTCTTTGGCCCCCACTTCGAGCGCAGCTGGCGCTTCTCACCAGGGCCCGCCGCATCCTTGTACCCCTGGGACTCGACGGGGTTCTTCTCCAAGCAGCGCCGCCACCTCCCTGCGATAGGGTTCCCAACACGTCCGCGGCACTTGCGTGTGCACCACGCGTCGAAGTCGCAGCCCCCCCCCCCCGTCGAAGTCGAAGCCCTTGCGCGTGGCACCGCGCCAAAAGACTTGCTCTGGACTCACGGCGCCATCCGCCTTGCCCTCCCGGTCGCGCCTGAGCGCCGCCACGTTGACCAGGACATTGCCAATGTTATCTGGCGACCCTCCTGCGCGGCCGAGCAGACGCTTCTCCACGGCGCTGAAGCCTCGACTTTGCAGTCTGCGAGGTTCGTCACCAGGAGCTGGACGAGGTTGTGAAGATATGTGTTTCTAGTCAGCTGGTCGGTTTAACATCCCAGTGCGCCTGCGACTCGAACTGCAGTTTTGCAGGGCATGCGCGGAGGGCGGAATTGGATGGGGAAGGCGGAGGTTATGGAGGAGGGGCAAGGGTTAGTGCATTTGGATCGAGCTAGTAGGAGGTAACAGCCCCGCTCGAAACATGCAAAGCGAATGCACCATAAACCATGCATCGGTCAAACTGCGAAGGCCCCCATTCGAACGACAACTCCATTTCAAACAGGTCAAAGCGCCAACGCACTCGAGCATGGCACGCACACGCAACCATCACTACACCCCCCCTCGGGGATGGCCCCACGAGGAGGACCTAGGCTACAAGAACTGAACGGGGGGGGGCGGTCCGGGCGGAGAGGGGGGGATGAGTGGGCATGGAATGGGGCGGCGTGGAGGCGACGAAGAGCGCAAAATGGAACGGGTGACTCGCCGCGTCGGACCTCCGCGAACTCTCGGCCAGACTGTCGCTCGGGGAAAAGGGAAATCATGCTGACGGAGCTCCCCACATAAAGACATTAACGGTTTCGCGGGACCCATGGGGCGCGACAACATCAACGCGGAAGATATGCTCATCGAACGAGTAAGCACGCACGAAAGGGCATACGAAAAAAAAGGAGGAGGGAGGACAAGCGCTCAGGAAACGAAGCCTTGTAAATAATACGGTTTCTTGATACCCCCCTCGCTCTGGCGGGGCCCCGCTGGGGGGGCTGCGAAACAGGGCAAAGAGCAATGCCTTCCGCGACCCCCCTCGTTCAAGCGCGGCCCCCCTGGAGAAGCGGGGGGGGCGCGAAACCGCGCAAACTGCATTGTTTTCCGATGCCCCCCCGGAGGAGGAGGAGGAGGAGGAAGAGGATAAGATGATTGATGGCGAAAGCAGCTGGAACCGCAGCAGGAGCAGCAGCGGGGATTCGCCCTCGTCGGTGGCGTAGACGTCGTCGGCAGCGTCGGCGTCGCCGTCTTTCTCAGGCGGGCAACGGCGTCGGCAACAAGTCACCACCAGCACGTTTTGCTACCCTTGCTGCAGCACGCGCGAACGCCCCCGCGCGGCCGAAAGCGCAACAGGGAGATGGCAATATCGGGGTTATACAAGACGGTGGACGACACGAGTTCGCTAGAAGAAAGCACTAGCCGAGGCGCCTGACAACTACAATTCGAACGCAGAGACTGATAGGCCAAGAGCGGCTTAAAAACACGACCAACCATCTCCCAACCAAGTACTGTTCCCCCGCCGCGTCCGGAGTCCTGGACTGCTTTCCTGCATGGCCCACGTGTCCCTCCTCCTCCTCCTCCACGTCGTCGTCCTCCTCCTCGTCCTCCTCATCCTCGGCGCCAGCATCATCACCGTCATCACCAGCATCGTCGTCGTCGTCATCATCAGCACCATCGTCATCATCATCCGTACCACCATCAGCATCACCATCATCATCGCCAGCATCACCGGCATCATCATAACCATCATCGTCATCATCCTCATCAGCATCAGCATCATCATCATCGCAAGCGTCATCGTCATCATCATCATTGTCGTCGCCATCGTCGCCACCATCATCATTGCCATCATCATCACCATCACCGTCCTTGGCATCATCATCGCCCGCATCATCGCGGACGTCATCGTCATCAGCACCCTCGTCATCATCATCACGCACAGAAAAAAAGCAACGTCAGCATCAGCAGCAGCATCGCCATCATCACCAGCATCTGCTTCATGATCCTCGTCGTCGTCGTCGCTGTCATCATCGCCATCGTCATCAGCATCATCGTCATCATCACCAGCACCATCAGCGCCATAACAGCCGTTATCGCCATCGTCACCGCCCATCACCATCATCGCCATCGCCATCGCCATCGTGAACACCAGCACAACCATCGTCATCACCATCATCATGACGAAGCCTTCCTCATCGCAGACCCCCCCCCCCCCCTCACCTTCCTCGGCGGGAGAAGTAGGACGCGAGATGGATAAGTAATGTTCGACGGGGCCTCCCTGGAGGGGCGCGGGCGGGGGGGGGGGGCGCGAAACCACGTGAATAGCGTGGGTGTCCGATGCCCTCCTCGCCCAGGCGGGGCCCCCCTGGACGGGGCGGGAGGGGCGCGAAACCACGTAAATACCACGGGTTTCCGATGCCCCCCTCGCCCAGACGGGGCCCCCCTGAAGTCAAGAAGAGTCCGAACCGAACTGGTAACCGTGAACCGGCGGCTCCTGCAACCGAACCGCCCGAACCGGAACCCGAACCAGCCCGGCTGAAACCGGGCCGGGCGGTTCGAACCGAACCGGCCGGTCGAAACCGGCCCGTTCGGCATGCCCGAACCGGGTGGAACCGAGCCGGGCCCCGGGACTCCCCACCGGCCCAAGAAAGCCCCCAGAAGAGCCCCGGTGCCAGCACCCCCCCCCCCCGGTGCCGGCACCCCCACCCCCCGGCCGGCACCCCCCCCCCCCCGGTGCCCCCCCCCCCCCCCCCCCCCCCCCCCCGGTGCCGGCACCCCCCCCCACCGGTGCCGGCACCCCCCCCCCCCCCCCCCCCCCGGTGCGGCACCCCCCCCCCCGTGCCGGCAACCCCCCCCCCGGACCCACCCCCCCCCCGGGTGCCGGCACCCCCCCCCCCTGGTGCCGGCAACCCCCCACCCCGGGTGCCGGCACCCCCCCCCGGTGCCGGCACCCCCCCCCCCCCCGGCGCCGGCACCCCCCCCCCGGTGCCGGCCCCCCCCCCCTCCCCGGTGCCGGCACCCCCCCCCCGGCACCCTCCGGCCCAAAACCGGCCCCCCCAAAACCGGACCGCCCCGCGACCGCCGAACCGAACCGGCATAACCGACCCGGACTGGCAAAACCGGACCGACCAAAACCGGACCCCGCGCCGAAATCGAACCGCTGCAACCGAACCGGTCCGCCGCCAAACCGGCCCGAACCGGCCCGAACCGGACGCTTCCTGCGAAGTGGGAAGAGCGCGAAACCGCGCAAATAACACGGGCGCCCGATGCCCCCCTCGCTCAAGCGGGCCCCCCTGGCGGGGCGCGAGGGGCGCGAAACCGCGCAAATAAAATCAGTTTCCGATACCCCCCTCGCTCAAGCGGCGCCCCCCTGGAGGGGCGGGGGGGGCGCGAAACCGCGCAAATAGCATCGGGTTCCGACGCCCCCCATCGCACAGGCGGCGCCTCCCTGGAGGGGCGGGAAGGGCGCGAAACAATGTAAACAGCACGGGTGCCCAATACGCCCCTCGCCCAGGCAGGGCCTCCACGGAGGGGTGGGAGGGGCGCGAGACCACGCAAAAAGCATCGGTTTCGGATACCCCCCTCGCTCAGGCAGGGCCCCCCTGGAGGGGTGGGAGGGGCGCGAAACCACGTAAATGCCATGGGTGTCCGACGCCCTCCTCGCTCAGACGGGGCCCCCCTGGAGGGGTGGGAGGGGCGCGAAACCATGTAAATAGCGCTGGCACCCGACGCCCCCCTCGCTCAGACGGGCCCCCCCTGGAGGGGTGGGAGGAACGCGAAGCCACGCAAGTAGCACGGTTGTCCAATGCCCTCCTCGCTCGGGCGGGCCCCCCTGGCGGGGTGGGAGGGGCGCGAATCCATATAAATAGCATCGGTCCCCGGCACCCCCCTCGCTCAGGCGGGGCCCCCCTGGAGGGGTGGGAGGGGCGCGAAACCATGCAAATAACATCGGTGTCCGATGCCCTCCTCGACCAGGCGGGGCCCCCCTGGAGGGGTGGGAGGGGCGCGAAACCATGTAAATAGCATGGGTTCCCGATACCCCCCTCGCTCAAGCGGGGCCCCCCTGGAGGGGTGGGGGGAGCGCGAAACCGCGCAAGCAGCGCGGGCCCCCACCGCCCCCCTCGCTCGGGCGGGGCCCCCCTGGAGGTGAGGGAGGGGCACGAAACCACACATAATACGGGTTTCCGATACCCCCCTCGCTCAGGTGGGCACCCCCTGGAGGGGCGGGAGTGCGGTTGCGGGCATGGCATGGTAAGGTACGAACGGCATGGTATTGCATGGGTAGTTTGGCATGGCATTGCATGGTATGTGTGGTATGGTGTTGTACCGTATGGTAGGTATGCTATTGCATGGTAAGTATGGGATGGTATTGCATGGTAGGTGTGGCATGGTATGGTGTGGTATGGTATGGTACGTATGCTATATGGTACGGTTGGTATGGTATGGTATTGTGCTGTATTGTGTGGTATGCATGGTATGGTATGGTGTGGTATGGCATGGTAGGCATGGTATGGTTTGGTATTTTCTGGCGGCGTGTGGCATGCATGGCACGGTATGGCATGGCATGGTGTGGTAGGTATGGCATGGTATGGAATGGCACGCATGGCATGAGATGGGGGGCTGGAATGGCAGGCGCGGCATTGATATGGGAGGCGGGAGACGGGAGGGAGAAGGAGAGGACGTCATGGGAAAGTTGCGTTAACGGAGCTCCCCACACAAAGATATGAACGGTTTCGCGGGGCCCATGCGGCGCGACAACATCACCACGAAGGAGAGAGAAGCTCGTCGAACGAGCAAGCACGCACGAAAGGGCAGACGAAAAAAAATGAGGAGGGAGGACAGGTGCTCAAGAAACGAAGCCTTGAAAATAAAACTGTTTCTCGACGCCCCCCCCGCTCTGGCGGGGCCCCGCTGCAAGTGGGGAGGGCTACGAAACCTGGCAAAGAGCAATCCATTCCGCGACCCCCCTCGTTCAAGCGCGGCCTCTCTGGAGGAGTGGGGGGGGAGGCGCGAAACAATGCAAATAGCACGGGCTTCCGATGCCCCCCTCGCTCAGGCGGGGCCCCCCCGGAGGGGTGGGAGGGGCGCGAAACCACGCGAGTAGCACGGGTTTCGGATGCCCGCCTCGCTCGGGCGGGGCCCCCCTGGAGGGATGGGAGGGGCGCGAAACCATGTAAACAATATGGGCGCCCGATGCCCCTCTCGCTCAGGCGGGGCCCCCCGCCGGGAGGGGTGGGAAGAACGCGAAGACGCGCAAATAGCATTGGTTCCCGATGCCCTCCTCGCCCAGGCGGGGCCCCCCTGGAAGGGGTGGAAGGCGCGGGAAACAATGTAAATAATGCTGGTTTCCGATGCCCCCCCGCTCGGGCGGGCCCCCCCTGGAAGGAAGGGGAGGGGGGGGGGGGGGGGGGGGCGCGAAAACATGTAAATAGCACTGGTTTCCGATGCCCCCCTCGCTCAGACGGGCCCCCCCTGGGGCGGGAGGGGCGCGAAACCATGGAAACAACATGGGTTTCCGAAACCCCCCTCGCTCCGGCGGCGCCTCCCTGGAGGGGTGGGAGGGGCGCGAAACCATGTAAATAGCATGGGTGTCCGATACCCCCCTCGCTCAAGCGGCGCCTCCCTGGAGAGGTGGGAAGGGCGCGAAACCATTAAAATAAGCATGCGTTTCCGATGCCCCCCTCGCTCAGGCGGGGCCTCCCTGGAGGCGGCATTGCGCGGTATGTAAGGTATGGTATGGTGTGGCAAGGCATGGTAGGTATGGCATGGTCTGGTATTGTTTGGTAGTGTGTGCTATGGTATGGTATGGTAAGGCATGGCATGGTGTGGTGTGGTGTGGTGTGGTGTGGCATGGCATGGTATGGCATGGTAGGCACGGTGCGGTATGGAGTGGCAGGCACGGTGTAATATGGGAGGCTGGAATGGCAAGCACGGCATTGATATAAGAGGCGGGAGGCGGGAGGGAGAAGGAGAGGATGCCCCGGGCAAACAAGGACCCCACCCCACTCAGGATGCGGGGAACAAGAACCCCACTCAGGATGCGGGGAATAAAAACAATCCCTGGCACCCGTCGCACTCGAGGCCGCTGGCGCCGGGGCCACTAGCCATGGCAGCCCCGATGGGGTCCTCTCGGCTGGGCAGCGGGGGCAGACCGCGATCCAACCTCGCCTGCATCTCCTCTGGGATGGCCCTCCGGCGGTCGGTCCACGAGAGGCCCGTCTCGGGCCCCTGGCCGCGGCGACGGCATGGAGACTGAAACGAGGAGAGACGCGAGAGGATGATAGGTGAGCATACCAGATGTCAAGTCAACATGCAGATGAACGGGAAAGCGATTGCACTCGAAGGGTAAGTAGGAGGAGGAGGGAGGAGGAGAAGGTGGAGGAGAAGAAGCAGGAGGAGGGAGGAGGAGGAGGAGGAGGACCACCCCTCGCTTCTGCCCCCCCCCCCCCCCTCCAACTCCCTTCCACCTCGATCCAGCCATAGTGGACGCACGTGAAATTTGATAACATCATCTATGAATTGCTGGCGACGGCGAACAAGACTGCCATGCACGTGCGTTTCTACTTCTCTCTTTACTATAGCAGTCGACCTGCCCAACACGACTAGCGATATGCAACATCAACTTGTCGCATCGTCCGTTGCTGCACCTCCCTCTGCACTCCCTGCTCCAGATCGTCAAACGACGCTGATGAGCACGCAGCGCGCACCGATCGCAAGCTCCAACTCACTGGAAGAACATCGCCTTCTCTAAAGGAAGCCCCCGGTTCCTGGCATCGCCATGTCATCGAAGCCAGCGCCTCCCAGTGCCATCGGGCTCGGAGGAATGCCAAGGGCCACCCCCATTTCGTGCTCGACCGTCTCATCCACCTCCGAATCCGCCGCGGCCTCGAGCTTCATCGGGTTCGAATCTGCGGGCGCACGACTCCCCTTGAGCTCGGGAGCAGCGGTGAACTTTTTTCTTCTGCTTGGGGGCCTTCCGTCCAGTAGCAGCTGCGGTGGCGAGAGCCTTCTTCGCGGGGTCGTCGGGGGTCTCTGCGGCGCGCGCTGCCTGAGGCGGCTCGTCACCTCCGTCGACCTTCGCCTTCTCCGCACTTGCTGGCGCGGCTGCTGCAGGGCGCTTGCGCGCGCAAAACAGTTTGCCAACGAAGTTGAGCTTGTTCTGGACGAGGTCTTCCATGTTGATGGCGCCCTTCGCGCACTCGCTCACAAAATGCATCATGTGCTTGCGAGTCTGCCCGATCTGATCCTCGGTGAAGTGCAGCGGCGACTGCCGGGCGAACTGCCCCACGCTGTTCCCCCCCCCGTGGCGGACGGCCAAGTACGGAAAGCCGACCCGCTTGAAATCGATGAGCTTGACCTTGCCGTCCTTGGCCTTGATCCAGTCGGGGGAGGTATTGGGGCTCTTGGTCTTGCCACTCGCCGACGCTAGCTGCGTGTTCTCCGAGCTCACCTGCGGCGCTGACCATGAGTCGCCATCTGACCATGTCGCAACAGCAAAGTCGGGGCTGTGACATTCCCCAGCAGGCACTTCTCCGCAGTCGGAATCCCCATGGTGATCGCTTTCTCCTGCACCCCGTTCTCGATGCGGAAAGCTGCCTGGATGGGGCTGGATACATAGGGGTGCGGGGGGCCGAACGGTCATTCATTGTCCCTGGGTGCGTGGCTGAAGTGGGGACCCGCGGTGAAGATTAAGCCATTTGCGTTGTTGCGTTGTTGTTGGTTTGATGTCGCCGTCCCACCCGCGACCCACCCGCACCCCGCCCCGCGATCCACCCCGCGACCCACCCCGCGACCCACCCTGCGACCCACCCGCGACCCAACCCGCGACCCACCCACGACCCACCCCGCGACCCAGCCGCGACCCACTCGCAATCCACCCGCGACCCACCCCGCGATCCACCCGCGACCCACCCCGCGACCCATCTGCGACCCAACCCGCGACCCGCCCGGCGACCCAACTGCGACCCACACGCGACAGAACAGCGACCCACTCGCGACCCAGCCGCGACCCATTTGCGACCCACCTGCGACCTACCCACGTTGGTCTAACGAAAGAATCGGCGCTCGCGGCGGGCCCATTGCATAATTTGCAAATGTTGGCGCCTGCGGCGAGCTTCTCCAGAGTCGGAGACTGCCGACGCCCCCACCGCCCCCTCACTCTCATCCGCACCTGCGGGGTGTTACGCCTTGAATAATATGTCCGGTCGGACCGAGGTAGACAGAAAATCACAGAATTGGAAATGGGCTCGATTTGGGAGTTGCACATTTGCAACCTGAGCCTGAAGCTCAGCAGCCCATGAGTACGAGGGCAGCTCGCCGATCCCTGGAACGACCTTGGCACTCCTCCGACACCTCTGAGGCTTCTCGCCGTCGCTGCCACGCGGGCTGCCTGCCGCGCTGCTCGGCGGCTGCGTGCGCCCAGAACCTTTCAACTGAAGAGCCGGCTCCTCGAAGATCTGCCCCCAGCCCTGCGTGGCCGCCGTCTCGTCCTGAGTCGCCTCAGCCGCTGCCTCGATATCCTCATCTTTCTCTGCAGTCTCCTCCTCTCCCTCCTCGCAGCCCTCATCCGCAGCGTCTGGGTCGCCTCGAAGATCGGGCACGCCGCCGCCCGACGAGGCCTGCTCGCCCTCCTTCGCCCCCTCCTTCGCCCCCCCCTCCTCCTCGCCCTCCTCGCCCCCCTCATCTCCCCCATCCTCCGCCTCGCCCTCGGGGGGCATGGCCGCCGCGACCCGGTCAGCCATGGGCGCCGCGCCGGATCCAGCCGCGCGCCTCCGAAATGCTGGCAGGCGCAGCGGGCGATCATCGATGCCCGAGTCCTTGCACTTCTGGATGCACGCGTCTACGTCGCGCCGCATTGCCCGTAGACGTTTAGCGAAGGTCACCGCCCATGCAACCTTCTGCTCGCCGAGGTGGAACTCGGGCCCCTTCTCCTCCGCCACCTCAGCAAGGGCCCACTGCAACTGCATTCGTGGCAAGCCCGCCGGCAGCAACGCCAGCACCCCCGCCCAGTTCTGCAGCTCCTTCGCGTTGCGGGTGCCACTTGTCATTCCCTGTAGTCGGGCCTGTCGGTTGTGACGATCCCCCCCGCGAGACTCTCGGCGAGCTGCCCCAGCTCGGCCTGCCCGATGCTGGCCCCCCTCTTCGGCGGCATCACGTCGCGCTGTTCTGATGTGCACTGGCGCCCTTCGCGACATGCACGCGCCTCGATGCTTCGAGCCAAAAGCAACAACATGAACAACGGCTTAGACCAGACATCCCCAAGTGCCACACTAGCTACATCTTGCCGTCACGGACTGACGCGCCCGAAGTACCGCACTACACAGCACGCATCCGAAAATGCCACACTTCACTTTTAGCCCGAAGCTGCATTGCCAGAAACTACCCCACTCAAAACTGGACGTCTTTCTGATCAGCGTCTCACGGCAGAAAACCAGCTACGACGACGCCCCATCGCACCTAACCGCCCACCCCGCCCCGGGACCTGGAAGGGCGCTGGGGCGCAGCTGGAAAGGCAGAAGTTATCGCAAGTGCGAAGGGTTGAACAGGGGCTACAACTTATCTACCTTTGCGCCTCGCGCTGGATGATGCGCGCGGGATGACACGCCACCCCCGCCCCCCGCCCCATAGCTCGCCAGGTCATGAGGATTTAGGCATTCTTCCTGGGGGACGCACGCCGAGGGAGAAGATGGAAGGGATCAGAGACCACAGGCGAAGGGTGAGAGGGAGGGACGAGGAGAGGACGGGAAGGGCAAAGGAGCGTATATTTGGCACCCTTCAAACGAAACTTATGCCACCTGGTGCAAAGCACACCCGCTGCAGTCCTTCTGGTCTGCGCCAGATGGCGCCATCGGGCTGGTCTGGACTGGGGGGGATCGCACACCCGAGTGCAAACTCAGCAGAATGCTGAAACGCTGGTAAGAGCCACGGAGCGGCGCACAGGTTGGGGACACCCTCGCCATCACTACCCCCGTTGTCTCTGTCGCAACCGCAGTTTCCACCACCGCGTAGTCGCCGTTGCCGTCGCCGCTGCCGTTGCCATCGCCGCTGGGGGGTGCTAACCACACGAGCTCGCAGAATCCATCGCCCCCCTCATCAGATGGGCCGGCGTGTTTTTTATCGTTTCTGCACGGGCCGCCGTCTCGCTGCCCCCCCACCCCCAGGAGTTTTTATTTGTATATGAGCATCCGGCACCGACATAACTATGTGATACCCCCTTCCCATCTTGCATCCTGCACAACGCTCCATCCACCTCTTTTTGGGGTTCCTCGCAAGAGTGTCCAGAAACAAACGGAGCAACACAAAACTTTGACCATCCAGCAAGGGAAAAATAACAAAGCTATATCGCAAACCACCTAGAGCTTATAAGTAAGCTCCAGAGCTTGTTCTAAGCTTTTCCACGTTGGAGTTTGAAATAAGCTTCAGAGAACCTCCGGGAGAGGCCGCGGGGGTAGCGGCCGTGGATCACCATGCTAACCTCCGCGGGACCTCGCTGACTGACTGGCCGGCGCGCCCCCTCGGCGACGCCCCAGTCGCGCCGAGGCCCTGGGCCGCCGCCGCCTGCTCGAGCGCACCCCGAACGCTGGCCCGCGGGCCACAGGCGCCCGCCGACGCGGGCCGAGGCGGCGGCGGCCGCGGAACTCCTGACCTCCAGCAAACGGCCGCGCCAGAGCATCTGCGCCCATCCGCGCGCGAAGTGGCCTCAGGCGAGGTCGCCGCCCCCCCACGTTGGGCGCTCAGTCGCTGGACAGGCCCGCCGACGCCCAGCCCCGCGCGCTCGCTTCGCTGCGGGGGCAGGCGTCGAAGTCGACGGGGGCCGCCCACCCTCGGGGGCGCCGCCGTCTGCTGGCGGGGCCCCCGCGGGGCTGCCCCCGCCAGTCGCCGGGCCTCGCCGGCGCCCACTTCGCGCTGCGCTGGGCGCGGCCCCTTGCGACCTGTGCGCGGGCTGACGGGGGGCCGCCGCCGCCGCGCTCCGACTGCGCCCGTCGCCCGACGGAAGCGGCCCCTGACCGTGCTCGGGGGGGGGGGGGGGGGCGCGCCCAAATTTCGGCCGACGGCTGCGTCTGCGCGATGGGGGCGGCCCGCCCCGCGCTGCCTGCTGCCCCGGCTGCCAGGGGGCCCCGGCCTCGGCTGCGCGGACCCACTGGCCCCGACCTGCACGCGTCGCCCGCGGGGGCTCGGGTTTGATCCAGGAAGCCGCGCCCACTGCGGGGCCGTGGCCCATGGCGCCGACGGCGTCGCCGACGCGCCCCCCCACCCCAGAGGGCGGCCCGCCCCCGCCCGCGGGGGTCGCCCGCCGGCCCGGCAGCCTCGCCCCGACCGACCATGGGCGCCGCGCCGCCAGATCGCTGCCCCTGCTGCCCCTCGCGCAGCTAGCTGAGCTGCAACACCCCCCCACAGCTGCCCGCATCCCTCATGCGCGACTGCCCGCCCGAGCAGCTCCACGTTGCACTCCGCGGACTCGGCGACCTCCCTGATGACGTCTGCGTCGGGCCTCTGTCCGGGAATATCCGGCGCCTCCTGAACCACTCGCCGACCCGAGCCTCGAAACCCCCGATCACTCACAGCCCCCGCTCCTGAATCCGCCGCGCCTCTTCCGGGCCCCTGCCCGCGGGCCCCGTAAGTCGCGCGGCGCCAGCATGTCCTCTCCAGCGCCGTCTGCATCGCCGCGACTGCCGCCCCTCCTTCGACGGCGGCGCCCACGGCGCCCCCATGCCCTGGGGCGCCGCGACCTCCGGCCGCGGTGGGCCCGGCGGCAGCTCCAGGAATTCGAGGGAGGCGCAGGCGTGGAGTCCGTGCCCCTCTGTCGCCTCGGCCATGTCTCCATGCTCTTCCCCATCGGGCGTGGAGATCGCCTCGTTCTCGCTCTCGCCCGCCATCAGCCGCGCCCCTTCGCCGCGCGCGCCCCCCCTCGGTCTCGGGCCGAAGCTGCGCCGGTTGGCGGAGGGCGCGAGCAAGGCGACTGCCCCATGTCCAAGTCCCCCCAGACTCCGCGGCGGCCCGCCCGCCTCGCGCGCCGGCGGCGCCCCCGCCCCGAGAGAGAGGTCTAGCGGAGCCTCGCCCGCGCCCGCCGCCGCTGTCACCTCGCCACCGCTGCCGGACAATGCCGCGCGGCCAAGGCGCTCGCTGTCCTCTCGGAACTGGGGGGGGCCTGATCCCAGACTGCACGGCAGCGACGTCGGCGGCGCCTGCTCGCCCGACCCCGCGCGGTTCCTACCTGCGTCGCCTCTTTCTGGCCGCGCTGCTCCGCCCTGGCGGGCGCGCCCGGGGCGGGCCCGGCGCTCTTTTCAGCGGGCCCGCTCGCCCCCGCCCTTGGTCTCGCTGAGGTGGCGGCGCAGTGCTGCCCGACACGTGCGGTGGAAGGCCAGCCCGGAAGCCTTCCTCGCGAACGGCTCGGCAATGCGCGCACGCCTGCGCGCCTCGAGAGGGGGCGCCCGCGAGGCGTGCCTACGCGGACCTCTCGGGAGGCCAACGCGGCCTCGGCCCGAGCAGCAAGCGGCCGCAAAACGCGCGTCGACGCGCGTTTGGCGGCCGCAGAACGCGCGACCCCGCTGCCCCGATCGCGCCCCGATCAAACAGAAAAAGAAACACGCGCGGCCCCGAGGCCCCGCCCACCCCCCACATAGGGCCAACCCCCACCGCGAGGGCGAGCACCCCCGTCGAGGGCCCCCACGCCCCGCCCACGATCGCCAGAAGGGGAGAGCGCGCGGACGGGCGGGCGCCTTCGCCGCGGGGGCGCGCCAACCAGCCCGCGGGCGTTTGGGGCTGCCCGCGCAGCAAGCGGCTGCGAAACACGCAACGACTCTGCTGCCACGACCGCGCTGCGATCGGACAATCGGGGAGGACGCGTAGCCCCGAAGCCCCGCCCGCCCCCCACGAGACCCGACCTCTCCGCAAGGGGGCACCCCCCGTCGAATGCCCCCCCCCCCGCTCGCGGCGGAAGGGAGGGCGCGCGAACGGGCGGGCGCCTGCGCGCCGGGAGAGCGCCCGCCGGACGACGGGGGCCCGGGGCCGTCCTGAAGCGCGCGGGCAGGCACAAGCGGAATCCCAATATAAAAATCGCGCGACGATCCAGCAGCCTCGACCGCGCGACGACAAACCGGGAAAAACGCTGGCCCGCGTGGCCCCGAAGCTCTGCCCGCCCCACAGGACCCACCGGACTGGGAAGGCCGAGAACTGGCGGGCGCCGCCGAAGCCACGCGCGCCCCGCCTGCTCTCGCGCACGAACCGACCGCCGCGCTCGACGCGCTTCAAGCTCCGCGGCGGCCGCCCCACGCGCTCCCCCACCAGCGGCGCCCCCACCTCGAATGGCCGCGCGGGGCCCCGCGCCGCGAATGCAAACTCTTACGCTGAATCGCCCGAACCGCGCGGCAAGCAGGCTCCGCGGCGCGCCGTCGCCACGCGGCAGCCCGCTGCCCCAGGCTGTCCGGCGGCCATCCTCTCAGCGCGATGGCGGCGCCCCGCCCTGACCTGCCGCCCGGGGCGCCGCCGTCGCCGTCGCCTGGACGCCTCGTCGGGCACCGCCGACCTGCTGATCAGAGCTTGCTGCCGCGCAGATCCAGGGCCCTCTATGGCCAATTTCTGGCGTTCACGCGCACGCCCCCATCTCGGCTGTCCGAGGGCTACCCGCGAAGTCCGAAATATCGAGATCGCAGACAACCGATCACCCTGTCGCGACCTGCATCGCCCAGCGCGGGACAGTCCTCAGGCGGGCGGAAAGCGCGGCAGTTGCCCGCGAACTTCTCCTGGGAGAGGCGCGGGCCCTCGCAGCAGGAGCGAACCTGCAAGCCCCTCAGCACGTCCGCGGCGATCCTTTCGGAGAACGCGGGCACGCGCTTGATGAGTTTCTTGCAGGTCTGCCCGCTGCTGGAGTCGACGGCGCCCATGGCCGCGCAGAGCCCCCTGTCCAACAGCCAGCCAAGCATGATATATGCTCCTTCCGCGGCGCTGATGCCGGACAGCAGCCTGGCTGTCCTTAGGACCGCCAGGGCGCCCTCCTCCCCCGGGGGCCCGCGGCCGAAGTAGACCATCTCCGCCTCATCCTCCAGGCTGTGCTCATGAGGCTGCTCGATTTGCCTCGCCTCCTCGTCGCCGGCCAGCCCCATGCCGCCCTTCGCGATGATGGAGCGCGACGGGAGAATGACGACGCGAAATGCCCACGCGTCGGTGCTCATCTCCTCTCAAGTGCAGCCGCGCCTCTCATTCACGCACCTCTGGTGTCTCCACCGCTGGCCCCCCTAGCTGATTCAGCTGGGTCGGCGCCGCGCAGCGCGCCCACTCCTTCAACTTGAGAAGGGGACGTCTTGCAATCCGGGCACAGATACATGATGCGGCTATCCCCACCTATGGCAATCGTGAAACCCGCTGCAGCCTCAAAACGCTCGTCCTTCAGGATGACCTCGAAGAGCTTCGCCAGCCAAACTTTCGGTACCACCGCCCTTGTGCTTCGCGAGCTCCGCTTCCATAGCGAGCTCGATGTTCATGGTTTGCTGTGTCGGCGACTCCTTCTTCTGCCTGCCCCCCACTTGAACCATTCGGCCTGCAGGTCGTCAATCTCCGGAATGATCCAAAAGTTCACATCGCTGTGTTGCTTGCTCCCACGGCACTTGAAGCACATGTAGTGGCACGGGCCCAGGGGGTCCAGCACGCGCTCGTGCGCGACGACCAGGCTGACATGGCGTTTCACCGTCTTCGTAGGCCACGACGAAAATCGGCACGAAGCCGCGCTAGTCCGTGCAATAGTAACACTTGACCGGGCTGGTCGCGACAGCGTGGCCGCCCACGTACCTGGTCGCGCCGCTAACTTCGCGAACCAAAGGGGGCCAGCGTCATCTTAGCTGTGATCCCTGTGGTCGCGTGTCCTCCACGGACCTCTTGCAAACCCTCGTCGCCCGTCTCTGAGTTCGGCGGGAGGGGAAGTAGACCCTGCCAGCCTGGCGGCCTGGCTCTGGTCCCGACGGGTCGTATGTAGCGCTGCCACACGCTGTCGCCTTCCCTCCGCGGTCCTCCGCCTCGGCCCCTGTTGCCATCCTCCGACGCGCTGGCAGTGCAGGCGCCAGGGAGGGTGATTTCCCCGTGTCCGCCGCGGCGCGGCGTCGAATGCGCAGTTCCAAGGGCCAGCTTCAGCGCCCAACCGTTGTTCCGAAACGGCCGAGCGCCTGAGCCCGAATGGTCACTGACGTCAGGCAAGGAAGAGGATACATGTTCGTGCTGGCACACGCTTGCGTGCTTTTTTCCCCGAGACAAACACAATGCATCGGCGACGCTGGCGTGGAGAAAATCGGGCTCCACGCCGAGCCGAATCGCCAATGCATCGGCGATGCGGCGCGATCCTCCGACCCCATGTAGGAGGCCGAGAGACGAAGACCTGGCAGCGTCTTCACTGCCTTAGGTGCCTTGCTGGCGATCCATTGTTGTGCTTCCGACTGGCTTCCTGGGGGGCCCTCATCAGCACGGCCCGACGCTCCTCGGAGTCCTGGTCAAGGCGCGCTCTCCAGGAGGGGTCTGGGAGGTCGATTTCGAGAAGGGAAAATACTGCAAGTTTACAATGCGACGACGCCAACGATAGTTTCTGCCACCGCGGGTATCGTTCAACCTTAAAAGATCGACCGTTACCAAAACGTCAGATCGCCCTGCATCGAGCGATTCTGGACCGCCTGCGGCGCTAAAAGCTGAACGCCAGTGGCGGAGCGGGGTCCCCGCTGGTCGATACGACGCGAACCTACCGTAGGCACGAAGAGACTCTCCGTAGCTTGCCCGAGGTCTATGGAGCTCTCAAGATGTACCTGGAGGTCTTCCGAGATCCCTGGGGATCCGCAGAAGCCTTCAGTGGCACTCCAGAGGCCTCCAGACGTCAGGGAAAAAGAACTACCCTGGGCAAGTGCCCAACCCATATGTAGCTTATGGCATGATCCACGGACCAATCCAAGACGAAAGAGTATCTGCAATGGCACGCTGTCCCGTTGCAAGCTGCACGGCGAGCCTGGCCTGCAGCAAGAGGCAACATCAGCAGGCACCGCCAGAACCAGTGATGATAGAAAAGGACATGCTATGGTTTGTGATGTCTACATCGGGGGCCATGCAGTTGCACGCCACATGGGGCGAATTCGAAACAATTCCAAGAAAGGTAGAGCGTACCCCGCTAGAACTCCCAGATACACAGCAAGTTGGCGACAGTTGCAGGCCTGGTAGCACCCGGGGGGAAGAGGTATAGCTGGATCTGCTTGCGGCGCCATTCCAAACAAACTACCACAGGCGGAACAAAATGGCGACCGCTGAGAGCCGAGCAGCATCCATGAAGGGCGAGGTACCTGCGGATCCCGCGGGAGGATTGAGAGGGCACAAACGTGTGCCGAACTCATATAGAGAGATACGGTGCCAAACAGCTGCGCTGCTCGCTGAGGCAGCTGAGCGCGAGACCCTCTCTAGCTCCTGCTCAAGCTCTTCAGCTCTTCTTCCCCAATCAGTGCTTACACTGAAGGGTCCTAGCGGGCATAGAAGAGAGTGGCGAAAGTGGCGGGCCGATCTCGGAGGGCGGCTCTCGGCGGGCGGCTTTCGGTGGGAGCCCCCTCAAGAGGTTGGCGAAAGTAGCAGGCCGATGTCGGTGGGCGGCAGTCGGTGGGCGCCCCCTCTCTCTTTGTCTCTCTCTCTCTCTCTCTCTGATGCTGCTGTGTTTCTCCGTGTTCTGGAATCTCTCTCTCTCTCTCTCTCATTTCCCCTCTCTCTCTCTCACTTGGTGATTCTTCGTGCCTGTCTCACACACTTCCATACGCAATACGCAATACAGTATCTAATCGTTATGCCTGATGTTTTAAGAAACCTCCTAAGCCATTTTGAGCTGACGGATGCCCGAAATGGAGAGGATGCCACAACCCTTCCAACACGCAAGGGGCTATCAACGAGATAGCCTCTGATGGCCCTCTTGCGAAACTGCGGCCGAGCATGGTGCTTGCAAAACCTTCGGACCGTCCACTGATCGTGGTTTTTCTCCGGTGTACTTTCTCATCAGCAGGCTGGGGTCACAGGCGAGCAGCTCGCGCCAAGTGGCCGTGGTCCCAGCTCCCTGCGCTGCTCCTCCAGATTAGAGCCGAAGGAGGGGTAGACAGAGGAGCGGACCATGCCACCAAAACTTGCTCAAGCGGCAACAGTTCGAGATGTGTGCCCCAGATCCGTGCCAGCTGCTAAGGCTGTGCTTCGTTGTCAAGGTGGTTGAGACAAGCGGGTCGTGCCCACAAGGAGCTCCAACTACGGCGTTGGCGTGGCGATCCGAACATACCATGTCATCCGCGTTTCGGCTCTTCAAAACATGTGTTTCAGCTTTTGAAAACATTTTATTCAGACGTCCGCTGCGCCAGCCCTCCCTGCTGCCGCATCGCCGCGCGCTGGCCAAAGGAAGCTGGCCGAGCCCGCTGGATGAGATTCACTGCTCCGACTTCAGATGCTGTGCTGCCCTCCACCATCGGGGTGTCCGCGTCCTCGCGCCCATCTCTCACTAGAAGCACGCAGCGCTTCAGCGTAGCAGCCAATAGCGGCTCCATGTGGCCTGCCATGTTACAAACCAACATGAATTATAGTATCGTGGTGAGAATTTCGAAATACGGCCAGCGCTGGCCAAACACATGAGAATAATCGGGGATGAAAGCCCATACCCACTCAAACTGCAAACCATAAGTCGTGACGACCGGATGCCAAGAATCGACAGACACCTCATCGCTCACACTTGAGTTACCAACGATGAATTACCATATGATACTTGAGCTGGTGATGAAAATCACGATGAAATTTCACAGCAGCCCAAGCATCGAATTGTCAAAGTCCCACGGAATGAGAGCAGGTAATGAAAAGATTAGCCGCAACCGTGTGGGAATGAAGATCCACCACAATATGAAAATCATGCGTTGAAACTAAAGCGAGTATCGAGTATTCAGAGTGCCTCTTGCCTTCTGAGCAGTGGATGAAGAATAGAAATTGCTGATGATGATGACGGTGATGATGGCATGCTCGATAAAACAAGTGGCAAATCGTGCACGGGAATAAAGATCCAGCGCATACCGCCAATCATGAATTGGAATTAACACTGGACGTAGGGTCATCAGTGCATTCCCAGCGTTGAACAACAACTGTATTAAGATGGGGTGCTTCCGAATGGCAACGCGGGCAGTAAGTCGTGGCGGCGTGAACATCAAAAAGCAAGATCCAACTAGCAACATGCATGTGCTGAGCTACGACGACTTGAGCAGGCCACGGGTCCTCAACTGTTGTGTCGCCCCCCCCTTGAGCCGAGACTTCGACCCTCTGGGCGAGCTTGAAAACATGTTGGGGCTCGCCTGGGCAGTCTTGTGCCTGTCGGTCGCTTCGAACCCTGTTTGGGCGCGTCTGGTGTAGCCCCAGACGACTGGTTTTGTCAGCCACCCAGTCCTCAGAGAAATAGGTTCCCTAACCTCACCTTGGGATGAACCCCCCTCTACGAAACCCGACCCTTCGAGACCTCCCAAGTGGGGTCCGAGTAGAAGAGGTCGGAGAATCGCGCCGCATCGCCGATGCATCGGCGATAAATCAGCGACACATGTGAAATACATCGGCGACGTCGGCAATGCATCGGAGACGTCGGCGCGGATAAAATCGGGCTCTAGATCGAGCCGCATCGTCGATACATCGGCGACATGGGCGATGCAGCGCGATAAAAATCGTGCCGCATGCGTGAGGAGAGGAATCCGTCCCAGCTATGCTGACACCATTCGTATGCTTAGTGGTGATCAGGTCTTGGCCAAACTCAAGCTCAGAGTCGGTTCTCGTGGGAATGAGACAGATGGCTCGCGTGGTGTCACGAAGCTTCGTTGTCAACTTAAGAGCTCCCTTCGAGCAACAAAAAACATTATAACCATAAAACCCAAACTTTCGGAGCGCCGCGCGGATTCATTGGATCCGCGCTGGACCCCCTCCCTTCCGCGCGGAGCGCGCCAGGGGCGGCGCTGGAGGCGCCGCCAGGGGGGCCCAGCGTGGATCCAATCCGCGCGGACCGCCAACAGTTCATGTGTATGCCGTCTTTGTTCTTCGAGCACGATGGCTCGCGTGGTGTTACGAAGCTTAGACTTCGGTCGGGCATGTCCTCCTACAGGCGGATGTTTGAGGACAACTTTTGAAAAATAACCCAATAAATATTCAAAAATAGTCACAACATCATCAAAAAATCGTCCTCATACTATTTCTTGTTGACTCTTCCTCCTGTAGAAGGACATGCCCGACTTAAGCTTTAGAGGCCCCCTAGATGGGATCCGAGCAGATGGGGTCGGAGAATCGCACAGCATCGCCAATGCATCGGCGACGCATCGGCGATGCATCGCCGACATCGGCGACGCATCGGCGACGTCGGCGTAGAAAATCGGGCTCCGCATCGAGCCGCATCGTCGATGCGTCGGCGACGCGGCGCGATCCTCCGACCCCATCTACTCCGACCCCATCGAGGAGGCCTAGAAGCTTAGATCTCTGAGAACCCAGCGACCAGAACGAGGCGGTCCGAGCCGCAAGAAGCAGGCCCAGCTCGGCGCCACGGAAAGGGCCCGGCCGGCCCGGGACGTCTGCGGCCCGGGCCGGGCTTGATCGACAAGAGGTAGGCCTTGATCTCGGCCTCCAGATCCTGCAGGGCACGGGGGGGCCGAGAGGGACCGCGGCGAGGTCGGGAGGCTGCCAAGCTGGGGAGACAAAGAGGTGAGGGGCAACGACAGGGGCGGAATTGGCATGGGGGGGATGCATCGACCTAGAATCGGCGATACATCGCCGATAGATCGGCGATAGGCCCCCGATAGTGAATCCGCACCTTCCTGGGCACGTTGGGACTATCGGGCCCCTATCGGCGATTAATGGGCCATTGGGAGTCGATGTATCCCCCGCTATGCCTATCCCCCCCTATTGATGCCCCCGAAAAGGTACCGCTACCGCTCCGCTACTCCCCGGACCTTCTCCGGGGCGCGTTCTGACCAGGGTGTCGAGGCGAATCCAGCGGTGGCGGCGAGTGCTTCCCAGGAGGCTGAAAAAGGGGAAAACGAGGGAAGGGTAGCGGTATGGGTACCTTTTCCTCCTCTCCCGGGGTGCGTTCTGACCAGAATTTCGAGGCGAATCCAGCGGTGGCGGCGAGGGCCTCCCAGGAGGCCGACAAAAGGGAAAACGCGGGAAGGGTAGCGGTATGGGTACCCACCCCCGACAAGCATTGGAGGCTTGGAAATGAGGTGGTGTTGCCTCCACCAGGGCAAGATGGCCCTTGATTTTGGTGTTGGTGGTAATCGTTCGGTCACCCAGGAAGCCAGAATATTATCATCATCACCCGATTCGGGATCATCTTCCCTCGGTGGATGTACACCGCCGAGATTGGTGCTGGTGTGAATCTCTAGGCCTCCGAAAGCAGGCCCTGCCCACGGTGCCCCGAGCTTTCTCCTCTGCCCCTCCCTCTTGGAGCCCCCGGGGGGGGGCACTCTGGGCCTCGCGGGACGGCGTGCTGGAGGCCGCCTTGGCCCCCCTGTCGATCCCGATCGTCGAACCTCGCTCCTCCTCCTCCTCCTCCTCCTCCTCCTCCTCCTCCTCCTCCTCCTCCTCCTCCATCTCCAGCTCCAGCTCCAGCTCCTCCTCCTCCTCCTCCTCCTCCTCCTCCTCCTCCTCCTCCTCCTCCTCTCCTCCTCCTCCTCCTCCTCCTCCTCCTCCTCCTCCTCCTCCTCCCGCCTCCTCCCTCCCTCCCTCCCTCCCTCCCTCCCTCCCTCCCTCCCTCCTCCTCCTCCTCCTCCTCCTCGTCCTGCTGCTCCTCCTCGTCCTCATGCTGCTCTCCTCCTCCTCCTCCTCCTCCTCCTCCTCCTCCTCCTCCTCCTCCTCCTCCTCCTCCTCCTCCTCCTCCTCCTCCTCCTCCTCACCTCCTCCTCCTCCTCCTCCTCCTCCTCCTCATCCTCCTCCTCCTCCTCCTCCTCCTCCTCCTCCTCCTCCTCCTCCTCCTCCTCCTCCTCCTCCCTCCTCCTCCCTCCTCCTCCTCCTCCTCCTCCTCCCTCCTCCTCCTCCTCCTCCTCCTCCTCCTCCTCCTCCTCCTCCTCCTCCTCCTCCTCCTCCTCCTCCTCCTCCTCCTCCTCCTCCTCCTCCTCCTCCTCCTCCTCCTCTCCTCCTCCTCCTCCTCCTCCTCCTCCTCCTCTCTCCTCCTCCCTCCCTCTCCTCCCCTCCTCCTCCTCCTCCTCCTCCTCCTCCTCCTCCTCCTCTTTCTCCTCCTCCTCCTCCTCCTCATCCTCCTCCTCCGCCTCCTCCTCCTCCACCTCGCACCCCAGGAACGCTGACAGCCAGGCGAAGCTGCTGGAAAGCACACCGAGGCTGGACGACAGACGAGACCCGCCGAACACGCCCAAACACCTCGATCCTCGAACCTGAAACTCCCAACCTTACCCTGGAAGAGGAGGCGCGGAGAGGAACGACAACAACGACGACGGCTCTACAACGACGACGACGACGACGACGACGACGACGACGACGACGACGACGACGACGACGACGACGACAACGACAACGACAACGACGACGACGACGACAATTACGACAACGACCAAGACGATCACGACGACGAAGACGATGACGACGACGACGACGACGACGACGACGACGACGACGACGACGACCATGACGACGACCACGACAAGGACGAGGACGACGACGACGACGTTGACCACGACGACGACCAAGACGAGGACGATGACGACGACGACGACGACGTCGACGACGACCAAGACGACGACGCGGACGACGCGGACGACGACGATGGCGACGACGATGATTACGATAACCACAACGACAATCACGACGACCACAACAACGGCGACGGCGAATACGACAGCGACAAAGAGGGCAAGGGCGACGGCGCGGGTGACGACGGCGACGGCGACGTGGACGAGAACGAGGGCAAGCTGCGTCGAGAAGGGCAGGTCACCCCTGAGCCGCTTGAGGCTACCACCAGGCGAGCCGCTCGCCCCGAGAGGCTCGGAAGGAGGAGGAGGAGGAGGAGGAGGAGGAGGAGGAGGAGGAGGAGGGAAGGGGGGTGACGAGGAGGAAGAGCAGCAGAAGGACGAGAAGGCCAGAACATGTTAGAGGCAGTGGTTGGCGGAAGAGCGGGGCGAGGAGAAAGAGGAGGGAGAGGAGGAAGACTTGCTCCAGAAGTCCGCTGCCACGCCCTCCCCGCGCGGGACGCCCGCTCCCTCGGGCCCACAGGGGAGCTGCCCGAGGTGTGGCGCACATGGCCGCCCGCAGCATGCCGAGAAGGCAACGTGACGGGGGGACGGGCCCCCCAGAACGGCCCCAACAAAACTCCAGGGGCACGTCTCCGTCAGGACAGAGGAGGAGGAGGAGGA
>CAUYUJ010007491.1:203603-234167 GCA_963575745.1 Prorocentrum cordatum | reverse complement strand
CTACTACAACAACTACTACTACTACTACGACTACGACTACGACTACGACTACGACGACCTACGACTACGACTACTACTACGACTACTACGCCTACTACTACTACTACTACTACTACTACTACTACTACTACTACTACCACTACTACTACTACTACTACTACTACTACTACTACTACTACTACTACTACTACTACTACTAAAAATAATACTACGACTACTACTACCATTACTATTACTACTATCTCGCAGCGCTGTGGCAGCGATCCCAATCCCGCAGACGCGCAAGCTGCGCGCGCCGGGGCGCTTGCGCACCCACCGCTCGCGGGTGCCGAACCACCTCGTCGTCCTCCTCCTCCTTCTCATCCTATCTGATCTTCTGTGTACATTCTCTTTCTGAGAATGCTCCTCCCTCCCTCCTCATCCTCCTCACCCCATCCGTCCTCCTCTCGCCTCCTCGATCTCTCTTCCTCCATCTCTCTCTCTCTCTCTCTCTCTCTCTCACTCTCTCTTGCCTCTCTTGCTGTTTACTCTGTCTCTTGGAATTCCCGAGCCCCGTCCAGCATGGTCTTCAGGTCCTTCTTCTTGACGAGCAGCTCCTCGCGCGGGGGGGCCAGAGGCGAAAGCGCCGACGGCGCGCCACGCCCCTCCCCAGAAGGGGGGAGGCAGGAAGGGAGGGAGGCGAAGGAGGAGAAGGAGGACGACGAGGAAGGAGGGAGGCAGGAGTTCGAGAAGGAGGAGGGGAAGTGGGCTGCCGCGGCCATGGCTGCCTGACTGTCTGGGAGGGCGGCGGGGGGAGAGGGGGGAGGACAAGCTAGGTGCGCTCGCGTCATATCTGACGTCCTACCCCTCCCTCCCATCCCTTACCATGGCGCTGATTTTCTCTATCCGCGGACGCGTGTCGTAGCGGACCTGTGGCTCCGCGCGCGCGTGCGTAGTGGGTGGTGGTGCGCGTGCGTGCGTGCGTGCGTGTGTGCGTGGTGGTGGTGGTGGTGGTGGTGGTGGTGGTGGTGGTGGTGGTGGTGGTGGTGGTGGTGGTGGTGGTGGTGGTGGTGGTGGTGGTGGTGGTGGTGGTGGTGGTGGTGCTGGTGGTGGGTGCTGGTGCTGGTGGGTGGTGGTGGTGGTGGTGGTGGTGGTGGTGGTGGTGGTGGTGGTGGTGGTGGTGGTGGTGCGGCGCGGTGGTGGCGGGCGGATGGGCGCGCGAGAAAGAGGCCCGCGCTGGGGCGAGAACGCCATCCTGAACGACGGAGGCCAAACACCGATCCGAAAATGAGGCCCACGCTGCAGCGGGAGCACGATTCGGAACGATTCGGGAGCAGAAATGAGGCCGGCGCCTCAGCGAGAGCAGCATTTTGAAAAAAAACGCAGGCGAAAACCCGTTTCCCGGGAATCCTGTAAAAAACAGTACGCGGGGGGGGGTCGGCCATCTTCGGGACGCCATCAGGGGAAGTGGGAGAGTATTTTCATATTGTGTAATTGTAGAAGAAGGGAGGAGGAGGAGGAGGAGGAGGAGGAGGAGGAGGAGGAGGAGGAGGAGGAGGAGGAGGAGGAGGAGGAGGAGAGGAGGAGGAGGGGGAGGAGCAGGGATGCTGGGGGACCAGGAGGAGAGGCGGGGGGGGGAGGGGGAGGGGAAGGGGGAGCGAAGGAATGCCAAGCCGGGCAGCCGCGGGGCAGCCCTCCCTGCAGCGCAGGAGGCTCCGGCTCACCTTGCCCCTCGGCCGCGCCGCGGCGCCCTGCGGCTCGCGGACGAGGGAAGGACGATCAAGGTTTTGGCACGCGTGCGCCCCACTGGGGTCCTGCGGAGGCCTCCAGAAGCCTGTGGAACTCCAGAGAGATCGCGCCGTGAAGTGCAGCCGTACACGCACGAGAGCGCCGAGGCGGACAGCGGTGCCGACTGCGACTCGTCGCTGCCGTCACCGCTTGGAAGATTTCTGGGCGTTTCTGAGGGTTCTCGTCGCCACGGCTGGGCGCAGCCTGACAAGGATCAGGATGGACCTGGGGAGGGGTCTTGGGACCACTTTGAGCAGAGTTGAGGCAATTCTCGAACCGAACATCTGCGCAGGGCCGTCAAAGGGCGGCACCTAAAGCACTGAGGGGTTGAGGTGTATGTTGACCTCAGCTGCAGTCGGCTAAGTTGTCGCTTCTGTCCGCAAAAAGTGCCCCCTTCATCCTCGTTCTCAGCCTCCTCTTACTCGGCCTCCGCCTCCCCCCCTCTCTCCCGTTGTTGGCGCTCATTTGACGGTCATGAATTAGTGCCACCATCGCCGCTTCGCGCTGAGAATTCCCGGAACAACTCGCAACAACTCGGCACTGTTTACCCGAACATCCGACGACTCGGTCTTTCGAAGTTTCAGCCCCAAACCTTTTGACCCCAGCCCTGAGACCAGTTGTTCACCCTGAACCGTTTTCATATGGTACCGACAGGCACCAGGCACCAGGCACGAGAACCTAGAACAACATCTGACGCGACAATTTCGAGTCGCCATAAGTCTGGGCTCGGAGATCAAATGTCGGTGCCCGAACCTCTGCAGGGGTGCGTTCTGGCCAGAACTTCGAAGCGAAGCCCGCCGTGGCGACGAGAGGCCTCCCCGAGGCGAAGAACGCCTGGAAGCCTCGATCCTCGAATCCCCCTTCCTCCTGGCTCGATCCTCTATGTGTTGGCAGCGGTGCTGGCGGCGGCACTTCACCCGATCCCCGGCAGGGACGATCCTCCTCCGCGGTGGTGAGCTCCACCTGCTTCGCGGCGAGCGTCTCCTGCAGCGTCGCCTGTGGATCGTCGGGCGGAAGGTGGGCGCGCCAGCCGCCAGCACCCACCCAGACGTTTGTGCGACTCAGCACCGTTGGGGGATCGAGGGTCGCCTATCGAGGTCGTGCTTCGCCCTTTTCCGGGCCTCCGAGAGGCTTCTGGCTTGCCTTTGCCGCGTCTGCATTCCCCTCGAAGCTCTGGTCAGAACCCACCCCCGGAAAAGTCCGGCGTGTCGACGTGTGAACCCCCGAACCCAGAGCTCTGGCTGCAAAGTACAATACAGAAGCCATGCGCCAGCCCTTGGCACGGCATGGGCACCACTGTCGCCACTGAGCCAGGTTTCCGGTCTGGTTCCCGGTCAGGAAGCACTCAGGAGAGGACGAGCGCGCGGGGCAAGCTCCGTCACACAAGATCGCGCTGCGCGGGAGGGAGGGAGGGAGGGGGCGAGGGGGGGAGGGACGGAGGGAGGGAGGACCAAAATCGCGCCAGAAGATACTCCGACAGTTTCTGCGTCCCAGGCGCAGCTCCGTGCCTCGGTCGAGGGAGGCCGAGGAGGGGGGCATCCCAGAGGGGGAGGGACCACGTCACGGCCCGAGGCATGTGCGCGGACGAGGCGGAGACCAAGGGACGCATTGAAAGAAGAAGAAGATGATGACGATGACGATGACGATGACGATGGCGATGACGACGACGATGACGATGACGATGACGATGATGATGCTGCTGCTGATGGTGATGGTGATGGTGATGGTGATGATGAGGATAATGATAATGATAATGATAATGATAGTGATAATGTTAATGTTAATGATAATGATAATGATAATGATAATGAGAATGAGAATGAGAATGAGAATGAGAATGAGAATGAGAATGAAAATGATGATGATAATGATAATGATAACGATAACGATAACGATAACGATAATGGTAATGATAATGATAATGATAATGACAATGATAATGAAAATGGTAATGGTAACGGTAACGATAATGATAACGATAATGATAATCATAATGATAATGATAATGATAATGATAATGATAATGATAATGATAATGATAATGATAATGATAATGATAATGATAATGATAATGATAATGATAATGAAAATGATAATGGTAATGGTAACGATAATGATAACGATAATGATAATGATAATGATAATGATAATGAAAATGATAATGATAATGATAATGCTAGTGATAATGATCATGATAATGATAATGGTAAAGATGATGATACTGATAATGATAATGATAATGCTAGTGATAATGATAATGATAATGATAATGATAATGATAATGATAATGATAATGATGATGATAATGATACTGATAATGATAATGATAATGATAATGATAGTGAGAATGATAATGATAATGATAATGATAATGATAGTGATAATGATAATGATAATGATGATGATGATGCTGATGCTGATGATGATGATGATGACGACGATGATGATGATAACGATGATGATAATGATGATGATGATAATGATGATGATGAAGATAATGATGATGATAATGATGATGATGATGATGATGATGATGATGATGATGATGATGATGATGATGATGATGATGATGATGATGATGATGATGATGATGATGATGGGGCCACCAAATCTGGGGAGATACCACTGCCCCCGCCACAATGTCCCCTCCCCTGGTCATCACCCCCCTCTTGGCCGCCCCCGACCTTCCAGGCCTCGGGACCGTCAATGAACGGCCTGGAATGGAGAAACCAGCGGCAAAGGGGTCGAGAGGTCCAGGGGCTCGCGACACGAAAAAATCAAGTCCTCGGAATTACCATCGCTCGGACGTCCAGTCCCCGCGCATTGTTCGGTTACGTGCGTGTCTTTTGTTGCAAGATGATCCAGGGTCTGCCTCGATGGTCCTCGCCGAGACGAAAACGCACACGCCCGAGCGAGGCCGGGCGGAGGTCTGAGCGACGTGACGGCGGGCGCGTGCCGAAGTCCTCAACGTCGGCGCCGCGCGCGACAGGGCGAGAGCGGGAAGCACGAGGACTGTTATTGACGAACCAACCACACACACCTATACCCATAGGGGGGTCGGAGAGGGCTATGGGTGCGTGTTGTCGGATGGGGGTCCCCGCTCGAACGGGAGCGTTCCCCAGGGTCCGACAACCCGCACCCCATACCCATAGCCAGTCCTCCTCCCAACGACCCCCCTATGGGTATGGGTGCGTGTTGTTCGTTCGTCATGCTATGGGGCCCCCGCGGGGCCCCCAGCCCTGGTTCGAGATCGGCGCGCTCCCCCGGAACGCCGACCGCAGCAGCTCGGCGGCGAGCCCGGGGGGGGGGGGAAGGCGAGGAGGAGAGAAGGCCTTCTCAGAGGGCGCGGATAGGGGGCCACATGCGAACCCTGCCCCTACCCCCCACGATTTCTGAGGGGGAGGGTGGGGTTCATTTCGCTCAGGAGCTCCCGAACGGAGTGAACCCCACCCTCCCCCTCAGAAATCGTGGGGGGTAGGGGTAGGGTTCGCATGTGGCCCCCTCTCGGAAGCTCCACGGCATTCTGAGAGGTTTTCTGCGGCTTCCCCGAAGGCACAGAAAACCTCTCAGGAGGCGCGAGAGCTCCGGAGAAGTACCGCCGCCTCCTGAGAAGGCCTTCTCGTCTCACTTCCCCCTCCCCAACCGCTCGCCGCCGAGCATTGCATGTTTATTTCGAACACCGACTGGAATTTGGATGTTCGCCGTGCGTCCCGAGAGCAGCTAGTGGCCTCCTGGGAAACACACGAGCTGGACAGAGCATGTAGGATGTAGCTTCCCAAATCTTCAGGGCTCGCGGTCTAGTTTAGGCTCGCTGAGTCGAGCTTTGACGAGATTAGCCTACTCTGCCCTACACACCGCAACCACCACACAAACGCTCTCCCCAACTCACCAAGCTGCTGATGACGGCTACGCGTTGACTTGTCGTGTCTTGTGATGTGCAGCGTTGTACTGTTACGTCCTGCCTTTGTTTGTCTTGTCCTGTCTTACTGCGTTTTGGTGTGCATGGCCTTGCATAGTCTGATCGTGCCTTGCCGTGCCTTGTCGTGTTTGGGCTTGGCTTGGTTTGGATTTGCGTTGCGACCCTCCTTACCTGTGCATGTGTCACTGCTATCATAGTTTCCGGTCAGTTGCACTGGCTTTCTCGTCTTCGCTTGTCTGGCTACACAGGATGTTATCAGACGACCTCCCTCACATCGAAGGACGCTCGGGGAAGCTGGGGAACTTTCACAGAACAGATTGACGAAGGCAAACGCTGAATCATGCGAAGGCGGTGAAAATCTGCTCTGCAACTCGGCTAGGCGCACTACGGTGCAGTGATCCCGCTTCATCGACGGCGCGTGCTGGCGGCTCCGCCAATGCACGCCGAAGCAGACTCAGCCCGACACAGAGCGGGGACCCTCCCGACCCGTCAGCCCGCCCGGCATCGCCCCAACTCCCGCCCACCTCCCTCTGAACATCGTTTACCTCAGGCGCGGCCTAACCGACCCGTAGCAAACCATCCCCTTCCGTGACATCATCCTCGCCTTTCCAGCTCCCCTCCGGCCGCCTGCAACATCTCAATATGCTCTGCTGGTTCCGATCCGTTCCGATTCCGGTTCCAAGATACCTTCACGACGGCGCCTAAGCACTTCCATTATGTTAGAGAGGGGGCCGGCCGCTGAGGGCGAAGCCCATACGGATAAATGCTTGACTGGCCCAAGATCGCCAGATCCCTCGAGGGCCCTAATCTCGAGAATGGCGCAAGGACGCCTACCGCCAGGTCTCACCGCCTGGCCGTTTTGCTGGTGCTCCACTGAGAGATACAGCACGACGCCCCCGCGCGGGGGGGACCCGCGTTCGACGAGGGACAGGAAAAAGATGCTGCGACCTAGTGATTTTAGTCCGCGTCGTAAGAGGGCACGAGCCCTCTTGGGGCTCTTCATGCCCCTCCTCCTCCCTCTCCTTTCCCTCCTCCTCCGCCCCCTCGACGTCGTCGACATCCTCCTCCGCGCAGTGGCTCCAGGGACGGGCCTGCTCCGCCTTGAGGCCGGTCATCTCCTCCTCGTAGGCCCGCTGGTCCTGCAGCGCCGCAACCCGCAGGGACGGGTGGGGGTAGGGTCGTCGTCATCGTCATTATCATCGCCGTCGTCGCCACACTGAGAGGAAAAGGAGGAGGAGGAGGATGATGATGATGAGGATGAGAAGGAGGAGGAGGAGGAGGAGGAGGAGGAGGAGGAGTGCCATGCCTTGAAGAGGGGAGGAGAGAAGTCCCCGTCCAGCTCTTGCCCTCAGCCCCAGCCCCAGCGCGCCTGGTGGCGCAGGGCGTCGGGCAGGGCATTACGATGGCCAGATGCGGGCGGAAAGCGACACGACGAGGAGGAGCGGAGACAACAGGAGAGGCACATAGACGCACGACTACCTGAGGAGAAGCTGCCGAATTCGTGCGGGGCATCTCGCGATCACGCGAGAACGAACACGAATTGCATCCTGAGCATATTTGATGGATCGGGCGCCACGGGCGCGGGATGCATTGAATGCTGGAAAGAAAGAATCGAAAGCACACTGTGAGCAATAACTGGATCACTGCTACGGGTCACCCAAAGATGGGACAAAATGACTGACAGTGGATCGGAGCCACAAGAGGGGGGTAGCGAGGCAAGGAGAGACCGAACAACGGGCACAGAGATAGGGACAGTACTATCGTGGAAGATCGAATCACCCCCTAAAGTACAGCATCCCAAAACGCACCCTCCAGCACCGAAACGAAAACGCTTGGACGTCGGCCATGCATTCAAGACGGTTTTAAACGTAGCCGTCAAGCAAAGACAGGGGAGACGATGGCCAACAAGAAGAATAACAAGTCGATCACAATGGGCTGGAGCAGGTTGTATTGTCGTCCAACGCATTGCGCGGGCACGAACGAGCTCGCCATCACTGGGTACATGTCGGCGTGCACGAAGAAACTGGCACATTGTGCGTCGAAGTTGCTTGGGCGGGAGATCATACGGAGCACAATGGGTCACAAAATAATCAAGCAGCGGGACAGATGATGAACGACAGAAACGGCATGAAAAGGATGAGCGAGGGCATAAAAAGAAGCTTCCCGAGATTGGCTTGCATTCCTAATCCGGGGGCCGTATCTTTCAACATACTCGACAGAGTGCAAGCACGAAGAAGGGCATACTTAACAGCAAGAACGGCGCGCCTCGGTTCTACCAAGAATCCCATATCATTCAGGCTATGCATAGCACGCGGCGCGAACGCATGACGAGGAGCCCACATTAAGAGTTAGAGTCGTGCACGTACAACTTCAACGAGAGCACTGGGAAGATCAAAGCACTGGGCAACATGACCTACTACCGGCACGGCGTACTGGTTATAGGCTGGACTAGACGCTACAAACGAAAGCCCCAGGGCCCGAGCCTGATTGTACGCCCCGTAAGTTTTGCCACGGGAGCAGCCCAGGAAAGTCGCGGCCCACGTAGGTCATTGTAAGCACAGAGGAATTTTCCAGCACACCTGTGATCGAATCGACAGACGCCAAGTCCGCGAGCTGCACAAGTGTCTTCATCTAATTCCAGTCACAATGCGACGTGAGCACGACGTGACACTTACTGAGATTGAAAACAAGACCTGCATCTGTCAGCTCGGCGCACACAGCAGGGATAACGAGGGAAATATTCACGGAGACCAGCGCTAGGTCACCGGCGAAGCCAGGCATGCTCATCGGCACTGCAAGCTGGCTCCTAAGATTATACACCCCACGACAGCAGACTACACCCCACACAGCGGACAACCTTGTTTCACCCCACTCTGGGCCCAAAAAACGATATCATCATTAGTAGAAATACCTTTTCCGAATACTTGTAGTGACCCGCATCAGAACACAGAAGGCCAACGGCAGTAGTACTAAGGCCAGGACACAGATGGAGCTCCAAAACCTTGAATGCACATTCGCGGTGAAACCTGGCACCCAAAGAACCCCCCCCTGCCTCCTTGCAGGCAACCCGCGCGGAACGAAGCATCGAAGTCCACACATGTTTTCAAGCGTAGCCCTACCAGCAACAAATCCCCGTTGAGAGCGATCAACAAGATCACCAGCCACGAAATTCAACGGCCTGGCAATCAGGGAGGAGAGGATCTTGGCGTCAGAGCCGGAGAGGAGACGCGCGCCAGGCGGCTTCGCGCGTTTCGGCCCCGCCGTTCGCACCAGCACCCTTCGGCAAGCACGCGGCGCGACAACGGGTGAAGAGCGGGCTGAGGTGTGCAGCGCAACTGGCACGGCGCAAGAAGGCCGCATGCAAAGTGCCCACTGCTGTGTCGCCTGCGACTCGCCACGAACAACATGAAACACCGCCAGGACCAGGGTCCGTTTCCTTTCTTCCCCTGGAACGGCTGCTTCAGCGCAGCACGATCGGCAATCCAATCAACACGCTGATGTGTGTTTCGGTACCACGTTGACCAACTCGGGGGGGAAAGAGGGGCAGCTTCCTGCAGAAAGACGGGGACGCTTGGAAGCCCACGCGGCGACGAGGCGCCGAACACTGGCTGCCTGAGGCAGGTTGGCACTTTCAGAAAGACCCGGATCATCATGGATCGCACTCTATCGCTGATGGAGCACAGCACGCTCGAGCTGAGATACATGCCGGTGGAAAGATAACCAGCCAGTCCAACGCGTGAGACCAGCTATAGAAATCCTGAAGCAGAGGATAAGCTCGAAGGAGCTCCTGGTAACAATGCCGCAGATCTGCACGAGCAGCACGGCGGAGACGAATGCGCATTGCTAGATTCGCTCCCACTCAGGACCCAGTTCCAGAATTTTGTGTTTTACCTGACGCGCGGCATGACGCAAGATATGCTTGATTTCCAGGAGACGCTTGAAGGGGTCGGGGTCGAAGTCGGCATCTTCGCACATCTCACGAACAGCCTTCTTGTAGCCGGCGACCGTGGCCTCCATCGCGTCGATCTGGACCTGAAGCGGGTCGTCGACGTGCGCGGGCGGCGGGGCCTTCTAGGGCTCAGCGGCAGCCCCCTGCTTGAGCGAGGCGACCTCCTTCGTGAGCTTGGCGAGCGCTGCAGCCAGGTTCCTCTGGCCGCCGCCACCGCCATCGGAGCCTTTGGGTGAGCGCCCGCCCGCCTCAAGCTTGTCGTGGACGGCCCGCGCGCGCTTGGCCACGTCTGCAGGGGCCTTGGCGCCGCACCGGCAGGCCACGCGACACGAACAGTTGGCCGTCCTCTCGCACCTGCTGCTAGCCCCACGTCGGCAGCTCGGCCCCACGCAGAATGGCCTTGCCCGCAGGTGGCGACATGCCGCGACGGTGCTGCAACTACTTGCCGCGCTCCGCACATGCGGCAGGCCAGGCGGAGATGCTGAAACCTTGCAGGGACTAGTGCAATCCAGTCTGCCTGGAGGCCGAGCAGCCTCCCAGGAAAGCACCTTGAGCCAAAATGGCTACGACGGAGGAGAAGGGAGGAAGATGAGGAAGAACAGGAGGGATGAGGGGAAGGATGAGAAGGAGCGGGGAGGAAGAGGAGAGAGGATAATGAGGAGGATGAGGAAGAGAAGCAATTAGGGAGGGGGATGAGGAGGAGGCGGAGGAGGACGACGACGACGAGGACGAGGACGACGAGGTCAAAACGGGTTTTGCGCATCCGCGCCGCCGTGCCGGCCACGCCCCTACGAGGCGGCCGTCGCCCTGGCGCCCGACGCGCTCATGATGCTCGTCATAGAGACCAGCTCGGCGGTCGCCGTCTGGAGGTCCAGCTTGGTCTGCTCGCACCTGCGCAGGCTGGCCGCCACCTCGGGGTGCTCCCGGTCCCAGATCTCCTTTGCGGGGGGGGAAACTTGCGCCAGTCCTCCCCGTCCTCCTTCTGCTTCTCGTCCTCCCTTCCCTCGCGAAGGGCTCATGCCGTGACAGACTCGATGAGTTGATTAGGCTGCTGGAAGGCTGGAGCTCATCCCCCCTCCTCCTCCTGCTCCCTCCTCACCCTCATCCTCATCCTCATCCTCATCCTCATCTTCATCCTCATCCTCATCCTCATCCTCATCATCATCATCATCATCATCATCATCATCATCATCATCATCATCATCATCATCAGCATCATCATCATCATCATCATCATCATCATCATCCTCATCCTCATCATCATCATCATCATCATCATCGTCATCCTCATCATCATCAACAACATCATCATCAGCATCATCATGATCATCCTCATCATCATCACCAGCATCATCATCCTCATCCTCATTAGTATCATCATCAACATCATCAACATCATCATCACCGCCACCACCATCATAATCAGCATCAGCAGCAGCATCGTCATCAGCAGCATCATCACCAGCAGCCTCCTCATCATCAGCAGCAGCATTATCATCATCGTCATCATGATCATATCATCAGCAGCAGCATCAGCATCATCATGAGCAGCAGCATCAGCAGCAGCATCATCATCGTCAGCATCATCATCATCATCATCATCATCATCATCATCATCATCATCATCATCATCATCATCATCATCATCATCATCATCATCATCATCATCATCCTCGCCCTCATCCTCATCCTCATCCTCCTCCTCCTGCTCTTCCTCATCCTCCTCCTGCTGCTGTTTCTCCTCATCGTCCCACCGCAAGGTGGGATGTCGTTTGGTGTCGTCTTGTGAGAGCTGCTGTTTGGTGATAGCTGTCGTCTGGTGAGAGCTGCCGAAAACATTGACGTATGTGTGTCATTTGGTGAGAGCTGCCATGATGGCCTTAGGTGGTGCGTAGTGGCGGCGACGGTAAAACGGTCATGACATCAACGAGCAAGTAGACCTGGCAAGACATTCGTGTACCTCCCTGTATTTTGCAAGGGAGATCGGACGTGGGGCTCCCTCTGAGCTTTCGGTGGTGTGAACTCGCCAAGGAATCCCCTGTGGTGCAAAACCGCTTTCCACAGATCAATCAAGCATCTCAAACCTTAGCAGAACGCTCCGCAGCCTAGAAGTGGTACACACTCTCAAAAGGTCTCCTTCATGCTCAGCCATGGAAGCAATGCTCTCGAGCATGATGGGCGTACGCATATCATGCCAATGCCGATGCCTATGCCCATGCCTGTGGCCCTCCTTGTCGCAACTTGATCTACAGATGCCTGTATATATATATATATATATATATACATATACATATAAACATATATGTGTGTATACGCCTGCTGTGTGTCGGCCAATGAGTATACCGACGGATTCTTGCGACCCAATGATCAAGACGCGGGCTCGTTCAGCCTTGGCATCCGAAAAGTTTGCACCTACAAGCTCCAAGCAGCAAAAGCTCTTAGGGGGTTGCAATCGTGTTCTAAGGAACTGGCCCTGTTTGTCGCAGTCGACTGTTCACGCTCGGTACTATATGGCCGTTCAGACTGGCTGTTCTTTGACTGGTGCCCTACGCTTGCTTGCTCTCGTTCCCGCAGTCGGCCACGACGACCACCACGACGTCGACGACAACAACGACGACAAGCATCTTGCGAACATGTGATGCCGAAAGCAATGTTGGCCTTCATTTGTGCCTCCCTCTCCCCTTCACTCGCCCGCTAACTTTAGGTCGGGCATGTCCCCATACATGCGGATTGTGGACGAAAATAAAAACAGCCAAAGTATTCGAACACAATCAAAAATGCTCCAGACATCGTCCCCAGACTATTTTTTACTATTTCCGAACATTCCTCCTGTAGAGGGACGCGCCCGACTTAACGCCGATTCTATGAACAACCCCCCTTTCTGGGGGGTGTCTCTTTTCACACCACTTCCCGGGAGAAAAAAACTAACCTCCGCAGCGTACTCGGCCTGCGCCTCGCGCAATTCCGTGGCCGCAGTGCGAGCCCGTGCGCCCGCATGGGCAGCTCACCGATGTTTGATCGAATTGCGAGGCAGTCTCGGGCGAGAGCGACGTTCAGTGCAGGCCAGTCCACAAGAAACCTTCCACAAGAAACCCAGCCCTGAGACCCCAGGGCGTCCATCGATGTTTGGCGTGGGAACGTCACGCCTTCTATAGCAAAACCATCGAACCCCAAGAAACCCAGGGCACCCTGAAGGCAAGCAGGGTGTTTCTTGGCATGGGTCTCCACTGTACCTCAATTCGGGGGCCTCTCTTGCCAGGGCGTCTTTGAATGAATGTTTGGGAAGTATCGAGCGGGAGCCGTTCTCGTCGCAGGTGAGTCGTTATGAGCCTGACTTATAATTGAGTGTCCAGCGAGAGCGCTGTTCCTAAGTTTCGGGGCCTCTCTGGCCAGAGCGTCTCCGAGTAATTTGTAAGGAAGTATCGAGCGGGAGCCGTTGTCGTCGCAGCTGGGCCGTTACCAATTTCATTGAATTGCGTGGAAGTCTCGAGCGAGAGCGCAGTTCCTTTGTTTGTGAGCCTCTCTGGCCAGGACATGTTCGAGAAAATTGTGAAGGAGTCTCGAGCAGGAGCCGTTGAAGCCGCAACTGGGCCTTCACAAGTTTCGGTAGGCTTTCGACCAATTTCGATCGAAGGCGCCGATCCTGAGTTCGGAGGCTTCTCTCCCTAAAGCGTCTTGGGGAAAATACCAAGAAATGCCAAGCGGGAGCCGTTGTCGTCGGAGCCGGGCCTTCAAACTCGAGTGACTTGCAAGGAAGGCTCGAGCGGGTCTCTCTGGCCGAGGCGTCCTGGAGTAAGTTCCACCAGCCCTTTTAGGCCGTGAGTGGCTCGGTGAGTTTCCTCATCCAACCCACTTCTTCCCCTTCGGCGAGGGGTCTATCATTGTCCCTGTTGATAAACACCCCTTCCCCCAGGCGACCGGCAGCCAGCGTGGACCAATGAGAACACCCTCCACCATCCCTGTAAAAAACAATACAACATGCACTTTCCCTTCAAAATTGGAGCATGCGCGGGCGCCCCGCGACATTGGTTTTTGACCGGGACGGCGGGGGTGCCGCGTATTGCTTACTGAGGGCAGGCCAACCACCCCTGTTTAAAAAGATGCAAACACACACTTCGGCACCAAGTCTGGAGCATGCGCAGGGCCCTCTTTTCTCTGAGCTCCCATCGAGATGTCAAAATTTGACCATCGGTGGCGGTGCTCTGCGCTCCCTGGAGGAGCGGCCAGTCTCACAGAATGCTCGGCACTTCGCTTCAGGGGAGCACTCAAGAGCCTGAGCTCCTCGGAGTCCTAGCCCGGGTCACCTGGGGTCCCGAATGATTCCCCGCAGCTGGCGCGACTGGAGCACGTGGCGCAGTTGGGCGACGATCAAGAACGGGTCTTACGCGAGATGACGTAGAGACCTTTCGCGGTGGCTTACGCGGGCGGGCCGCCGGCGCGACACGCTACTTTGGAAACGAGAGCGCTTACGCGCGACCTCACGCGATGAGCTTACGCGCGAATGTCGGCGCAGTCGACCGTGCATTTTGCGTCGCTCAGTTGACGCACGTGGAGCATGTGCCGCACCTGGCACTCTTGGGCCTGCAGGGTGCCTGGTGCACACCTGGAACCCGCGGCGGCGCATGGCATGTGCGGCGCTCCTGGGCGATCTGCTGACACCGGGGGGTCACTCGTCTGTGCCGGGAGGGCGGGTGGGAGTGAGCTAACCGGCTTGCTATCTAGGAGGGTAGCTTGACCCCTCCCCCTCCCCCTCCCCCTGGGTTTGGAGGGGGTTTGCCAGGGGCTAGAGCATCCAAAAACGGCCTCGGCGAGAAAGCCAAAATCATTGAAGTTACTATGGTGTTGGCCACATGTTGGCCTCTTGGGGGAACCTAGTGTACTACGGCCCCTCATTTGATCGATCTCCTCCAAGATGGCCCCAAAATGGCCCTCGAGACTCCCAAGGGTGCCCCAAGAAGACCCCAATAGGTGCCCAGGAGGCCCCAAGAGGCCCCCAAGATGCTTGCAAGACGCCCCAAGAGGCCCCCCCGAGGCACCCAAGACGCCCATAAGAGGCCTCGGCGAGAAGACCAAAACCATTGATGTTACCAAGTTACTGGCACATGTTGGCCTCTGGGAGGGGGGGGGGTAACCCTAATTAAGGACCCCCGCTCCTTTGACGATCTCCTCCAAACTAGCCCCAAGATGGCCCCCCCCCGAGGCTCCCAAGGAGGCCCAGGGGGTCCCAAGAGGCCCCCAAGAGGCCCCCAAGGACAAAAATCATTGATGCTTCTAAGATTTTGGCAACATTGTGGCCTCTGGGGGGGGTAGCCGAATGCACTACGGCCCCTCAATTGACTCCAAGATGGCCCCAAAATGGCCCCCGAGACTCCCAAGGGTGCCCCAAGAAGACCCCAATAGGTGCCTAGGAGGCCCCAAGAGGCCCCCAAGATGTTTGCAAGATGCTCCCAAGAGACCCCAACGAGGGCCCAAGAGGCTCCTCAGAGGCACCCAAAACGCCCCAAGGGATATCTGGGACTGCCAAGAGACCCCCCCGACACCTCACGAGGACTCCATGAAGTATCCAAGAGGTTTCAGGCCTTTCTGCTCCTCCTCCTCCTCCTCCGCCAATTCCTCCTCCTTTCTCCTCCCTCCTCCCCCTCCCCCATGTCCGTCCTTCTCCTGCTCCTCTGCTTCCTCCTCCATCCTCCCCGTCTTAGGGTATGACGTCTTACCCAGCCCTTTATTCCACTGCATGCTCCTCCACACCTCTGATCAGCACAATTCATCTGGGCATCGTTTCTGGATGGGCTGGTGGGTTTACGCGAACCGTCTATAAGTACGAGGAAGTATCGAGCGGGAGCCTTTGTCGTCGTAGTCAGGTCTTCATGGGCCCCGAGTTGGAACCAAGCCCACGCTGGAGCGGACGCGTCGTTTTGAGAGAACAAGTAGCCGGCATCGAGGCGAGAGGGCCCAGAATCGCTTCCAGATTTCAAAAGTAATCGGTCTGGAGAAATGAATATTCGACGACGACGACGACGACGACGACGACGACGACGACGACGACGACGATGGCGACGGCGACGGCCACGGCCACGGCCACGGCCACGGCCGCGGCGACGGCTGCGATGGCGACGCGGCGACACGGCGACGGCGACGGCGACGGTTATGGCGGTGACGGCCACGGCGACGGCGACGGCGACGGCGGCGGCGACGGCGACGGCCACGGCGACGGCGACAGCGACGGCGACGGCCACGGCGACGGCGACGGCGACGACGACGACGACCGCGACGACGACCACGACGACAACAGCAACAGCAACAGCAACAGCAACAACAACAACAACAATCATTTTAACACTGTTCGCTCTTACTGGCGCGCGTGTCTTGCATTATTTATACTCCGACCCTCGATACCCGTCCACTTGGTCTTCGATTGCACCCCCTTTCGGGGGGAATATTTTCCTTGTCGGCCATCGACTGAAGTGCGAAGAAATCTCCAGCGAGAGCGCCGTTCCTGAGTTCGGGGCCTCTCTGGCCAGGGGCTCTCGGAATACCTATAGAGAATTCCGCCGATCGGGCGTGTGAGTTTCAAAGACCCTCAGATATAGCCTGAGCCTCAGATCTTGAGCTTCAGCTCTGCTGGGGGGTGGGTGCCGGGGGGGTTCTGCCGGGGTAGGGGGGGGGTCGAGTTAATTTTGGTGGCAAAATCGGGGCTCCAGCTCACTCCGGGTCTGCCCCTCGCCCCGGAGAGCTCGAACGCGGGCTCATAAAAAACCCAGCGGCCGCCCAGACGGCCCAAGAGGGCCACGAGTGCCGATTGCCGAAACATCGCTCCAAGACACCCAATATGTGCCTCTGACGGCTCCAGAAGCCTCCAACGTGCCCTCCCGACACCTCCTAAGAGTGCCCAAAAACGGAAAAGCATACATGTTTTGCATTTTCGCTTCTTCGCCCTTCGCAGTGTCCAACACGGCCCAAGAGACCCCCAAAACAGGCCCAGAGGCTCTCAAGAGGGCCCCAAGTCGGCCCAAGAAGGGCCTAAGACGGCCCGGGAGGCCCCCAAGACAGCCCAAGCGGGCCCCAGGACAGGCCCCAGAAGCACCCAAGAAGGCTCCATGACGACCCCAGAAGGACCCAAGACGGCCCAAGAGGCGCCCAGGAGGCACCAAAATGGCCCTAGGAGTCCCCAAGAAACCCCGAGAATCCCCAAGTTAGGTGCGCTCGCGTCATATCTGACGCCCTACCCTTCCAGACCATCCCTTAGGAGGAACTGGAGTGGGAGGAACGGGAAGAGCACGAGGGCCACGGGGGAAGGAGGAGGGACAAGGAGGGAACGATGAGGATGCGGAAAGACTCGGACCCCGATATTTCTACTGTCTGCAAAACTGAAGCGTAGCGCGGAGAAGGGAAAACATCACCCCGCGCTGGGGCGAAAGTGTCCTTCTGACAGCGGGATCGTCCCCGATCGGCGGCACCGGCCGGAGGCCTCTACAATATCGAACGGGAGCCCTTGTCGCCATGTCCAGGCCTCCACCAACTTGCGCGAATTACGGGAAAGTCTCGAGCGAGAGCGCCAGTCCTGAGATCGGGGGCCTTCTTGGCCAGGGGCTCTCCGAGTAAATCGTGGGGAAATACCGAACAGGAGCCCATGTCGTCGTGGCTGGGCCTCCGCCAACTTAATTTAATTGCGAGGAGGTCTCGAGCGAGAGCGCCGTTCCTGAATTCGGGGGTCTCTCTGGCCAGGGTGGCCCGGTGCAAGTTGTGAGGAAACATCGAGCGGGAGCCGTTGTTGTCGTAGCTGGGCCTCCAAGGGCCCACATTTACGCTCAAGCCCACGCTCAAACGGGAGCCTCGTTTTCAGAGAAAATGTTGCCGGCGTCGAGGCGAGAGCGCGCGGAACCGCTTCCGGATATCAGCAATAATTATGCATTGGAAATGAGTATCCAACATCATCAACAACAACAATAACAACAACAACAACAACAACAACAACAACAACAACAACAACAACAACAACAACAGCAACAACAGCAACAACAACAACAATCATGTTCAGACTGTTCGTTGTTGAGCAATACGTGAGGTGGAGGTCGGATCCTTTTCACCTCAGGCCTGGGCGATATTGATCACAAATGGTTTCAGTTTACACACGTGCATGCAACGCTTCATTACCCTCGCTCGGAACCCCTCGAACCTCTGCACGCCCCCTGAGGGCGACGTCGGAGGCTCTACGAGGCGGCTGATCAGACCGCACAACGAGGAACAGTACACAACAGTCAAGGAAACCTGTTCTTGCGCGCCATTGGCAAAACGTGTCACTGCGGTGTCGCTCAAGCCCTTCAGCTGGCGGTCCTCTCGACCCTCCAGCGGGATACCGCATCAGGCCGCTCACGTCACTCGGCCCAGGCACCCTGAGCTCTCTCTCTCCGAGTGGAACAAACCTCGGACTCTCTCGATGCCAAGAGTAGGTCGCCTGGCTCTGGGTCGAGACGGTCCTGCTCTCGATCTTCCCCTTCTTGGCCGTGGTGACCCTCTGGGGGAACTCAACCTTCTCCCCCATCTGCTTGCTCTCCTCGGCGCGGTTCGGCCTCGCGAAGTAGCCGACGCACCAGCCAGCACAGCTGCCAAATGCGCATGCCACGATCACCATGAAGACCATGGCCACGATAAGCATCACGCCCTCGAGGTGCACGCCAGTCCCGAGGCGCGCGTCCTTCAAGATGATCTCCTTCTTGTCCGTCTCGCAGCCGTAGATGTCGCACTCACCGTCTGCCTTCACCGACCCCAGGCTGCCCAGGAGAGCAACCAGGGCCGCGCCGACCCTCGCCATCTTGGACGTCGAGTCGCTCACGAAGTTGACCCGAACAGCCGCGCTCTCTTCCATGTCATCCGCGCCCGCCAACGGGCGCCGTCCCAACTGCGTCCTCAGCCAGTGGAACCTCTGACTCGTCAGCGCCTTGGCCCCCACGTCGGCTAGGTTCGTCTCCCCAGCCTGCTTGATCACCACCAGCTTCTTGTCTCGCACCTTAGCTTGGAGCCACAGAGTGCGGACCTCCAGATGGCGAATCCCCCCCACTCCGATGCGGTGGCAGACTGCCTTCCCCGCAGCAGAGCCCATGCGGATCTTGATATTCACGTCCATGTCCAGGAACCCCATCACGCTCTGGAGGTGGATCGCCTCGGCAGCGGCCGTCACTGACGCGTCGTACTCCGCCTCCCCTGAGCTCAGCGCACGGCTGCTCTGGCCGCGCGAATGCTCGAGGAGCGCGCAGCCGCCGCAGCACAACACCCCGCATGACACACTCTTTCTGTCGATGGAGTCTCCAGTCCAATCCGAGTCGGCGCAGCACTCCAAGATATCTGCCTCTCCAGCTCGAGGGAAGAACAGCGCATAGTCACGAACTCCAAGTTGATACCTGCCGAGGTGCTTGAGCCTCTTCATGTCGTTGTCGGTGGGCGCAGCCGACCTCTTGCTCAGCACGTGAACAGCGAACGTGGCCTCGGTGACGTAATTGACCATGTACCTCGCGATGCCCACGCACTGTCGGTAGAGCCTGGTCTCCTCGGCGTTCAGAGGGTGCTCGCTGTCCTCCTTCAGCAGCTTCGTCACAATGGGCGTGGGCGAGCTCTTGGCCTTGCCATGGTTCAGTAGCTCTATGATCTTGTCTGCGTACTTCTTGTTGCCAGTCAAGAACATGCAATCCTCAACTCTCACTCGCCCTTCTTTCAGATGCTGGTACTCCGCACCCACCTTGAATAACTTGCTCACCTTGATCTTGACCTTACTGCCGAGCTCGGTCGTGAATACCTGAAGCTTGATGTCGTCGGCGGTCGCGTAGATGTCATCCTGGTGAAGCCTCAGGTCCACTGAATCCCGTTCTCGACGATAGAAGCATGGCTGGTCAGGACACTGCTCAAACTCCATCTCTGAGACGAGAGTACGGTTCATGAAGTCGCTGAAGCCTCTGCTCGCGTCCCTCTCGCCATAGAGCTTCTTCTTCATCCCCCACATCGTCCTCGTGGCGTTGCCCTTGAGTGCCTCTGCCTCGATCCACTCCCGAGGCGGTACAACTGCCACGAGCCTGTCTTGGTCCGCGTGGAAGTAGGCGTTGACGGCGTCAATGATGACTGTGGGCTGGTTCCGCTTCACCGCTTTGAAATCTATGAGCCTGCCAGTCGCGGGTTCGCTGGCCGGCGCGAACAGCCCCTCGCGCTCGGGGTCCATGCTCTTGAACTCCCTGGCGACGAAGCGACAGCGAATCTCTTCGCCCTTCTCCTGGTACACCCACTTGGTCGACAGCCTTGCCCAGGTAGAGTCTATCTCGTCAGGCGACACGGCTTCGAACACATCGAACTCCTGCATCGCGTCGATATCCTTGCACTTGCCTGCCTTGACGAGGTCAACGTCGCACTCGCCCTCGTGCCAGTCGATGTCCATCTCTGGGTCCATGACGGGCATCGGGTCGACCTCGTCCATCACGAAGCCGTCGACGCCTCCAACGGTGCCCATCTCGATCTCTGGGACCTCTGACTCCCCAGTCGGCTGGGCAGGACGAGATGACGAGCTGTCGCCTGCTTCTTGCCTCGGTGTAGGGGGCCCCACGTCCTCCATGTAGCCGCTGCCTGTCCTGCTCCTGGCACTCGCGTAGCTGTGCCCGTCCTCGGCAACTCCCTTCTCAACCGCGGTGTCTGGAACCTTCTTCTCCTCCTTGGCGTCGTCGACCTCTGCCTCCTCCTGCTTCTTCTCAGGCGGGGCAGTCGGGAGAATGACCACCTTCTTGCCTTTCGGCCTTCCGATCTGGCCGATGCCTCGGCCCCAGGGGACCCCGACCATCTTGGCCACGAGCTCGAGGTCGCTCTGGTCTTCTTCTGGAAGCCCGCGCACCGTTCTAACCAGGTGCACCCCGCTGCTCGCCCCCATGAGGACCTCGTCGCTCTCGTAGGTCTTGCCCAAGAAGATGCCCTTCTCCCACGTCGACTTTGTCTTGCGACTGCGCCCGCCTCCAGTCACGTGGCCACTCGACGACATCGGATGCTTGAACATAGCGGCCTCTGCGAACTTCAGGATGACGCCGTGGCACTCGGTGCCAGTCGCATCCTGATGAGGAGTCCGCCCATTCGACCTTACGTGGAACATCTCCGCGGTGAAGCCCACGTGTCTAACAAGCCACGGCCACCAAACATGACTCGGCCCTATATTGATACCCAGCATCTTCTCTGTTGCTGCTCTGATCGTCCTGGCCTGGCCCTGTGAGATCTTCTGCTGCGCCCCCACGGCCCCGAGCGACTGCGACGAGTACCTGGGGGCCTGCTCCACTGTGACCTTGCGGTTGTCGAACATGAGCCTCTTGGCCGCCACCGCGTTCGCTATGCTGACGATGCTCGGCCCCCCGTCGCTCCTGAGCCTGAGCCGCGTGGCGCCTAGCCTCCTGAGGAAGCTCACGATCGAGGTCACCGCGTAGTCATGGTTGCCTCCTTTCTCTGGGGGGCTGAGCTGCAAAGGGACACCCGTGTCGCAGTCGATGACGGCCAGCGTGGTGGCGAAGCGGTTGGCCGCGTCCTCGGCCTCGTCGCCGTCGCCCTTCAAGAAGTGGTAGTCTATCTGCACAACGGGCACCTCTGGCTCCTTGTCCGTGAGGAACTGGACTCCGCGATGAGGTGCAGCATCTCCCTTTCCGAACACGCACTCCAGGCACCAGGGCTCGAACTTCGCGTGGGTGAGCTCATGCTGCCTCACGGTCTCCGCGCCTGGCCTCTCTGGGACCTTTAGCGCCCTCGGCACTTCGGGATCGACGCCTTCCTGAAGTCGCCGTTGGCGCTCCTCGAGGGCCTCCTTGACCTTCATCTTCTCGCCCAGCTGGTGCTCGCACTTGACGAGCCTCTCCCATAGCTGCTTCTTGGTGCCGTAGATGGCTGCACCAATGATCCCCAGCCTCCTCAGTTCCTTCAGGCGTGTCCTCAGCGCCTCGACCGACGACTGGGAGCCCAGGATCTCTCGTGGATGCCCTGCCTGTGGTGGTGCAGGTACAGCTTGAGGTTCTGGCGGTGGTGCGTGTGCAGCTTGAGGTTCCTGTGGCGGTGCAGGTGCAGCTTGGGGTTCTTGTGGCGGCGCTGGTGCATGCTCTTGCTCTTGAGCCGCTTGGTCAACAACAGGTGCCACTCGATGTCTGCGAGCGCCCGCCTCCAGCACACGACACTTCGCGTAGAAGCTCTTCCCGATCATCGTCAGGGGTATCTTCCTCTGGGTGCCGTTCACGCTCGGCGGCGCCATGTAGCTGTTCCCCGTCTCAAGGTGAATGACGGCACCTCTCATGACCCGAATGCCACAGCTGAGCACAGGCTTGCTGAAGTCTCCGATGCGGAATCGGTTCGCGGCCATCACCTCGCGGCCGGTCTCGTCCAGGAACGCGATGCCGACGTTCCGCTCGCCGTAATCCTGGATATCTTCGTTCGTGGCCGTCCTCAGCTCCACTCTGGCAGGGTCGTCGACGTCGTCGCTCGAGTGACCGAAGCCAAGGGGGCACCCGTCGGCATCCGACCCACTGTCGATCGAGACCCACACGCACTTGCTGCCGTCGTCGATGGTGTTCACACTCTCGGCGACGCCCATGACCCACAGCTCGTCCTCCTCGTTGACTATCCTCTTGACTTCAGCACTCTCTGTTTTCGGCATGCATTCCGAAGCCCCGTGGCCTTGCTCCCCGCATTTGTCGCACTTGATGTGTGACCTGCAGTCCTTGGTCTCGTGGCCCAGCTTCCCGCACTTGTCGCACTTCTTCTTCTCTGTGCCGCCCTTGCCGCCCTTCTTATCCTTGACCTTGCCCTTCGCCTGGTTCGCTGATCCACCACCTGGGGCCCAGCAGTCTCTTGACCAATGGCCTCGCTTGCCACAGTTCTTGCAGGTGTCGCGATCCATGTCCCGACCTTTTCCAGCATCCATCCTCGCCTGCTCGCCGTACCCCTTGGGAGGTTTGAAGATGCCACCCACGTCGCCATTCTCATTCACCAGCCCGACGTCCATCGGCATGGGCCCATCATTCGAGTACTGGATGCCGTGGGGCGCTCCTGTGGTCTCGTAAACCTTACCACTCGCGATGTAGTCTGTGACGACCTTGGCCAGCTTGTTGTAGTCCTGGCCGATCGCCCCCAGGGCCTGGCGGACCACGGCCTTCACGTCCTCTGGAGCCCATCTGACCACGACAGCAATCCTCGTGCCTTCCGTGACCTTCTCCAGGGACTGGGCCTCGTAGAGCGAGACACTCTTCTCCCACTCCTTCCAGGCCGCCTCCCAAGTGCGGACGCCGCTTCTGGTGGCCGTCTCCCACTCGGGCTTCAGTTTACGCACGTGCATGCAACGCTTCATTACCCTCGCTCGGAACCCCTCGAATCTCTGCATTCGTTCTTATCTGCTCGTGCGTCACTCAATGCGCATATCCCAGACCCTGGATACCCGCCCCCTTCGTTTTCGATCGTACCCCCTTTGGGGGGGTATATTCATTCCCTGCCACGTGTGGTTGTTGAAGCCCTTGAAACCAAACAAAAAAAAAAAAAAAAAAAAAAAAAAGTGGCGAATGAGGAGGAAGGGACCGGAGGAAGTGGAGGGAGGGGCAAAAAGGAGGGAGGACGACGATTTGCGCTGCCAGTGGCGATTCAGATTTCGCCATGGTTTGCGCCAGCCACTCCAACACAGATTAACAAGAAGTTTCGCCATGGGTCGCGCCATAAACAACGCCTAGTACCACCCCCTTGACAGAACATATCGTGGATACCCCCACGGGGCCGCTGAGGGCAGAAACGGGGCCGCTGAAGGCAGAAACGGGGCCACGAAGGGCAAAGAAGGGGCCACGAAGGGCGACAGCGGGGCCACGAAAGGCATGCATATGGGGGCACGACGGGCGCGAACGAGCGGGGGCCACGAAGGGCATTCGTATATGGGGCCACGAAGGGCGACAGCGGGGCCACTGAGGGCAGCAAAGGGGCCACGAAGGGCAGCGAGAAGGCCACGAAGGGCGACAGCGGGGCTACGAAGGGCATGCGTATGGGGCGACTGCGAGCGGGGGCCACGAAGGGCATATAATGCGGGACCACAGTGGGCAGCGACGGGGCCACTGAGGGTAGCAACGGGGCCACGAAGGGCAACGAGCGAAGGCGACCGCGGAACCAGCACGGGCAGCGAAGGGCATCGAAGGCGGGCGAAGGGCAGCGAGTGGCGACTGCAGCCCCTAACGGGCTGGGCGGACAGGCCCAGACGGGCGGGTCGAGCGGGCGGGTCGTTGAAGCGTAAATTCTGCTTGAACCGCCAGGCAAGATGTAGCGGGAGCGCGATTCCTGAGTGTCGAGGAGCGGCATTTGAATAAATTGTGAGGAAGTATCGGGCGGGAGCCGCGATTCGGTGGTAAGTTGCGAGGAAATCCAAAGAGAGAGCACGATTCTTCAATAAATTGTGAGGAAGTATCAAGCGGGAGCCGCGATCCGATGGTAAATTCAAAGGAAGTCCTAAGCGAGAGCGCGATTCTTCAATAAACTGTGAGGAGGTATCAAGCGGGAGCCGCTGTTGTTGTAAACCGGGGGCCAACAACGCAGTTTGACCCTCAAGACTTTCCCTGCTAAAAAGCAGGGTACGAGCCCCGGGAAGGGCACTTCAATCGAAAAGACAGTGTGCACCAGACGGGGGGGATCAACAATAATTATTCTTCAACAACAACAACAACAACAACAACAACAACAACAACAACAACAACAACAACAACAACAACAACAATCTCAAGACCGTTCGTTCTTATATGCTCGAGTGTCCAATAACGCGTATTTCCCAAACCCTCGATACCCGCCCTCTTCGTTTTCGATCGAACCCCTTTTGGGGAGTATACCTTTCTTCCCTGCAGGCCGGGCCCCGGCAAGCGGCGGGGCGGCCGCGGACCGTCGACCCGACCCCAAGAGGGACGGACAGGGAACCGACCACGACGACGACGACGACGACGACGACAACGACGACGACGACGTCGAAGACGACGGCGGCGACGGCGACGACGAGCGAATGCGAGAGCGAGAGAGAACGACAGCAGGGCCACGAAGGGCACGAAGTAGGCCACGAAGGGCGACAGCGGGGACACGAAGGGAATGCGTATGGGGCCACGAAGAGCGCGAACGAGCGGGGGCCACGAAGTGCAGATAATGCGGGGCCACAGAAGGCAACTATGGGGCCACTGAGGGTAGCAACTGGGCCACGTAGGACAATGAGGGGGACACAAGTGGCGACAGCGGGGCCACGAAGGGCACGCACATGGGGCCACAACGGGCGCGACTCCTGGGTGCCTGGGTGTCGGGAGCGCGGCGCTTGCGCAAATTGCAGGACATTCCAACGCAAGGCTATTCTTCAGTAAGTTGCAAGCAAGCCTCCAGCGAGAGCGCGACTGCAGAGCTCCGGGAGAGCGATTCCTGAATAAATTATGGGAAGTCCAAAGCGAGAGCGCCATTCCTGAATAAAATGCGAGGAAGTCTCGGACGGGAGCGGGGGTCCTGCCTAAATTGCATGGAAGTCTCAGGCGGGAGCCGTTGTTGTTGTTACCCGGGGGCCAAGGGCCCAGTTTGAGCAGTAAGACTTGCCCTGTCAAAAAACAGGGTGCGAGCGTCGAGGGGCACACTTTGATGGAGAAAAACAGTATGCACCGGTGGGGGGATCAACAATAATCATTTTCAGAAATGAGAACTCAACACAATCAGTTTAAGACTGTTCGTTCTTATCTGCTCGAGTATCATTAAACGCGTATTTTCCAAATCCACGATACCCAGCCTCGATCGTATCCCTTTTGGGGGGTATGTTTTTCTTCCCTGCAGGCCGGGCCCAGGCAAGCGGCGGGGCGGCCGCGGACCGTCGGCCTGGCCAGTGCCAGCGCTGATCAGCGGCAACCCGACCCCAAGAGGGACGGACAGGGGACCGACCACGACGACGACGACGACGACAAGCGAGAGCGAGAGCGAGCGCGAGACCGACAGTGACAGCGGGGCCACAAAGAGCAGGAAGGGGGCCACGAAGGGCGACAGCGGAGCCACGAAGGGCAGCGAGGGGGCCACGAAGGGCGCGAACGAGCGGGGGCCACGAAGGGCAGATAATGCGGGGCCACAAAGGGCAACGACGGGGCCACTGAGGTAGCAACGGGGCCGCGTAGGACAGCGAGGGGGCCACAAAGGGCGACAGCGGGGCCACGAAGGGCATGCACTTGGGGCCACGACGGGCGGGAAAGAGCGGGGGCCACGAAGGGCATACGCATATTGGGCCGAAGAGGGCAAGGACGGGGCCACTGAGGGCAGCAACGGGGCCACGAAGGGCAGCGGGGGGGCCACCAAGGGCGACAGCGGGGCCACGAAACGCACGCATATGGGCCACGACGGGGGCGAACGAGATGGGGCCCCGAAAGGCACACATATATCGGGCAACGAAGGGCAGCGCGGGGACCACGAAAGCCTGCAACGGGGCCACGAAGGGCAGCGAGGGGGCCACGAAGGGCTGCAACGGGGCCACGAAGGGGTGCGGGGGGGCCACGAAGGGCGACAGCGGGTCCACGAAGGGCAGCGCGGGGGCCACGAAGGGCTGCAACGAGGCCACAGAGGGCAGCGAGGGGGCCGCGAAGGGCTGCAACGGGGCCACGAAGGGCAGCGAAGGGGCCACGAAAGGCTGCAACAGGTCCACGAAGGGCAGCGAGGGTGCCACGAAGCGCACGCATATGAGCCACGAAGGGCAGCGAGGGGGCCACGAAGGGCAGGAAGGGGGCCACGAAGGGCAGCGAGGGGGCCACGAAGCGCAAGCAGATGAGCCACGAAGGGCAGCGAGGGGGCCACGAAGGGCTGCAACGAGGCCACGAAGGGCAACGAGGGGGCCACGAAGGGTTGCAACGGGGCCACGAAGGGCACCGAGATCCCGATTCCTCTTTAAGCTGCGGGGGAGTCCTGGGCGTGAGCGCGACTCCTGGGTGCCTCAATGTCGGGAGCGCGGCGCTTGACTAAATCGCGGGGAATTCTAACGCAAGAACGCAATTCTTGAGTAAATTGCAAGCAAGTCTGTGGCGAGAGCGCGACTCCAGAGCGCCGAGAGAGCAATGCCTGAATACTGTATAAGGAAGTCTCAAGCGAGAGTGCGATTCCTGAGTAAAATGCGAGGAAGTCTCAGGCAGGAGCGAGGGTCCTGGCTGAATTGCGAGGAAGTTTAAGGCGGGAGATGTTGTTGTTGGTGTTGCTGTAACTCGGGGGCCATGGGCCCAGTCCGTGGTTTCCCCTGATTAAAAAAGGGTGCGAACCCCAGGAAAGCACTTCGATTGAAAAACGCAATGGTCACCGGAGGGGGGGGATCAACCATAATTAATTTTTCAATAGTGAGAGTTCAACAGCAGCAGCAACAACAACAATAATAATTTAAGACTGTTCGCTCTTATATGCTCGAGTGTCATTCAGCGTGCATTTCACGAACCCTCGATACCCGCCCTCTTCGTCTTCGATCATACCACTTTTGGTGGGTATACATTTCCTAGTGAGGTCTGCGATTACCAAGGAAGTTTCCAGCGAGAGACCCATAGTTACCTAAGTAAATTTGAAGAAGTCCCCAGCGAACGCGCGATTCCTGAATGGCAAGAACGCGGCGCCTGAGCAAATTGCGAGGAAGTCTCAGGCGGGAGCGGGATTCTGCAGCAAATTGCGCGGAAGCCTCAAGCGGGAGCGGGGGACCGGAGCAAATTTGCTGTTGTAAACCAGGGGCCAACAACATAGTTTGAGGAAGACTTTCTTTGATCAAAAGGTGCGAGCGCCGGGAGGGGCAGTTCGATTGAAAAATACAATATGCACCGAAGGGGATCAACAATGAGTTCTTCAGCAGTGAGAGTTCAACAACATCTACAGCTACAACAAAAATTATCCCGGCAAAGCAACCTAACAGCGATGTGTAGGAGCATATTTGGAAGCATTCCCCTTAAGATTCAGATGAGAATCCTGTTGTAGAATTCTGCTGTTCTCGCAGTCGTACTCGCATTCGCGATGGCAGTCGCAGTGGCAACGGCAGTCGCAGTCACAGCCTCAGCTTCAGCCTGCCTCAGCCTCAGCCTCAGCCTGCCTCAGCCTCAGCCTGCCTCAGCCTCAGCCTCAGCCTCAGCCTCTCAGCCTTCAGCCTCGGCCTCAGCCTCAGCCTGCCTCAGCCTCAGCCTGCATCAGCCTCAGCCTCAGCCTCAGCCTCCTCAGCCTCAGCCTGCCTCAGCCTCAGCCTCAGCCTGCCTCAGCCTCAGCCTCAGCCTGCTTCAGCCTCAGCCTCAGTCTGCCTTCAGCCTCGGCCTCAGCCTCAGCCTGCCTCAGCCTCAGCCTCAGCCTCATGCTTCAGCCTCAGCCTCAGCTGCCTTCAGCCTCGGCCTCAGCCTCAGCCTGCCTCAGCCTCAGCCTGCATCAGCCTCATCCTCAGCCTCAGCCTGCCTCAGCATCAGCCTGCCTCAGCCTCAGCCTCAGCCTGCCTCAGCCTCAGCCTGCTCAGCCTCAGCCTCAGCATCAGCCTCAGCCTCTCAGCCTCGCCTCAGCCTCCGCTGCCTTCAGCCTCAGGCCTCAGCCTCAGCCTGCATCAGCTTCAGCCTGCAGCTCAGCCTCAGCCTCAGCCTCAGCAGCCTCAGCCTCAGCCTCAGCCTCGCCTCAGCCTCAGCCTCAGCCTCAGCCTCAGCCTCAGCCTCAGCCTTTCAGCCTCAGCCTCAGTCTGCCTTCAGCATCGGCCTCAGCCTCAGCCTGCCTCAGCCTCAGCCTGCATCAGCCTCAGCCTCAGCCTCAGCCTGCCTCAGCAACAGCCTGCCTCAGCCTCAGCCTCAGCCTGCCTCAGCCTCAGCCTCAGCCTGCTTCAGCCTCAGCCTCAGTCTGCCTTCAGCCTCGGCCTCAGCATCAGCCTGCCTCAGCCTCAGCCTGCCTCAGCCTCAGCCTCAGCCTGCCTCAGCCTCAGCCTCAGCCTGCTTCAGCCTCAGCCTCAGTCTGCCTTCAGCCTCAGCCTCAGCCTCAGCCTACAGCCACAGCTCTTCACCTCAGCCTCTGTCTCCTTTCATATCTCGGCCTCAGACCTCAGCCATCCCTCTGCTCAGCCTGCTTCAGGCCTCAGCATCAGCCCTGCCTCAGCCTTCCAAAATGTGGCCACGGAATAGAAGAAGAATAATTCTGGGAACTCGAAGACACGAAGTGGCCTACAGTTGGCTCCGGGCATTCAAAATCATGCGCAGGAATGGAGTTCTGGGAACTCGAAGACCACGAAGTGGCCTACAGTTGGCTCCGGGCATTCAAAATGTGGCCCGGGAATGGAGTTCTGGGAACTCGAAGAGCACGAAGTGGCCTACAGTTGGCTCCGGGCATTCAAAATGTGGCCCGGGAATGGAGTTCTGGGAACTCGAAGAGCACGAAGTGGCCTACAGTTGGCTCCAGGCATTCAAAATGTGGCCCGGGAATGGAGTTCTGGGAACTCGAAGAGCACGAAGTGGCCTACAGTTGGCTCCGGGCATTCAAAATGTGGCCCGGGAATGGAGTTCTGGGACTCGAAGAGCACGAAATGGCCTACAGTTGGCTCCGGGCATTCAAAATGTGGCCCGGGAATGGAGTTCTAGGAAGTCGAAGAGCACGAAGTGACCTACAGTTGGCTCCGGCCCTTCAAAATGTGGCCCGGGAATGGAGGTCTGGGAGGTCGAAGAGCACGAAGTGTATGACTGTTTGCTTAAAACGAGCCCGGCCCTAGCCCGGCTCTCGCTGTCCGGCTCCCGCCCAGACCCCCCTGGGGAGTCATCAGATGCTCTCTTTTGACCCCATTAGAAACCTATCAGCAAGAGCTGTTAGGTAACAGCGACAACAAAAACAACAACATCAAGGTCAAGGCAAGAAGGGACGCGTGCCGTGCGCACGCTGTAACCGCCTCGTCCCTAATACGAAAGGCGGATCACAAGGACGCGTGGCTAGCAACCCCCCCCCCAGCAACCCATCAACCGAGCAACCCAACGAAAACAACAACAACAACAAAAAAAAAAAAAACGAACTGCTCTCCTTACGTTCCCCCGACGAAGCCCCAAGCGGATTCCAAGACTTGCTCTGGCGAGTCCGGAACGGGGTCCCTATAGGATCCGTATGGAGACCCTGCAGTGCCTATGGGACCCCTATGGGGCCCCTATGGAAACCCTGCAGGACCTATAGGATCCCTACAGGGCCTCTACGGAAACCCTGCAGGGCCTTTCTAGGACCCCTACAAGATCCCTTTAGGATCCCTATAGGGTCCCTTTAGGATTCCCATACAGACCTTATAGAGATCCAGATGGTTTCTCTGCATGTCTGAGATCCGATACACATCCCATATTGCCTGCATGGGATCCGCTACAGATCCCATACAGACTGTATGGGAGTCTCCAAATCCCATGCGGCATGTGTGGGATCCGATACACATCCCATACGGCCTGTATTAGATCCCACACAGACCCCATACGGCCTGTATGGGCTCCGGTTGGTAGAGATGGGTACTGCTCTGGTAGGACCCGTGTAAAGCCCGAAAACGCTTGGCACGGCTCGGGTAGGATCCCTATAAGGTTGGGGATAGCTCTTGTAGGGCTGGGTCTGGCTCCGGTTGGATTATTGGAAACACTCCCCCCTGGACGGGGCGTAGCCCACCCCCAAGGGGGGTGGCCGAAGGCCGTTCGCGAGGGGGGGGTGCTGGGTTGCTGATTGCTGGGGGGGAGGGGGGGGGGCGAGATTACAACAACAACAACAACAACAACAACAACAACAACAACAACAACAACAACAATAGCCAACAACAGCCAACAACAACAACAACAACAACAACAACAACAACAATCACTTTACCCGAACGCTCAGTGTTCTCACCAGTGCCAGGGTTTTCATGCGACGCCAGCCAATACCCCCACTTTGTGGGGGGGCAATGCAAGCTCTACCAAATATCCAC
>CAUYUJ010007491.1:191711-203503 GCA_963575745.1 Prorocentrum cordatum | reverse complement strand
CTGTCTTGGGGCCCTCTTCGGGGCCTCGTGGCCCGTCTTGGAGCGATCTGAACGGCCTCCGAGCGAGGCCGTGAAGGAGAACGCCTAAATCCTTGAAAAACCATCGGAAAAATTGTAAATCTTGCCTCCAAGGGCCCTCTTGGGGAGCCTCTTGAGTCCTTCCTGGAGCGTGTTGGAGTCCTCGTCGGCCGTCTTGAGGGCAGCTTGGGCGTCTTCGGAGCCTCTTGGGACCGTCTAGGGCCCTCTCGGGACCTCCATTAGCCTGTCGTGGCCTGCTTCGGGGCGGGCCCGGGCCGCCTCGGGACCCCTCTGGGCCTTCTCTTGGCACGCTCTTGGGGCACACTTGGGTTGTCTGGGGAGCATCCTGGGCCGTCTTGGGGCCCTCGTCGGGGCCTCGAGGGCCTTCTTGGAGCGATCTGAAGGGTCTCCGAGGCCGTGAAGGGAGCGCTGGAAAGCGGGGAAAACGAGAACGCCTGAATCCAAAACGCTCGGAAACCGAGTGAATCTTGCCTTCCAGGGCCCTCTTGGGGAGCCTCTTGAGTCCGTCCTGGAGCGTGTTAGAGTCCTCCTCGGCTGTCTTGAGGGCATCTTGGGCGTCTTCGGGGCCTCGTGGGACCGTCTTGGGCCCTCCCCGGACCCCCCCCTTAGCATGCCGTGGCCTGCTTCGGGGCGGGCTCGGGCCGCCTCGGGAGCTCTGGACCCCCCCCAACCCCCGGTGGGCACCGATGGGGGGAACAAGCAGCGGCCCGCCCCCCCCCCGGCCTACTCCGAGATAGAGAATCATGTTCCCCGGAAGCTTTCCGGGAGCATGACTTGTTCGGCTCTCTAAGAAGGGCCTCTGGGGGCTTACCGAGGGGCCCCTTTTGGCCTTGTCGGCAAGCCTATTGGAAGCATAGTTGGGGCGGTGGGCGGAAGCCCAAGGAATCATGTTCCCGGAGCGCTATCTGGGAAATACAATTAAACGAAGTGTCTTGGGGGCCCGCAGGTGGCTTCCCTGGGGGCCCCTTGGGGGACTACTGGGGCTTCCGGGGGGCCTGCTGGGAGCCTCACGGGGCTTCTTGGGAGCCTCTTGATGGCTTCCGGGGCGTCCTAGGAGCCTCTCAGGCTGGAGACCTTGAAATGTCACGCTCTTCGGGCCCTTTGAGTCGCTCTTGGGGCTCTCTTGGGGCGCTCTCGAGGCCCTGTTGACTTATCTGGGGAGCCTCCTGGGCTGTCTCTGGGCTTTCGAGCCTCTTCGGCCGTCTTGGAGCGATCTGAAGGGCCTCTGACGCGGTCCGGGACAGTGGGAAGGCAGAACATGGGAGAGCGCAAGAATGCTTCAAAAACCATCGGATAATTTATAATTTTCGGGTTCTGGGGCCCTTTGGAGGGGCCTCTGGAGGCGCTTTTGGGGCGTTTTGGCGGCGTCGTCGGCCGTCCTGAGGCCATCTTCGGCATGTCCGGGACCTATGGGGGCTGTCTTTGGGCGTCCTGGGAACCCGGAAATCATGTTCCCGGAGAGGCTTCCAGGAACATGATGTCGAACGAGGCCCTCTTGGGCCTCCTGGAGGCCGTCTTGGGGGCCTCCTGGGCCGGCTTTGGCGCTTCTTGGGCCGTCTTGGGGGGTTCCGTCAGCCCCACAGGACGACCCGTTCGGGCCGTCTGGGGCCCTCTTGAGTCTCTCTTGGGCTGTCTCGGGGCTCCGCGGGGGCGTCTGGGGCACTGTGAAGACGATGCAAGCGAGTATGCCGTAAATGCACGTTTTACATTGGGAATGGGCTGATTTTTGCCTCTTGCCTCGTCAAGGCCCTCGTGGGGCCCTCTTCGACCATCTTCAAGCCATCTCGGGCCCTCTTGGGCCTCGCTGAGGCTGTCTTGTGGGCCTCTTGGGCGTCCTCGGAACCCAGAAATCATGTTCCCGGAGAGGCTTCCGGGAACATGATGTCGAACGAGGCCCTCTTGGGCCTCCCTGAGGCCGTCTTGGGGGCCTCCTGGGCCGGCTTTGGCGCTTCTTGGGCCGTCTTGGGGGGTTCTGTGAGCCCCACGGGACGACCCTTTCGGGCCGTCTGGGGCCTTCTTGGGTCTCTCTTGGGCTGTCTTGGGGCTCCGCGGGGGCGTCTGGGGCACTCTGAAGACGACGCAAGCGAGCATGCTGAAAATGTACGTTTTACGTGGGGAATGGGCCGATTTTGCCTCTTGAAGGCCCTCTTGGGGCCCTCTTCGGCCATCTTCAAGCCATCTCGGGCCCTCTTGGGCCCCTCTTCGGCCATCTTCAAGCCATGTCGGGCCCTCTTGGGCCTCGCTGAGGCTGTCTTGTGGGCCTCTTGGGCGTCCTGGGAGCCCGGAAATCATGTTCCCGAAGAGGCTTCGGGAAACATGATGTCGAACGAGGCCCTCTTGGGCCTCCCTGAGGCCGTCTTGGGGGCCTCCTGGGCCAGCTTTGGCGCTTCTTGGGCCGTCTTGGGGGGTTCCGTCAGCCCCACAGGACGACCCGTTCGGGCCGTCTGGGGCCTCTCTTGGGTCTCTCTTGGGCTGTGTTGGGGCTCCGCGGGGGCGTCTGGGGCACTGTGAAGACGAAGCAAGCGAGTATGCTGAAAATGCACGTTTTACGTGGGGAATGGGCCGGTTTTTGCCTCTTGAAAGCCCTCTTGGGGCCTCTTCGGCCATTTTCAAGCCATCTCGGGCCCTCTTGGGCCTCGCTGAGGCTGTCTTGTGGGCCTCTTGGGCGTCCTCGGAACCCAGAAATCATGTTCCCGGAGAGGCTTCCGGGAACATGATGTCGAACGAGGCCCTCTTGGGCCTCCCTGAGGCCGTCTTGGGGGCCTCCTGGGCCGGCTTTGGCGCTTCTTGGGCCGTCTTGGGGGGGTCCGTGAGCCCCACGGGACGACCCTTTCGGGCTGTCTGGGGCCCTCTTGGGTCTCTCTTGGGCTGTGTTGGGGCTCCGCAGGGGCGTCTGGGGCACTGTGAAGACGAAGCAAGCGAGTATGCTGTAAATGCACGTTTTACGAAGGGGAATGGGCCAGTTTTTGCCTCCTAAAGGCCCTCTTGGGGCCTCGTCGGCCATCTTCAAGCCATCTCGGGCCCTCTTGGGGCGCTCTTGGGCGACTTCGGGGCCTTTGGAGGCTTTCTTGACCATCTGTACGGCCCGCGTGGCCTGTCGTGGGCAATTTGGAAGCGGCACGGGGCAGTCCCAGCGGGTCTGTGACCCCCCAAAGGTTCCTGGGGGCGCCCATGGGGGATGATGGCACCGGCCCGGGCCCCCCCCCCGGCCTACTCCGATATATATATATATATATATATATATATTATATATATATATTATGTACCATATTATATATATATGTATATATGTATATATGTACACACATAAACATATACATATACATATCTACATATATGTGTGTGTGCCGAATTGTACACATGTATGTATAGATGTGCGCGTTAATAATGTATCTCTATGTCTCTCTCTCTCTCTCATTATGTGTCTCTCTCTCTCTCTCTCTAGAGGAATCCACCGATCCGCCCACACCGATCCTGGCTGGGTCAACCCTGGCCCTGGTATCGGTGGGCACGCCCTCCTGGTCCAGCCAAAAAGGAGACCGACCCTGCGCACGAGATTGGCCTGGCCAACATCAGCGTCCGTGCACAGCTTCATAGCTGGCGTCGCCTGAACTTCGCCAGAAAAGGCGATCCTAGAAGGGTGGCAGACTGGTTGACCGACACAAGATGGCGACAGGCAAACGCCCGACCGCGAGCGCCTCGACGGAGAAGCAGGAGGACCAACAACAGCGACAGAGCGACAGGGGGGGGGAAAGGTGCAGCAGGAGTGGAAGGGAAGGGGCGGCGAGGAGGGGGAGGGGAAGGAGGGAGGGACGAGGGAGGAGGAAAGGAAAGAGGGCGCGAGGAGCGAGGCACGAGGAGCCAGGAGGGAGAGCGAGGAAGGAGGAGCGACGAGGAAGCACGAGATTGGAGGAGGAGGAGGAGGAGGAGGCGAAGGGCGGCGGCGAGGATCGCCTGCGTGTTGGCGGAGGCGGACCGCAGCCGCAGCAGCGCCGCCCGTCGCACCTGCGGCGACCTCGGGCTCTCCAGCCGCTGCGCCTCGCGCTGGCAGGCCGCCGCCTCCTGCCCAGTTCGCAGGCGGTGGTGGCAGCGAGGGGGAGAAGGAAGGAGTGAGCACGGCGTGAGGAGGAAGGACGGAGGAGGAGCCAGGAGGACGGAGGCGTGAGGAGGAAGGACGGAGGAGGAGCCAGGAGGACGGAGGAGGGCGGAGGAGGAGGAGGAGGAGGAGGAGGAGGAGGGAGTAGGGAGGAGGGAAGGGGGGAGCAGGGAGGGAGCCTCCTCCCTTCCTCTTCCCCTCCTCCCTCCTCCCTCCCTCCCTCCCTTCCATCCCTCCAAAATCATTCCGCCTTTCTGCAGCCTCCTCTTCCTCCTCCTCCCTCCTCCTCCCTCCTCCTCCCTCCTTCCTCTCCTCCTCCTCCTCCTCCTCCTCCTCCTCCTCCTGCCTCCTCATCCTCCTTCTTCTCCTCCTCCTCCTCCTCCTCCTCCTCCTCTTCCTCCTCCTCCTCCTTGGCGTCGGCGGCGGCGGCGGCAGGCGGCGGCAGGCGGCGACGAAGACCGCTCCTCGCGCTGCTGCAGCACCTCCTGCTCGAGGGCGCGCGTGGCGAGGCGCTGCGCCTGCAGGGCCGCCGCGAGGCCCGCGAGCTCCCGCAGCTCGCCCTGGGCCTCCGAAAGGGGAGGGGGGCCGCTGGAGCGGGTGCCGCAGAGTGGAGCTGGGCGGTCAGCCCGCGCGGCCCGCACGTATGGCAGGAGAGCTCAGAATCGATTCGACAAGTCGGATCGGCGATCGAAGTCAATCAGATCGGCGGAAATCGGCAGCCGAGTCGGGAGAAGTCGAATCGGCAGAGATCGGCAGGCCAGTAGGCCTCCAACGAGAAATCGGAGCCCAAGTCGGAATCCCAAGCCGAATCGAATCGGCATCGGAACTCATCGAAGTCGACTCGAATCGAATGGGAGCGAATCGAAGTGAGCCCTGTTCTGGGCGGCAGGAGCACAGACTTCTGGAGCTCCGCCAGCTCTCTTAGGATCGGCGCACGGCCTCCCTGGCGGCGCCTCCGGGGCTGCCCCCGGGCGCGCTCCGCGCGCCAGGGAGCGAGGGGGAGGGGCCAGCGCCGATCCGAGGAATTCGCGCGGAGCTCCAAGAGTTCATGCGAGGAGGAGGAGGAGGAGGAGGAGGAGGAGGGGGAGGAGGAGGAGGAGGAGGGGAGGAGGAGGGAGGAGGAGGAGGAGGAGGAGGAGGAGGAGGAGGAGGAGGAGGAGGAGGAGGGGAGGAGGAGGAGGAGGAGGAGGAGGAGGAGGGAGGAGGAGGAGGGAGGAGGAGGAGGCGCAGGAGGAGGAGGAGGGAGGAGGAGGGAGGAGGAGGAGGAGGAGGACGAGGAGGAGGAGTTGCCTCGTTTTCGAGTGGTGCTCCCTCCTGCCTCGAGGGCGAACGCTTGGAGATCGAGAAGCGAGGCACGAGGAGCCGGCTCGGGGGGCCCAAAAGACTGTGCGGTGGCGGGCCAGCGTGGCGACCTCGGGAAACCCCACGACCTCACGCTGCGGTCCAGCGCCCCACGGCTGCGAGACCCTCGAGGCCCTGGCCGCCCGCGAAGGGCCGAGCTGGGCGGCCCGCCGGAACACTCGAAACAGAAGTCAGAAGACCGTAAATCGAGAACAGGGGCGCCATCCGCCGAAAGCCGAGGGCCCCATCCGCCGATAGCCCAGGGCCCTGGTCGCCCGAGACGGCCCGAGTGAAGGGGCCCTGGGACACACAAGTAAACAGACACAAATGACAGGATTCCCCAAATGTTCCCATATCTTTGGGTTGCTTGCCCTCCCCCCCGCTTCCTGCCTGGGCCGATTCCTCGGGCCGGCTTCAACAGGAGGCTGGCTTGAGGCAGCGGAAGGGACTGGGACACTTTGCTGCGGGTAGCCCCCGTAGAGCCGTCGGTTCCGCCATGTTCGCGGGCGGCAGGAGGAGGAGGAGGAGGAGGAGGAGGAGGAGGAGGAGGAGGAGGAGGAGGAGGAGGAGGAGGAGGGGAGGAGGCCTTGAGCGAGGCGCGAGGAGCGAGGCTCGAGGAGCCGGGCCCCGGGCTCCGGGCCCGAGGGCCCGAGGGCGGAGCACCGACGGTGGGGGGCCCAGGACCGGGGGGGGAACGCTCGGGGGCTCGGGGGGGGGCCAGCTCGGAGGGGGGGGAGGCATCGAGCTGGGCTCGGCGATGCATCGCCGACAGGTCGGCGATTGGGCCCCCGACGGCGACAGCGCGCGCTCCCAGGCGGGGTGGGCCTACCGGGCCCAGGCCCCCGTCGGCGATGAGTGGGCAGTTGGGGGTCGATGCAACCTCCCCCGCGCCTGTCAAATCTAGCGTTGCCCATGGCTTCCCCTCTCGATGACGACGACGACAACGATGACAGGCCAAGGGAGATCGAAGATCAAGTGCCGCGAAGTGGAGTGGCGCAGTCAATCGGTACGAAGCGTTCCGTGCGCGATCGCGCAGCCCTCTTCTTTTTGCCCGTGCGCGATCGCGCAGTCAGGAGGCCCTACCATAGCAGTTCGTGCGCAGGACAGTATGACGGGGCGGCGTGGTGGCCACCGAGAACTCACACGGCGAGCCTGCAGAAGAAGCTTCAAGAATATGAGACCCTCCGCCAGCCCAAACCGAAGAAACTTCGAGGGTTCCCTCCCCAAGGATGCACAACAAACAAGAAGAACATCCAACAAACACGAAAAACATCCAACAAGCACGAAGAACATCTAACGAGCAAGAAGAACGTTAGGGTACCCTCCCCGAGGCGACCTAGATCTTAGACCTCGGTCCAACTGTATCAACATCACAGGCCTGAGATCGTCGGTTGTCGTATGTTGCAGAAGGAGGCTCGAGGGAGAACCAAAGGGAGGACCGAGGACCGAGGCGGGGATCGAGGATCGAGGCTTTCAGACGCCTTTCGAGGATCGACGATCGAGGACGGAGGATCGCGGATGGAGGATCGAGGATCGAGGACCGAGGGCCCCCTGAAAGACTTCTCGGGCCCGCGCATGCCACATGGAACATGTGAGGGCCTACACAGAGACCTCCGTCCGAAGATCTCGGCAAGCAGGAGAAAGGACGGGCCGGAGCATTAGAAGGATGAGCACGACCTATGTTGCATCCTCGGGGGACCTTGTCTGTCCCGTCGCGGCCTTATCCGCGTCGAATCTGTGTCGAATCCATGTCGGACTCGTCGGATCCGTGTCGAATCCATGTCGAATCCGCGTCGAATCCACGCCGAGCCCGTGTCGGGTACAAGAAAAGACGCAAATTTTGGGGACAGGCCAGGTCCCCGACGGCGACTCTGGCGGTAACGCCGACGGCGACTGCGGCAGCGACGGCGACGACGGCGACGGCGGCGACGGCGTCGCCCGCTACTGCGGCAGCGACGGCGGCGGCTGCGGAGGCGGAGGCGGCGGCGGCGGCGACCGCGACCATCGGCGCCCGACGCGGCCTCCTGCCGCAGAGACGTGTCGGCGGCAGCGGCGACCCCGCTGGAGGCCTGCAGGGCCAGACGACAGGAGAAGATGACGACAGCGGCGAAGAGGACGACGACGACGAGCGACGGCGACGGCGGCGACGACGACGACGACGACGACGACGGCCACGACGACGACGACGGCCACGACGACGACGACGACGACGACGTCGGCGGCGGCGGCGGCGGCGGCCGCGGCGGCGGAGGCGGCGGGCGGCGGCGGCGACGGCGGCGCCTGCAGCGCGGCGGCGGAAGCGGGCGACCGGCCCGCAAACGGCGGAGCAGCGGGCGCTGCCAGGGCCGAGGACGGCGGGGCGCGGGCGGGTGGCAGCGGGAGCGGCGCCAGGGGCCGCCCGGCGGGAGCTCTGGCCTCGGCCGCGGCGACCGATGGGACGCAGGAGGAAATACGAGCCTCCTCCCTCCTCCCGCCCTCCTTCTCCTTCCTCCCTCCTCCCTCCTCCCTCCTCCCCACTCCCTCCCTCCCTCCCTCCGTCTCCTGCCTCTCCTTTTTCCTCCCTCGTCCATCCTCCTCCCTCCTCCCTCCTCCTCCCTCCCCCCTCCTTCCTCCTCCCTCCCTCCCTCCCCCTCCCCCGTCTCCTCCCCCAGGGAGGAGTAGGAGGAGGGGGAAAGGAGGAGGAAGACAGGAGGGTTCTCTGGCGGGAGCGGGGGTCTTGAATAAATTGCGAGGAAGTCTTGATTCAAGTGCGAGGATGTCTCAAGCGGGAGCGCCGTTCCTGAGTAAATTGTTAGGAAGTCTCAGATGGGAGCGGGGGTCCTGACTAAATTGCAAGGAAAATACAAGCGGGAGCACCGATCCTGAGCAAATTGTGAGGAAGTCTCAGGAGTGGGGGTCCTGAGTAAATTTGGAGAAGTCTCAGGCGGGAGCCATTGCTGTAATTCGCGGGGCCAGGGGCACAGTTTGAGCACCAAGACTTTCCCTGACAAAAAACAGGGTTCGAGCGTCGAGGGGCACACCTTGATTGAGAAAAAATAGCATGCACCGGCGAGGGGGGATCTACAATAATCTTTCTTGATTTCAACAGCAACAACAACAACAACAACAACAACAACAACAACAGCAGCAGCAGCAGCAGCAGCAGCAGCAGCAGCAGCAGCAACAACAACAACAACAACAACAACAACAGCAGCAGCAGCAGCAGCAGAGCAGCAGCAGCAACAGCAGCAGCAGCAGCAGCAACAAGGCGAAAACACACACTGGTGCCCAGGACCCAAGTCACCAGGTCGCGTTTTCGCCACCGGGGCGAAAACTCACACTGGTGCCCGGTTGCTGACCCCCCCCCCAGCAACACAGGAACACAGCACCAAAGCACCGAACACAGCAAAAACCTGGAGCCCGCTCTTACGGTTGCCGGTGTTTCCCCAGCAGGAACAAGCACAAACGCTGCGTTGAGCCGAGTTCCCACAGCGGCTTCCAAGGGTGTGGAACACTGGTAGTCGTAAGGTAGTCGTGGTCATTGTACGTGACGTCCGCGTCCTAGCACTACCAGTACTAGTCCTGGTTGAAGTACTACTAGTAGTAGCACTAATTGTGATAGTAGTATTAGTTGTTCTTGTCCTGGTAGGGCGAAATACGACGTAGTACTAAAAGTATTAGTAGAGGTGTTCCTAGCAGCAGTAGTAGTAGTAGTAGAAGCAGTAGTAGTGGTAGTAGTAATGAGAGTAGTAGCAGTAGTAGTAGTAGTAGTAGTAGTAGTAGTAGTAGTAGTAGTAGTAGTAGTAGTAGTAGTAGTAGTAGTAGTAGTAGTAGTAGTAGTAGTAGTAGTAGTAGTAGTAGTAGTAGTGGTAGTAGTAGTAGTAGTAGTAGTGGTAGTAGTACTAGTCGTAAGTCAGTAGCAAGTAGTAGTAGTAGTAGTAGTAGTAGTAGTAGTAGTAGTAGTAGTAGTAGTAGTAGTAGTAGTAGTAGTAGTAGTAGTAGTAGTAGTAGTAGTAGTAGTAGTAGTAGTAGTAGTAGTAGTAGTAGTAGTAGTAGTAGTAGTAGTAGTCAGTAGTAGTAGTAGTAGTAGTAGTAGTAGTAGTAGTAGTAGTGTAGTAGTAGTAGTAGTAGTAGTACGTAGTAGTAGTAGTAGTAGTAGTAGTAGTAGTAGTAGTAGTAGTAGTAGTAGTAGCAGTAGTAGTAGTAGTCGTAAGATTACTAGCAGTAGTAGTCGTCGAAGTGGATGGAGCAGTAGTAGAAATATGAAGATTAGTATTAGTAGTAGGTGTAGTACAAATAGTAATAGTCGTCCGTAGTGGTAGTAGTAGTAGTCGTTGGAAAAAATATCCCGGCAAAGCAACCTAACAGCGATGTGTAGGAGCATATCTGGAAGCATTCCCCTTAAGATTCAGATGAGAATCCAGTTGTAGAATTCTGCTGTTCTCGCAGTCGTAGTCGCACTCGCGAAGGACAGTCGCAGTGGCAGGGGCAGTCACAGTCACAGCCTCAGCCTCAGCCTGCCTCAGCCTCAGCCTCAGCCTGCCTCAGCCTCAGCCTGCCTCAGCCTCAGCCTCAGCCTGCTTCAGCCTCAGCCTCAGTCTGCCTTCAGCCTCGGCGTCAGCCTCAGGCTGCCTCTGCCTCAGCCTGCATCAGCCTCAGCCTCAGCCTCAGCCTGCCTCAGCATCAGCCTGCCTCAGCCTCAGCCTCAGCCTGCCTCAGCCTCAGCCTCAGCCTGCTTCAGCCTCAGCCTCAGTCTGCCTTCAGCCTCGGCCTCTGCCTCAGCCTGCCTCATCCTCAGCCTGCCTCAGCCTCAGCATCAGCCTGCCTCAGCATTCAAAATGTGGCCCGGGAATGGAGTTCTGGGAACTCGAAGAACACGAAGTGGCCTACAGTTGGCTCCGGGCATTCAGAATCATGCCCAGGAATGGAGTTCTGGGAACTCGAAGACAACGAAGTGGCGTACAGTTGGCTCCAGGCATCCAACATGTACGCCGGGAATAAAGTTCTGGGAACTCGAAGACCACGAAGTGGCCTACAGTTGGCTCCAGGCATCCAAAATGTGGCCCGGGAATGGAGTTCTGGAAACTCGAAGACCACGAAGTGGCCTACAGTTGGCTCCAGGCATCCAAAATGTACGCCGGGGGTGAAGTTCTGGAACTCGAAGACCACGAAGTGGCCTACAGTTGGCTCCGTGCACCCAAAATGTACGCCGGGAACGGAGTTCTGGGAAGTCGAAGAGCACGAAGTGGCCTACAGTTGGCTCCGGGCATCCAAAATGTACGCCGGGAATGGAGTTCTAGCAGCGCCAAGAGCGATTTCGCGAGGATGTCCCAAGCGATTTGGGCTTCGACGGCAGCCGCGCCGGGTCCCGCCCCGGGTCCCGCCCCGACCCCCCTGAGGAGTCATGATGCTCTCTTTTGACCCCACTAGTAACCTATCAGTCTTCGCTGTTAGGTAAAAACAATAGCAAGAGTAGTAGTAGCAGTAGTAGCGGTAGTAGTAGCAGTAGTAGTAGTAGTAGTAGTAGTAGTAGTAGTAGTTGTTGTTGTTGTTGTAGTTGTAGTAGTCGTATTAGTAGCAGTAGTAACAATAGTACTCGGGCTAGTAGTAATAGAAGTAGTAGTAGCAGCAGTAGTAGTAGTACGAGTAGCACTAATAATAGCTATAGTCGTAAAAGTAATCGTATTAGTGACAGTAGTAGCAGTAGTAGTTGTTGTTCTACTAGTAGTAGAAGAAGTAGTAGCAGTAGTAATAGGAGCCATAGTGGTAGTACTAGAAGTAGCGGGTGTGAAAGCCGTAGTAGCACAAGCAAGCAGCAGCAGCAATAGCAAGAGCAGAAGTAATAGCAGAAGTAGCAGGAGGTAGTAAGTAACATTATTAATAGCAGGTAGCAGTAGCAGCAGTAGTAGCAGTAGTAATAATAGTAGTTATAGCAGTGGTAGTAGTAGTAGTCGTAGTAGTAGTAGGAGTAGGAGTAGGAGTAGTAGTAGTAGTAGTAGTAGTAGTAGTAGTAGTAGTAGTAGTAGTAGTAGTAGTAGTAGTAATAGTGATGATACTAGTAGTAGCAGAAGGAGACGCAACAGTAGTAGTCGTATTCGTACTAGTAGTAGCAGTAGAAGAAGGAGTGGCAGTAGCAGTAGCAATAGTGGAAGTAGTAGTAGTAGTAGTAGTAGTAGTAGTAGTAGTCGTGGGAGAGGTAGTAGTCGCAGTAGTGGAAATACTGGCACTGCAAATACAGAAGTAGTAGCATTAGTACTAGTAATAGAAGCAGTCGTACTACTACTACTACTACTACTACTACTACTACTACTACTACTACTACTACTACTACTACTAC
>CAUYUJ010007491.1:189101-191611 GCA_963575745.1 Prorocentrum cordatum | reverse complement strand
GCCTTCAGCCTCGGCCTCAGCCTCAGCCTGCCTCAGCCTCAGCCTGCATCCGCCTCAGCCTCAGCCTCAGCCTGCCTCAGCATCAGCCTGCCTCAGCCTCAGCCTCAGCCTGCCTCAGCCTCAGCCTCAGCCTCAGCCTGCTTCAGCCTCAGCCTCAGTCTGCCTTCAGCCTCGGCATCATCCTCAGCGTGCCTCAGCCTCAGCCTGCATCAGCCTCAGCCTCAGCCTCAGCCTGCCTCAGCCTCAGCCTGCCTCAGCCTCAGCCTCAGCCTGCCTCAGCCTCAGCCTGCCTCAGCCTCAGCCTCAGCCTGCTTCAGCCTCAGCATCAGTCTGCCTTCAGCCTCGGCCTCAGCCTCAGCCTGCCTCAGCCTCAGCCTGCATCAGCCTCAGCCTCAGCCTCAGCCTGCCTCAGCATCAGCCTGCCTCAGCCTCAGCCTCAGCCTGCCTCTGCCTCAGCCTCAGCCTCAGCCTGCTTCAGCCTCAGCCTCAGTCTGCCTTCAGCCTCGGCCTCATCCTCAGCGTGCCTCAGCCTCAGCCTGCCTCAGCCTCAGCCTGCATCGCCTCAGCCTCAGCCTGCCTCAGCCTCAGCCTCAGCCTGCCTCCAGCCTCAGCCTCAGTCTGCCTTCAGCCTCGGCCTCAGCCTCAGCCTGCCTCAGCCTCAGCCTGCCTCAACCTCAGCATCAGCCTGCCTCAGCATTCGAAATGTGGCCTGGGAATGGAGTTCTGGGAACTCGAAGAACACGAAGTGTTCTACAGTTGGCTCCGGGCATTCAAAATCATGCCCAGGAATGGAGTTCTGGGAACTCGAAGACCACGAAGTGGCCTACATGTGGCTCCGGGCATTCAAAATGTGGCCCGGGAATGGAGTTCTGGGAACTCGAAGACCACGAAGTGGCCTACAGTTGGCTCTGGGCTTTCAAAATGTGGCCCGGGAATGGAGTTCTGGGAACTCGAAGACCACGAAGTGGCCTACAGTTGGCTCCGGGCATTCAGAATGTGGCCCGGGAATGGAGTCCTGGCACCTCGAAGACCACGAGGTGTGTAACTGTTGGCTAAAAAAAACGCCGGCACCCTCCCCCGGATCGCGTCCAGACCCCCCTGGGGCGTCATGATGCTCTCTTTTGACCCTACTAGAAGCCTATCAGTCTTCGCTGTTAGGTAAGAAAGAGAGGGGAAGGGGGGGAAGGATGATAGTGAGAGAGTGGTCTGTGACAATCGAAACGTGCTCAGGATGCGGGGGAAATGAAAAGGCGGCGTCGGTTCGCCGCCAGCGTTTCCGATGTACGCCGCGCCGTTGCCATCGTCAACAAGAGCTCTAGCACGAAACAAATTAGGAGCCCAGCAAGAGTCCTACTAGGAATCCTACCAAGAATCCTTACTAAGACGCCTACTAGAAATCAACGGCCTCCAATACCACGGGATGTGTGATATTATTGGAAATGGCCTGAGTCGTTCGCTGAAACCCCTTTTTGGGACCACGAACTTTGAGAGGGGCGTCGAAATCGGCCAAACGCCCTCGGTGGAGCCCCTTTGTCATGCCACGGAATGTGTGACGTTGTGTTGAAAATTGCATGAGGCGTTCGCTGAAACCTCGTTTGGGACCACGAAACGTGTCAGGGGTGCACCGAAATCGGTTCGAGGCCATCGGCGAAACACCTTATTTGTGGGGGGCGCGAAACGTATGAGGGTAGAAAAGAACTAGTCCTGAGGCATTCGGTGGAGCCACTGTGGGGCCACGAAGCGTGTCAAGGGTGCGCCGAAATCGGCCCGAAAACATCGGTGAATCCCCCTTTGTGGAGCCACGAAGCCACTGCGGGTTGTGTAGAAATTAGCCCGAAGCCTTCGGTAGAGCCCCCTGTGGGGCAACGAAGCATATGAGGGGTACGCCGAAATCGTTGCTCTGTTGCTCTGTTGCTGGGGGGGCTCGAATTAGGTTGTCTATTGCGTCTGTTGCTCTGTCGTCGGTTGCGCTGTTGCTGGGGCGGGTGCTTTGTGGCGTTGTTGCTCTTTTGGTGGGTGGGGGGCTCTGTTGCGCTGTTGCGCTGATGCTGTGTTGTTGTGTTGCTGGGGGGGGCTCAGCCACCAGACACCGGTGAGTGTTTTCGTCAACAACAACAACAACAACAACAACAACAACAACAACAACAACAACAACAACAACCACAACCACAACCACAACCACAACCACAACCACAACCACAACCACAACCACAACCACAACCACAACAACAACGGCAACGCAACAAGCAGAAGCCTCACCACGGATTCTAACTTCAGCCACGCACCCAGGGATAATGAATGACCGTTCGGCCCCCTCACTCTGATATGATGTAAGAGCATAGGAAGATTATGGGGTGTACATGTGGTGGAGGATGTACGTTCGCGGCTGGACCCCATGTGGGCGGGCACGCTGTCACGGCCTCGGCAGGCCGTGGTTTCCTCCTCCTCCTCCTCCTCCTCCACCTCCTCTTCCTCCTCCTCGTCCTGCCCCGTCCCTCCTCCTCGCTCCA
>CAUYUJ010007491.1:181601-184101 GCA_963575745.1 Prorocentrum cordatum | reverse complement strand
CCACCACGAAGCATCCGGGGACAGTAGGGGTCGATCCAGGATGGCTCCCTTGGACGATAGAACGCGTCGGGATCGCATCCACGTTCATCCGGGAGGGCTCGTGGAAAACCGTGCTCGGCGGGGCCGCTTCTCTGCTGGAGCTCGGTTCCCATGGAGGCCGCAGCACTGGACAAAGGGTGCCCGAGGCTTGCCCGGTCCTGACCAACCGCGCGAAATCGTTGCCTGCGCGTGGCACGCGCGCGCCCAGACGCTGGCGAGCGATGTGTAACAGAAGACCGCGGGGCGGAGAACCGGCGGACGGCTGACCCCTGTTCCGTATCAGAAATCCCCCCCTCCCGCTCGCTTGGCCGCCGACCAGGCACAGTCGTGCCATCCAAGACCACAAAAACGACGCAAGCGTACACCCCAAACTATGTGGGCTCGTGCACCCGCAATGCCCGCTCTACGTGGTGCAAATAATGGTCACCGAATTCGTGGAATGTCAACTCCACCGCTCGCACAATCATCTCACCCTCCCACTCGCAACTTGTTCTGCGAAACCCGTGCGGACGTGGCTGCGGTGACTGTTTTTGGCACCAGCTGGCGCATCTCTGCGGCCGCGCCGGCACGCGCGACGCACCGCGACCTTCTGATCCGGCACAACCGGTGCGGTTGCGATGGCGCTTGCCGAAAGGAGCTTCCCACCGCCACCGCGTCTCAGAGGCCGCGCTGGCGCGCGGGCACTTCACGGCGGGTCGGAGATTCATGATGGCACGTCAACAACGGCGACAACCATGATTATAGTAGCGATGGTGGTGGCGATGATGGCGGCGACGGCGGCAAGGCCAATCGATTCCATCATCCGCGAATACTCGTGCGGTGTTAATCAACTACACCTACCCACGCTCGCCGAAAATCTTCAAAGTGCTGGCATTCCTCCTGAGGTTGCCCTTGAGGCACAAACCTATCTTCAGCAGCACCCGCCTCTCCTCCAACAAGCAGGCCTACATTAAGACAGAGTGCGCCGAGTGGTCGATTGGCACACCGGCAGGTGGTTCGCACTCCGGGGCGACGGAGATGATGTTGCACCCGCTCGGCGCGGAGCCCGCCAGGGATGCAGGTTGGGCGCCCTATGCTTCAACCTCGGCTACGAACTGGGCCTCGGGCGCGCGAGACGCCGTTTCATCGAAGAGGGCATCCCCCTGCAGCTGCTCGCGCCGGCCGTGCTCGCTGTACCTTGGGCCACAATCCTCGATGATAAACCCAACCTGCACGAGACTAGCAACACGCCGAATGACGCCGAGTACGTGGACGACGCGGTCTTCATGTTCCAGCAGCAGCAAGAGGGTCGCACCGAGCAGGTCCTCCAGCAATTGGATAGAGCTACTGCTATTATTGTGGAAGTGTTCCGCCGGATTGGCCTCACCATCAATTTCGGCCCTGGCAAATCGGCAGCAATGGTGAAGCTCTTCGGTCCACGCTCTCGCACGCTCCGCCAAGAGTGCTTACTGCGTCAAGGTAAGGAGGAGTTCGTCACACAGCAAGGCAACGTCTTTCAAGTGGTTCATCATGTCCAACATCTTGGGACCATACTACAAGACGCTGGCGGGCACCAAGCCGATGGACGCCGCAAGGCCACCAAGGCCCAGCAGTCATTCGCGCCGCTGGCGGTGCCGATCTTCGGCTCCTCGCACATCCAGATGAACACGAAGCTCATGCTCGCGCAGTCCTTGATCCTCTCGCGTGCCCACTACGCTGTTGCTGCCTGGAGGGGACAGCTGGACAAAGGCTGGCAGCCGCTCGAGGCCCAGTACCTCCGCGTCCTGCGCAGGATCAACGGCACCATGAGGCACGGCGCCCCCGACACCATCACCGACGCTGCTGTCCGTGAGGCCCTGTCTGCCCCTTCGTTGCACTCGTTGGTCCGAGCTCGTAGGCTCGCCGGCCTCTGTTCGCAGATGTCTGCTCCTGTATTTCTGCGATTCCGAAGCCCCCGTCCGCGTTTGAGCTGTTGCTTGATTTGAGACATCTTCAGCGGTTTCACTTTGACTGTTTAGCGGTCTTGGGAGACCCATTCGCCTTTCCAGGAGCATGGAAGGAATACACCACCGCCCAACCGAAAAGGTGGAGGCGCCTGTGTCATGAGTTCAGCGCGTGTCCCCACCCGGCTGAGCGCCCTCCCTCCTCCGCGAGGCGGCTGCGAGGCAAGCAGGCGGAAGATGCCAGTCTCTTCGTGCCCAAGGATCCACTCCTCCCTTGCCCCACGTGCGGTAAGCAGGGGCGAAGGGTCTGGCCGCTCACCAACGCCACGCCCACGGCGTTAAGATGCAGGCGCGGTATTACATCATAGGAACACATTGCCCGTGCTGCCACAAGAATTTCCATACTCGGCCTCGAGCCTTGCACCACCTGCAATTTTCGAGCAGACAGTGCCGAGAGAAAATGAAGGCAGGTCTTTTACCCCGCCACTCCGAACAGGCTGTGATACCAGCCGACCGGGCGGATGCCTCAGCACTCCGCA
>CAUYUJ010007491.1:159101-174101 GCA_963575745.1 Prorocentrum cordatum | reverse complement strand
TGCCAAATTGGGCTTCTGGGACGCATGCGGACGGGGGCACTGGGACCTTCGGTGGGGCTCCCTATGGGGCCACGAAACGCTGTACTGGGTGTGCGGGACGCATGCGGACGGTAGTGCTGGGACCTTCGGTGGGGCTCCCTATGGGGCCACGAAACGCTGCACTGGGCGTGAAGGACGCATGCGGACGGTAGCACTGGGACCTTCGGTGGGGCTCCCTATGGGGCCACGAAACGCTGTACTGCGTGGGTGAAACGCAGGGAGGAGGGGGAGGAGCGCCACGAAACGCTGTACTGGGTGTGCGGGACGCATGCGGACGGTAGCACTGGGACCTTCGGTGGGGCTCCCTATTGGGCCACGAAACGCTGTACTGGGTGTGCGGGACGCATGCGGACGGTAGCACTGGGACCTTCGGTGGAGCTCCCTATGGGGCCACGAAACGCTGGACGCATGCGGACGGTGGGGCCACCACGAAACGCTGTACTCAGGGAGGAGAGGGAGGAGCGCCACGAAACGCTTACTGGGACGCATGCGGACGGTAGCACTGGGACCTTCGGTGGGGCTCCCTATGGGGCCACGAAACGCTGTACTGGGTGTGCGGGACGCATGCAGACGGTAGCACTGGGACCTTCGGTGGAGCTCCCTATGGGGCCACGAAACGCTGTACTGGGTGTGCGGGACGCATGCGGACGGTAGCACTGGGACCTTCGGTGGGGCTCCCTATGGGGCCACGAAACGCTGTACTGGTTGGGTGAAACGCAGGGAGGAGGGGGCGGAGGGCCACGAAACGCGGTACTGGGTGTGCGGGACGCATGCGGACGGTGGAGGAGGAGGGGGAAGAGGAGGAAAGAAGGAGAACGCGGGGACCGTCTCTTCAAAACGAGGACCCAACACCACAGGATGGTTGGGAATACGGATGCGCGAGAGCAAGCAAACCAAGGGGGGGAGGAGGAGAGGAGGAGGAGGAGGAGGAGGAGGAGGAGGAGGAGGAGGAGGGGAGGAGGAGGAGGAGCAGGAGGAGGAGGAGCAGGAGGAGGAGGATGAGACGGAGGAGGAGGAGGAGGAGGAGGAGGAGGAGGAGGAGGAGGAGGAGGAGGAGGAGGAGGAGGAGGAGGGGTCGTGGACTCCGAGGGCCAACCCCAAGGATTCCTCCGGGGGGCAGCGGGAAAGCCCCTCTCCCCCCTCCCTGGACACATCCGCGGCACCAGCGCGCGGTGTGACCGTACAGTCGGACCTAGGAATGAAAAGCATTCTTCAAGAGCATGAGACCCTCCGCCGGCCCAACCACACAGAACATCCAAGGGTGCCCTCCCCCAGGATGCACAAGAACATTCAACAAACACAAACATCTGGATACCCTCCCCGAACCGACCTCGATATTATACCTCGGTGCGACTGTATCACGAGTCGGCGGTTGCTTACAGTCAACCGGAGAAAGAAGGATGCGCGGTAAGGGTGCAAGGGCGTCTTGGAAGGCCATGTCGACACTCTGCGGGCGGGGCGCGACAAGCGAAAGCGGCCGAGAATGGGCTGCAGGAGGAGGATACAAGGGTGACCTTGGAAAGCTGCTCTATGCGGGTTGACGGTACGAATTCGTCTGATGATCCCAAGTCTCGAGCTAGACCACTATATGATCTCTGTGCCCCGTTCCTATCCCCGCTGCTCTGCAGACGCGAATCAGTTTCAGCAAGGGGCCATACCCCCTAAATGGGGATACGGGCTGTACTCGCGAAGACGGCAGGGGGACACACAGAACAGACAAGCTGCATACAAACAAATAGATGTACAAACAAACCAACCAACAAACAAACAAACAACCGAACCAACAAACAAACAAACAAACAAACAAACAAACAAACAAACAAACAAACAAACACAACACGACCGCTGAAAACACACACACACACACCTTCACATTCACACACACACACACACACACACAACCCATTCACACACACACACACACACACACCACACACCACACACACACACAAACAAGAACACACACACAATAGGGTCGAGAGCTCCTCCCAGCTTCTCCTCCTCCTCCTCCTCCTCCGCCTCCTCCTCAGCCTTCGCCTCCGCCTCCTCATCATCATCTTCCTCCTCCTCCTCCTACTACTACTACTACTACTACTACTACTACTACTACTACTACTCATCATCATCCGCCTCCTCCTACTACTCCTACTCTCCTACCACTCCTACTCTCCGCCTCCTCATCATCATCGCCACCTCCTCCTCCTCCTCCTCCTCCTCCTCCTCCTCCTACTCCTACTCCCCCTCCTCCTCCCCCTCCTCCTCCTCTGCCGCCGCCTCCGCCTCCGCCTCCTCCTCCTCCTCCTCCGCCTGCGCCTCCGCCTCCGCGTCTGCCTCCTCCTCCTCCTCGTCCTCCTCCTCCGCCTCCTCCGCCTTCTCCTCCTCCACCTCCTCCCCCTCCTCCTCCTCCTCCTCCTCCGCCTCCTCCGCCTTCTCCTCCTACTCCTCCTGCTCCTCCTCCTCCTCCTCCCCCAATTCCTTTTCCTTTTCGACTCGTCGGCCCAACGGGCCAGGGCGTGCTAAGATCTCCGGCAACACGTTCATAATTGCTAGTCTGGTTTGCGCGCGCGTGGCGGCCCCTGGGAGTCCTGGAACGAAAAGTACCCCGGCCGAAACCCAGGAGACTCCCAGCAAGGTCCCTGCAAGGTCCCCCAGAGCGCCCCAGACGCCACCCAGACGGTCCAAGAGGTTCCGAGTCGCCGAAACATCGTTCCAGACGCCCAAGACGGCCTCCAGAGAGCCCTAGAGGCCGCCGAGAAGTCCTGAGAGAACCTCAAGAGGCCCTCAAAGAGGGCCCCAAGAAGCACAAATCGTCCCATGCCCCCAAGAATATTACATGTTTCGCACAAGCGACTTCGAAGTTTCACAACGATCAAAGCTACCCAGGAGGCCCTCAAAATCGCCCCCACACGGCCCAACATGACCAAAAGATGAGCCCAAGACGGGCCCCAGAGCGCTGAAAGACAGGCCAAAAGGCCCCTCAAGACGGCTCAAGAGGCTTCAAGAAGACCCCAAAAGCGGTACTCCGAGCTGCCATGTCCGGCCCTTTCCCGCGAGATCCGTTACGAGACCGCTAGCAGGGCCCCAAGAAGCTCCCCAAAAGATTAGCCCAAGAAGCCCCCAAGAGGCTTCCAAGAGGCCTCCCAAGAACGCGCACATTCGTTTTGTAAAATTTGCAAGAGCTCCACGGATTGAGGGCAGGTTGCTTTGAAAATGTGGCTCTCGCCCAAGCGCCACGCACATGTGTCTTAAAACATTCGCGACAGCTGCACGGATTGAGAGCTGCTCCTTTGCAAAATGTGGCTCTCGCCTTAGCGCCAAGCTCACTCGTGTTAAACATCACGGATTAAAGGACCCAGGAACGGAGTTCTGGCACGATTCCGGATGGACAACCCGCAAGAGTCATGTTGACTCGTGGCGCTGAAGTCCCGAGAATGGTGATTTGACACGTTCAGGGTCTTGAAACGGTTGTCTCAAAACGAGGCAGTTCATCAAGTGGAAATGAAGTATTGTAGGGGCCTATGAAGAAGAGGCAGCTTGGAAGAGGGAGGGCCTTTTCCAAAAACGTTGATGAGTCTTGGGTTTCCATTGGTCATCATCCTTCTCTTCCCCCCCCTCCTCCTCCTCCTCCTCCTCCGCCTCCTCTCCTCCTCCTCCTCCTCTCCTCCTCCTCCTCCTCTCCTCCTCCTCCTCCTCCTCCTCCTCCTCCTCCTCCTCCTCCTCCTCCTCCTCCATCCTCCTCCTCCTCCTCCCCCTTCCTCTTCCCTCCTCTCCTCCTCCTCCTCCTCCTCCTCCTCCTCTCTCCTCCTCTACTTCCTTCCGCCCTTCCCCTCCTCTGCTGCTCCCCTCTCTCCTCCTCCTCATCCTCCTCCTCCTCCTCCTCCTCCTATCCTCCTGATCTCCTCCTGCCTCTTTCTCCTCATCCTCCTCCTCCTCCTCCTCCATCCTCCTCCTATCCCCTTCCTCACCACCTCCCTCCCTCCTCCTTCCCTCACTCCCTCCCCTCCCTCCCCTCCCCTCCCCCCCCCGCCCTCCCCTCCCTCCCTCCCCCTCATCATCATCATCATCATCATCAATCATCAATCATCAATCATCAATCATCATCATCATCATCATCATCATCATCATCATCATCAGCATCATCATCATCATCCATCCTCATCCTCAGCATCTGCATCATCAGCATCGTCATCATCATCAGCATCAGCATCATAGCATACAATCATATCATGATCGTCATCATCATCATCATCAGCAGAATCAGCATCGTCATCATCATCAGCATCAGCATCACCGGCATCATCATCATAATCATACGCAGCAGCATCAGCATCAGCATTATCAGCATCATCATCATCATCATCAGCAGCAGCATCCGCATCATCATCAGCAGAATCAGCATCGTCATCATCATCATAATCAGCATCTGTAGCATCAGCATCATCATCAGCATCACCAGCATCACCACCACCATCATCTTAGCATAACATCAACATCAGCATTATCATCATCATCATCATCATCATCATCATCATCATCATCAGCATCATCAGCCTACTCTGCATCATCAGAAGCATCAGCATCAGCATCATCATCATCATCAGTATCATCACCACCATGACATATCGTCAGCATCATCACCAGTAGCATCATCATCATCAGCATCATCATCACCATCATCCTCAGCATCATCATCATCGTCATCAGCACAATCATCATCAGCAGCATCATCAGCATCAACATCATCAGCAGCATCAGCATCATCAGCATCATCATCATCAGCATCATCGTCATCGTCATCGTCATCATCATCGTCATCGTCATCGTCATCATCATCATGATCATGATCATCTACAGCAGCATCATCATCATCAGTATCGTCATCATCATCGTCATTATCGTCATCATCATCAGCAGTAGCAGCATCAGCATCAACATCAGCATCACAATAATCATCCTCCTCATCTTCAGCAGTAGTCGGCACCATAATCCGCATCACCATCATCATCAGCATCACCATTATCATCAGCATCATCCGCATCAGCATCAGCATCATCATCGTCATAATCAACATCCCAGCACCCCCGTCATCCTGATCGTCATCATCAACACCATCATCATCATCATCATCAGCAGCATCATCATCGTCATCATCAGCATCATCATCGTCGTCATCAGCAGCAGCATCAAAATTATAATTTCAGAACGTCACCTACAACCACCTCTCCGACCCTTCTCAGGGGATGGCGCACGCGAAGCGTACCAGAATATTTTCCAAAGGTGGAGTGCGATCACGATCGCACCACGCTGGCCTGCGTAGGCCAATGCCTCGCCGCTCGAGGAGCAGTGCAAGGCCCCGCGCACTCCACACTGTTGTTGGTGACCACCACGGGTGGGTGGGAGCGCAGCAGGGCCAGAATATTACGAGCGTGAATCCTGAAAGGGAGGCTGGCGGGACACCAAAGGCAGCCCATTCCAGGAGCACGGACGTCGAGACGAGGCTGGATGAGAAACCTGGCATTCCGAAAACTATCCAGCAAGCTCTATCTATTTCAGAACGTCACCTACAACCACCTCTCCGACCCTTCTCAGGGGATGGCGCACGCGAAGCGTACCAGAATATTTTCCAAAGGTGGAGTGCGATCACGATCGCACCACGCTGGCCTGCGTAGGCCAATGCCTCGCCACCTTCCCCTATCCAGCGAAAGCTACGAAACAACAATCGGAGAAGAAGAAACTGACTGAAACTCAGACTACAGCCCAAACTTGGGCTCCAACTGCACAGTACCTGTAGGCAAGAGACCATGACGACTTTGCAATGTCAACACGCAAACGAGTGAGACTCACTTCCCCGCGCCGGAGATACTCACGAGCAGACCTCTCTGAGAGCCAGCGACCGAAGAGCATGATGTCCGCTAGCGGCACGCCCCGTGACAGCAGCTCCGTGGCTCCCCCACGGCGCAGCCCATGAGACGTCCAGTGAACAGCCCCGAAGCCCAGCGCGTTGGCGGCCTTCTGAAGCCACCGCTGGAGCCGCGGGCACGAGATGGGGCACACACGCTGCCCTGCTCTGGCGGGAAAGCGCAGCATGTAGTGATCCAGCCAGGTCACGGTGGACGGCTCCTCGAACAGGACTTTCTGCTCTGCCCCTCTCTTGGTGCGGCCGAGCAGCGCGACGTACCCTGTCACGGTCCTGATCCAGGTCGCGCCGTCTAAGGAGAGCGCCTCGGACGCTCGCAGCAACCCAGTGAAGCACAGCAGCACGGCGGCGGCGCAGCCACACTCTCCGGCCAGCACGAGCCAGTTCACGATGCCCAGCGCCAGCACCGCTGGTAAGGCGGGCGCCTGCAGAGGCGGTCTGCGGGTGCGCCAGACGTCCAGCGCCTTCCAGGCCGTGCGGTAGTGGTGCCGAGGATTCGCCTTCGCGAAGGCGGCCAGCAGGGTTGAGGCAGTCCCAAGCCCATCCACCCCGCCAGACTCCTCGAACATATCCACCACTCGTTCGGCCAGGAACCAATCGAGCTCCTCCTCAGTGAGTTCGTGGATGCTGTAGCCCAGCGCCTCCAGGTCACAGCTGAAATCGCACAGCGCGGCGGCGTACCTGTCGGTCGTCACTGGCTTCAGCGCGCTCATCAAGAAGGTAATGATGCGCCCACGGCGCCTGCCAGGATCGTCGGCCATGGCTGAGGTGCTGCTGATGGGCGACGAGCGCGTTGACCGCCAAGCGAGCCAGAGCCTGACACAGCTGCGGAGGGTAGCGCGCCAACTGAGCGGTGACGAAACCTCCCTTCGGGGCCAGGCCGTACACGCCCTTGTGACGGTGTCGATGATTGCAGCGAAGTCCCAGGACCGCGGCGGCCCTGGCGTCATTGGTGACAACGGACGTGGGCTTCTGAGATAACGATCCATGCCGACACTGATCGAACGAGACCACGTACAAACCGAACTCAGAGATCCACTCCACCACCTCCTGAGCAACCCAGAAGGACGGGAAAGGATGACGACCTGGATCCTGCGGATGCTCCTGTCCTGCCCAGCCCCCTCTGATATGGACTCTGGCGAAGAACTCGAGGCAGAGGAGGAAGAGATGCGTTCCCAGCGCACAAGCCTGGCGCTCGGACTCTGACAGTTCAGGCAAGGGCAAGAGCGGCTGGTCCCGAGAGCGCAGAGGGCGCGGGCCGCGGCGGCCGCCCAGGGCGTGATGCCTGGCGCGACTGACGGTCGAGCAAGGCGGCCCCGCGAAGGAGCCCATCACGTCGCCGCTGCTGCACAGCCCCCTCAGCTCGCGCACCAGCACAGGCGACGTCAAGTCGCGGGCAGGGTCGACCATGGGGTCGTAGGCCAGCGCCTTCACCACCAGGCCAGCCCCGCGCGCCTCCCGCTCGACCATCTCGCACAGGTCGCCCTCGCGCCTGGGCCCAGAGCAGAAGTGCAGGAAGAGCTTCTCGCGAGATGCCCATCCTGCTGGCGCCAGCGGGATCACCTCCTGGCGGGGCAGCGGCTGAGGCGGCTTGCGCCGGCCGCCACGCGCCTGGCGCGACCCGTGCCAGCTGCTGGGCTCGTCAGCGGGGTTCTTGCCAGTCGAGATCCAGAAGTGGAAGTGCGAGAACCCGCCCGCGAGCTCGATAGCCGCCCCACGGCGGCAGCGCCGGTTGAGCCTGCGGCTGGCACTGCGTCCCTTGATGAAGGCGCCCTCGCACGGGGCGTTGTCTCCAGCATGCAGTACTCGTTTCCCCAACTCGGAGGGCCGATGCAGACGGGCCTCCATGCCCCAGAGCTTCGCGTGCGCCTCCTCAAGCGTGATGTGCTGATAGCCGCCTGGCCTGCCCACCTTGAACCAGTGGCCCACTGGCGGCAGCGTAACACGGGCCAGGCTGCAGCGCCCCTCGACGTCCACGTCAACCCCGAAGCCGTCGCCGAGCATGGTGTAGGGCGCCCGATGGTCAGCCCACCTGGCGATGTGCTGCACCGACTCCAGCGGCAGCGTCGCCCAGGCGCGGCCATGCCCTCCTGGCGCGGCGTCCGTGCACTCCACGCGCGGGCACCAGTCCGCATCCAGGTCCTGCTCGGCGAACGGCAGCAGGATAGCCGACATCAGCACCTCATGCCACGCCGACGGGCACCACGCCACGGGCTTGCGCCCCTGCAAGGGTAGGCGCTCCAGCCAGGAATAGACCTGAGAAAAGTTAGACCGCAAGCAAGGCCGATAGCTCTGGCAGAAACCGTGCTTCCCGACCAAGCGCTCCACGTCCTTGCGGTAGACCAGCTGCTGGCCCAGAAGAGCGAGGGTGGCTGCGAAGAGGTCCACGCGGCGGCGGCGAGTGGTACCCAGCCAGTGCTCCGTGGGGTGGACCTCGGTGCCCTGGAACTCGCCGCTGCCGCCGTCCACGGACTTGCCGTGATGCACAGGAACTCCCAAGCGGTCCCAGGCGCGCTCGGCCTTGGTCATCCAGAAGTCGGCCTGGCTCCGCGCGCGGTCGCCTGCAGAGCGCGCGTCCAACGCCCAGAGGTCGTCAATGATGGACCCCCAGAGCGGCAGCTCGGTGGGGCAGGGCTGGTCAAACGTCACCCTGCGCTCCTGGGGTAGCCCTGCCTTCAGGAAAGCGGTGTCGGAAGCCGCCTGTGCCCAGCCCGCCGACGGCGCGAAGCCCATCGGCGTCGCGTGGTGGAACGGGAACACCTTCCCCTTCCCCCCGCGCGGGTCAGGCACGGGTGGATGGGCCATGTACTTCCGCCAGGCTTTGCCGATCGCCAGCTGGTGAAAGTAGTGGCGCAGGTCCCGCTTCCACAGCTTGACCCGCATGCCTGGCAGCGTCTTCACCACACGGAGCCGCGGCGGGTACGCGAAGGTCGGCCGAGGGAGGGCATCAGGGTTGAGCAGCTGGTTCACTGGCAGGTCCGAGATCACCCGCTGCTCCGTGTCTGACTTCTTCACGCCGAAAGCTCCAGCCACGAGAGCAACCCCACGATGCTTGCGCACCCTCTTCTTGGAGCCGTACCCCTGCAGGCCCGCCGCCACGTTGCGCGCCACGAGACTGGGGTAAGTGGGCCCCACCAGCGTGTGAGGCCTCTTGAGCCTGGCGGGCCGCCGATCCACGCTAAGGAGCAGTGATCGAGGGCAGCGCACCTGATGAGCAAGCCCAGGAAAGTGCTCGTCCAGCAGCCCAGCCAGGTCGACGACGGCGGCGCGGTCTGGCACTCCGCCACGCTCGCCGAGGGGCTCCGCGACGCACCTGGACGGCTCGTAGCCGTCGGAGTGGCGCAGGACCTCTTGAATTGTCGCCGCCTCTGGCCAAGCCAACTCGGCCGCGAGGAAGCGGGAGACGCCCATCAGCATGCGCCTTTGCACACGACGCTGGGCTTGCGTCGGCAACATGGTGTAGTCGCCGTCTCCGTCGTACAGATCGTTGAGCGCGACGATGCACATGTTCGCCCAAACCAAAATTGCGTCCCGGTACTGCCGCCCGAACTTTGCGAGCTCGGCGTCACCACGCCGCAGCAAAGGGACTGGGAAGATGCCTGGCGAGGCCTTCCCGAATTCCACGACACGCGGCCGAACGAGGTGCCCACGGCGTAGTGGCAGCCCCAGCGGCCCTCCAGCGAAGCTCAGCCAGTCGCCCAGACCGACCAAGACGGAAGCCAGCGTGCACTCCTGGCCTCCGCGGCGCAGCCACCTCTGCCGCGCCCTCCGCCACCTCGTCACATGGTGAGCTTCAAGAGGCCGCCTGCAGCGACCCCGCCCCCCGTGCCAGCCAGCAGCTCCGCGGCCTCGGCCTTCTCCCAGGAGCCGCCCTTGGCCTTCGCCCGCTGGATCGCGATGATGCGCTGCGCCAGCACGTCCATCGCGGTCGCCAGGTCCTGCGCGTTGATCAGGTCCATGACGAGCGCCAACGTCTGCACCTCGCGCTGGTCCCGCAGCTCGGTCAGGCCCGAGTGTGCCTGCGCCCACGTCGTCACCGACGCGCGCCTCAGCTGCTTGGTCTCCGTCAAGCGCCCGTGGCTCAGCTTGCGGTGCACCATCGCCAGGAAATACCCCGAGAGTGCTCCTGGGTGCTTTGCCGCGAACGCCAGGAGGTCGCCCTTGGCCTTGAACTTCTCGGTCTCCAGCTTGCGCTCCTGGGCGGGGTCGACCCGACGGCTCTTGGCCTTGGGCCCGCGCCACCGCAGGTAGTCGCTGCTGCTGGAGGAGCTGCTGTCGCTCGAGCTTGTCGAGCCGCTGGAGTCGGACCTCTTCTTCTTCTTTTTCTTCTTCTTCTTCTTGGTGGCAGACTTCTTGTCTTTCTTCTCTCGCTTGCTGTTCAGGCCGCCCCCATCCTGCAGCTGGCCCTGGATCGCGCGGACCTCCTGGAGCAGCGACGCCAGGTCGATGCCCGCTGCGGGGGCGGCTGCCGCCCCGTCGGGCGCTCCCACGGCGCCGAAGCCCAGACCCGCGGCAGCCGCGGGCCCCGCCACGCCCGCGGCGGGTAGCGCAACCGCGCCCGCGGGCGGGGGCGCCGCTGCGGCTCCCGCGGCTCCCGCTGCTGCTGGCACGACGGCCCCACCCCCTGCAGGTGGAAGAGGGCCCCCCACGGGCATGAAGGCGGGGATCGTCGCCGCCTGCGAGCCCGCGTCGAAGATCACCCCCGGCGCCAGCACGAAGGTCTGCAGGGCCGCGTCCACGCCCTGGGCCTCCAAGCGCAGCGCGGCCAGCTCGGCCACGCTCGGGTCCCACTGGACCGCGGCGTGCGGCGGCTCGCACACCCAGTTGACCTGGGCACCAGGAACGCCAAACGGCGGCATGCGGAGACCTCCCCCTCCAGGCACGACCACAGCGCGAAAATGCCCCGGCAGCAGGCGCACCAGCACCCAGACGAACGCGACCCCCGTCGCGTCCGTCGTCAAGCCCAGGCTGTAGTCCGCGCCACGCACCTGCCCGAAGATCAGGACCTCGTCCCACTCGCCGCCGCGGGATAGCAGCACCCAGCACGGGTCCGCCGCCCCGACGGCTACGCCACCTGCAAGCGCCATCTCCACCAAGGCGTACTCGAGAGCGGTTGAAGCGGCTGCGAGCTCGCGAGCGCGTGCGCGGTCGGCCCGACGGGCCGCCCTCCAGCCACGGAGCCCTCCGACGGACTGTGCGCCCAGAGCCCAGGCGGCCCCCAGCGCCGCGCGGCCACGCGACCAGGCGGCTCGGGCTCCCCGTGCCAGCCAGCTGCGATGCTCCCAAGCGAGAGCAAGCAGAGAGCTCGCGAAGGTCGCTGCCGCCTGCAACGCGCGCCAGCCCCAGCAGGAGGCTGTGTGGGCGGCCTCGCCCAGCGCGGCGACGCCCCGCGCCCCCGCGACAGTCAGCACCCGAGCCGCCTCAGGCCCGAAGCGCCCAGCAGCCCAGCTCGCCAGGTGCCAGGCTACCTGGCTCCAGAGCAGCGCCCCCGAGCCAGCGAGGAGGGCCGATCGCGCGCACACTGCAACCTGGGAGTGGCTCGCCGTGGCGCCCGTTCCGATCGCCGCCAGGCGATCTTGAGCCAGAATATTACGAGCGTGAATCCTGAAAGGGAGGCTGGCGGGACACCAAAGGCAGCCCATTCCAGGAGCACGGACGTCGAGACGAGGCTGGATGAGAAACCTGGCATTCCGAAAACTATCCAGCAAGCTCTATCTATAATCAGCATCATCAATCATCCATCATCGTCATCATCACTATCATCAGCAGCAGCAGCATGATCCATCAGCAGAAGCATCAGAAACAACATCATCAGCAGCAGTCGCACAGTCATCACCCCCATCACAATCATCTGCCTCAACATCAACATCATCGTCATCGCCATCATCATTATCATCACCACCATCATCATAATCGTCTTCATCACCATAATCATCATCGTAGGCATCATCATCGTCATCATCACCATCGTCGTTTCATCAGCAGCATCATCATCCAAAGCTGCAGCAGCAGTATCATCATCATCACCAACATCACCATCATCACCATCACAATTAGCATCATCATCAGCATCATCATCATGAGCAGCGTCATCCTCAACACCAACAAAGTCATCGTCAGCCGCATCATCATATCCAGCATGATCATCATCAGCATCATCAGCAGCAGCATCATCCTCATCCTCATCCTCATCCTCATTCTCCTCCTCATCCTCCCCCTCCCCCTCCTCCTCTCCCTCCTCCCTCCTCCTCCTCCTCCTCCATCTCCAGTCCCTTGCTCCTCTTCCCTACTCCTCTGGGGGGCGTAAAGAGGTGGGGCTTGAGATAACTGGCTCTGAACGTCCCCTGAAACGAAGACGACGACGACGACGCCGCCGCCGCCGCCGACGACGACGACGACAACGATGAAAACGACGACGACGACGAAGACGACGACGACGACGACGACGACGACGACGACGACGGCGGCGACAACGACGACGACGACGACGACGGTGGCGGCGGCGGCGGCGCCGGCGGCGGCGGCGGCGGCGGCACGGCGACGGCGACGGCGTCGGCGTCGGCGACGGCGACGGCGACGGCGACGGCGACGGCGACGGCGGTGGCGGCAGCGGCAGCGGCGCCGTCGGGTCCTCCTGGCCCTTCTGCAGGAGGCCGGTGCCTGCTGCCCCAGCGGTGAGGGCGTCCTGTGCGGCGCTGGTTCTCGTCGTAGTCGCCATTGTCGCCATCGCCGTCGTCGCCGCCGTCGCCGTCGTCGTCGTCGTGGTCTTCGTCGTGCTCGTCGTCGTCGTCGTCGTTCGGCGTAGGCGTCGGCGCGGGCGTCATCTTCGTCGGCGTCGTCGGCATCGTCGTCGTGGGGGAGGAGGGGGAGGACGAGGAAGGGGAGATGGAGGAGGCTCCTCTTAGGCCTCCCTCCCCCTCATTGTCCCTCCCTTCCTCGTTATCACGACCTCCGCCTCCTTCTCCTTCCCGCCGTTCCCCTCCATTCCTCACTCCCTCACTCCTGCTCTATCCCTCACTCCCTCCCTCCCCCCTCCCTCCATCCTTCCTCCCTCCCTCCCTCCCTCCGCCTCTCCCTTCTCTCCTGTCCTCCAGCTCTTCCTGCTCCTCCTCATCCGATCCCTACCATCACCACGATCGCCATCATCATTATCATCCCTGTCCTCCTCCTCCTCATCCTCCTCATCCTCTTCCTCCTCCTCCTCTTCCTCTTCCTCTTCCTCATCAACATCATCGCAATCAACAACATCATCCTGATAGGTAGCAACATCCTCATGGTCACCATCATTGTCATCATCAACAACAACAGCGACGACCATATCATCAGCTTCATCGGTATCACAACCAGCATCAGCATAATCATCTACACGTCTCAATCATCATCTGCAGCAGAATCAGCATCCTCATCATTACCATCATCATCATCATCATCATCATCGTCATCGTCATCGTCATCAGCATTATCATCAGCAGCACCATCAGCATCATCATCAGCAGCATCATCACCAGAAGCATCATCATCATCAGCACCGTATCATCATCATCATCATCATCATCATCATCATCATCATCATCATCATCATCATCATCATCATCATCATCATCATCAGAACCATCGTCATCAGCAGCAGCACCACCATCGTCACCAACATCATCGTCATCACCATTATCAGCAGCAGCATCATCCAAATCAGTATCATCATGAGCATCATGATCGTCGTCATCGTCATCGTCATCGTCATCATGGATCAGCATCAACATCGAAGTCAGCACCATCATCATCAGAATCATCATCATCGACCACCACCACAATCATCGTCATCATCAGCAGCAGCAGCACCACCAGCACCATCAGAAGCAGCAGAAGCAGCATCATCATCAACAACAAACTCACAACCTCATCACCACCAGCATCATCAGCAGCAGAATCATCATCATCATCATCATCATCATCAGCAGCATCATCATTACCAGCATCATCATCATCGTCATCAGCGTCAGTATCATCATCCTCGACGTCATCATCAACATCATCAGCAGCAGCATCGCCATCATCGTCATAATCATCATACTCATCATGCTCAGCATACGTAACATCATCAGCTTCATCGTCATCATCGTCCTCATTGTCATGAGCATCATCATCATCATCATCATCATCATCATCATCATCATCATCATCATCATCGAAAGCATCAGCATCACCATTATCGTCATCAGCATCATCGTAGTCATCATCGTCAACATTTCCAGAATCATCAGCATCGTCATCATCATCATCATCATCATCATCATCATCATCATCATCATCATCATCATCATCATCACCGTCATCATCATCATCATCACCATCATCATCATCATCATCATCATCATCATCATCATCATCATCATCCCAGCATTATCATCAGCACCAGCAGCATCAACATCATCACCATCAACACCACAATCACTACCATCAGAATCATCATCAGCATCCTGAGCATCATCATCATCAGCATCATCATCATAATCGTCATTGCCAACATCATCATCAGCATCATCAGCATCATCATCGTCATCATGAACACAGTTTGGTGGCACCAGAACTTCCCTCATAAAAAGTAGTGTGTGAGGCTTGGAAGGGGCAACTAAATTGCGAAAGTACAAGGGACACCGAAGGGGATCAACGAACACTCATCATCATCATCATCATCATCATCATCATCATCATCATCATCATCATCATCATCATCCTCATCCTCATCCTCATCCTCATCCTCATCACCACCACCACCACCACCTTCATCATCATCATCATCAGCAGCAGCATCACTATCATCATCATCATCGTCGTCGTCGTTGTCATAATGCTCATCATCATCATCATCATCATCATCATCATCATCATCATCATCATCATCATCATCATCATCATCATCACCGTCGTCATCATCATCATAGTCATCATTCACATCATCATCATCATCATCATCATCAGAACCACAATCACCATCATCGTCATCATCATCTACATCACCATAATCATCAGCAGCAGCATCAGCA
>CAUYUJ010007491.1:51601-154101 GCA_963575745.1 Prorocentrum cordatum | reverse complement strand
CATGCAGATCTCGTCACACCTAGAGGTTTAGGACTAGGATCCCAACGTTCCTGACGATTGGCAATCATATGACTGATCATGTGGCAGGCACCACAGCAGCACGAAACATTGAGTTGACGAGGTTATGAGAGCAAGATCCTTGAAACTTGAAATGGATGCCAGCCTGCCCGGGCCTCGCCGAATCCGCTCGACCTTGGATGCGATCCCAGCACGTCCTTCGAAGCCCAGACCAGCGACTACAACCAAAAAAAACGCTTCCTCCTCCTCCTCCTCCTCCTCCTCCTCCTACTTCTCCTCCACTCCTCTTCCACCTCCCTCCTCCACATCCACCTCCACCTCCACCTCCGCCGCCTCCCCCTCCTCCTGCTCTTCCGCCTACCTCCATTCAGCACGTTATTTTCGGCGCCGGGCAGGCAGCGCACCAGGATGCAGAGGATCAGCCTCGCTCGACAAGCTCACTGAGTCTCCTTCTCCTCCTCCTTCTCCTCCTACTTCTCCTCCTCCTCCTCCTCCTCTTCTTTCTCCTCCTCCTCCTCCTCCTCCTTTTCCTCATCCTCCTCCTGACTTTCCTCATCCTATCTCAGGAGACCGATTGCCTAGAGCTATCATTATTGACTCTATCGGGTGTGACCCGTCCATGGGTAGAGGGGCTCATGTCGGAGAAGGCTGGGCCAGCCCTTCGATGCCCCAGCGTCCTCTCCGAAGACTTGGAACTGGCACACGGCCAGGTACTTCGGAGGCCAGCGGCATCGGAGGCGCTGGTCAGAGCCGTGCTTCGAGCCTGTGAAGGCAAGTCGCAGGAGATATATCAACAGGTTTCGTGCTGGGCAGTGACCGGAGGATCTGCGACAAAGGTCCTCGTAGTTCGGGCTGTGGTGGCTTTCAGTCACATCGCGAGGGTCCATCGCATTCCTGTACGTCATTGCTCCGCCTCCGCCTCCTCCTCCGCACATTCCTCCTCGTACTAAAGCGGGTACCTTTAAGCATGGTCATGGCCAAAGAAGGATTACTTACTCCACGACCCCCTCCCCCTCTTCATCCCCCTCCTCCATCTCATTCCCCAGTAAGTACACACCTCTCCCTTCTCCCCTCTCCTTCCCCAAAGTTCCAAGTGCTTCTCGCGCCCAGCTCCTCATCCTCCTGCTGTAACGCGTCCTTCTCCTCATCCGTGCTCCTCCTCATGCGCTTGATAATTCCCTTCATAATCCGTCCCGCGGTCTCTCTCTCTCTCTCTCTTTCCCTCCCTCTCCCTCCCTCTCCATCCCTCCTCTCGCTCTGTCTCTCTCTCTCTCTCTGTCTCTCTCTCTCTCTCTCTGTTTCTCTCTCTCGTTTTCTCTCTCTCTCTCTCTGTATATATTATGTAATATGCACATGAATGCGTACGTATGTGAATATATGCATATATGTGTGTATGTGAATATACGCGTATACGTGTACGTCACTCTCTCCCTCTCTCCCCCCTCCCTCCCGCTCCATCTCCCGTCCCCCCTTCCCTTTCCCCCGTACCCATCAGGATTGCAGCGGGGGCATCGAGAGGGGTGCGGCCCTGTGAACTTCATAGAACGGGTGAGCAGCTCCCTCTGCCGCGCGAGAACTGCAGCCTGCATAATTACCCGTCTTGAGGCGGGTGGGTATGCAACGCAGCTTCGGTCTCGTGCGGATGTGTCAGAGATGGCCGTGGTCTGGTCGAGCTCGGCCGGTATTCCTCCCCCCCCACTCCCTGCATCCAGCCTCAACGGTCCGCCCCCCTTCTTCCGTGGGCCTCCCAGAGGCCAGAAGAAGTCCCCAGAACGTCCAGAGCACGAAAGATCACAGCCCCATCTCCCGCTCACGGGGCCCTCCTCGTAGTACGCCTTCAGCACCACCACCGCCTTCTTCAGGAGGTCCTCCGCCGCCACGAGGTTCTCGATGTTCCTCCCACGCGGCCCGCTCCCTGGGTCTCCCTCGAAGCCGCGGCCCAAGCAAGATAGAGGGCCCCTCCTCCTCCACCTCCCTCCTCCGCCTCCCCCACCTCCGCGTCCACATCCTCCGCCTCCTCCTCCTCATCCTCCGCCTCCTCCTCATCATCATCATCCTCCATCCTCCGCCTCCTCCTCCTTTTCCTCCTCCTCCTCCTCCTCCTATTCCTCCTCCTCCTCCTCCACTCTTCATTGTAAGTTATCTCCCCTCTGTCGCACCACCAGACATGCCGACCCTGTCGATGTCTGTGACTAGCTTTTCCGTTTGTGGCGTCGTCGTAGCCGCTCCCACCCCTTGACGCTTTTCAGTCCGAGTCGTTGTCGTCGTCGCCGTCGTCGCTCCGCCCTCTTCCTGTGCCCTCCTCCACAAGCGTTCCACGGAGGCAATGTCGTTATCGAGTCGAAGGGAAGCCAATTCCTTTTGATCCCTCCCCCCGCTGGGAAGGGATCCCGGGGTGTCCCGAGGCCTCACCGGGAAAGAGCACTCCTCCCTGGTAGAGGCTTTACCCTTCGTTGTCTTGCCTCACAAAGGCCTCGCGCTCACTTGTACCGCGGCTTGCTCCAAGAGGGCCCTGAAACAGCAAAGATCACTCCAAGACGGCCCGAGATACCATCAAGACAGCCTCAGAAACCCCGAGGACGCCCCAAGAGGGCTCCAAGAGGACCCCTAAGAGGGCCCCAAAAAGCAAAAGTCCTGGATGCTCATTTGGTTGTTCAATGCTTTTCGCGTCCTCGCCGTGTCGTCCTCGTCTTCCCCCCTCAGGGTCGACGGCACCTGCCGTAAGGCCTTCGCAAAAACTCCTCCCTGTCGCACCACCAGACGTGTGGTGTGCCGGGCTGGACGTTTCGCTCGAGACTTCCTAACGATGCACTCACTGCCCCGAGACATACAAAACTCCTACAGCTACCCAGGATAAGGGCTGGTGCATTCAAAATGCGACTCTCGCACCAGAACGCGCACATCCGACTTAAAAGTTTCCCATATCTATCAAGGTGGAAGGTCAATGGTATACACTATGTGGCTGTCGCCGAAGCGCCACACACACACACACACACACACACATCAGAGCGAGAGGGCCGAACGGTCATTCCCTGTCCCTAGGCGCGTGGCTGAAGTGAGGCTCCGCGGTGCGGATTGCTGCTGTTGTTGTTGTTGCTGGTGGTGGTGGTGTGTTGTTGTTGTTGTTGTTGGTGTTGTTGTTGTTGTTGTTGCTGCTGCTGCTGCTGTTGTTGTTGTTGGTGTTGTTGTTGTTGTTGTTGTTGTTGGTGTTGTTGTTGTTGTTGTTGTTGTTGTTGTTGTTGTTGTTGTTGTTGTTGTTGTTGTTGTTGTTGTTGTTGTTGTTGTTGTTGTTGTTGTTTTTGTTTGCGGCGGTGGTGGTGGTGTTGTTGGTGCTGTTGTTGTTGGTATTGGTGTTGTTTTCGTTGTGATTGGTGGTGTTGTTGGTATTATTGTTGGTGGTGTTGTTGTTGGTTGTGTTGTTGTTGGTTTTGATGTTGTTGATGGTGTTGGTGTTGCTGTTGTTGGTGGTGCTATTGTAAATATGGATTGAATATTGTTTGTTGTTTGTTGTCGTCGTCCCACCCGCGACCCAATCCGCGACCTACCCGCGATCCACTCACGACCCACCCGCCACCCAACCGCGACCCACCCGCGACCCAATCCGCGACCCACGCCGCGACCCACCCGCGACCCACCCGCGACCCACCCGCGACCTGGCTCGCGATCAACCCGCGACCCACCCGCGACCCACCCACATTGCTTTGACAAAAAAAGCAGCGCCTGCGGCGGGCTCGTTGCATAGCTTGCAAAAACTAGGCGCCTGCTGCGGGCTTCTTCAGAGCCACGCAGACTGCCGAGGTCCCCGCCGCCCCCTCACTGTCATCCGCAACTGCGGGGTGCCACGATGTGAAGAGACGTCGGAGGTTTGATTATGAACGCCTCGCGTGTTGCCACCAACTCCTCCAACGACGTTCCTTCGGCGAACTGTCTTGGCTGCGGAAGCGTGCCAATGCACTGGCGCGCTCTCCGTGCGCATCTGTTTCTGTAAACTGATGGGCGTCCTGTGCGGGCGCGGCAGAGTCCTGTATGGTCGACTGCTGAGCTGTTCGTGCCACCGAAAAGTTGCAAAGACAGCAGGAGCCAGCCATGAAGGCTTTCGCTTCTGGGGGCTGTATCGGACCAGTGGCCAGGCAAGTTGGCTCAGGAGCCTCGTGGAGCAGCAACAGGAGGAGGGGGGAGGAATCAGGAAAAGGAGGAGGAGACCTTCGCGAGCGTTCTGTTGCGAGAGCCTGCTGGAGGACTCTTGGGGCCACGCTGGGGTGTTCCTGGGTCCTCTTGGGGTCCTCTTGGGGTCCTCTTGGGGTCCTCTTGGGGTCCTCTTGGGGTCCTCTTGGGGTCCTCTTGGGGTCATCTTGGGGTCATCTTGGGGTCCTCTTGGGGGTCTCTCGGGGCACCTCTTGGACCGTTTTTTGTCTCTCTGCAAGTCAGCACTGGCGCCACGATCCACCAGATCCTCTCCAAAGACCGACCACTTTGGAAAATTGGTCAACACTGTTACTGCGCAACCTACGTGGTATGAGACTCCATCTGGCACGCCGGTCCAGACTGTAAAAATCGGCGCGCCATCCAAAGCCAAGCAAGCATACAGTAGCCGGTCAAGCAGCAAACAACTGTATGAGCATCGTTGAACCGTCCAATAAACCCCCAAGATAAAGAAATAAACAAGAAACCGGAACCACCCCTTCGCCCAGACAGGATTTCCAGGCAAGCAGAACCTGTATAAAGCAGAGGTGAGGTGGACAGCACCTTGGCAGGCCACCTGTTGAGATCGGTATGCGCCCACTCTAGGGTAAGACTGTTGAGCAAACTTACCACAAGAGACAGAGAGGGAATGCCAAGTAAGTGGACAACTCCGCCCAGGTCGCCAGGCGCCTTGGGGGGGGGGAATGTCGCTTATCACCCATGCCTGGCACTCCCGCGCAACCCCTGCCGAAGCCAGATAGTTGGTATCCCCCGACGCCGAGCTCCGTCCAAGCAGAGATCACGTGCCGGCGTCAGCGCGAGATGCGATCGTGAGCAGATGGCGGGCGCGCCACGCTCAGAGCTGAAGACTAGGCACACCCCTGCGCACGGGCACGACCCTCCTTATCCTTCTCTCCGCCCCCACTCCCCCCTCATTCGACAAGCATGTCGCAGCAACACCGTCACCAGTCGCAAGAACTAAGGCAGCCCAGCAAGACGAGTTCACAATGGCGGGATGGACAAGAAGGTCCGTGATGCCAGTCTTCAAAGAAGGGATGCCCTACTTCCCCCGAAGTGAAGTGCCCGCATGAAGTTGCGGCTGGCAATTTACAATGCAAACTTTCGGAAAGCTCCTGTACGTGTGAATCCCCCGCGCCGAGAAAAAATATTAACGCATGTCGGCTGACGACAAGCGTGATGGTGCACAAATAAATATACGTTGGACAGGCGAGCTGTCAGCGAGCGTCACGCTTCGCTCTCCATAGTACTCTAGCGGCGGCGCTTCGGCCAACCGCACAAAATGTCACCCTGCACAACAGGCGGAGAAGGGAGATGAGCCTGAGGAGGATGCAGCATATCACAAACTACTGATTGATCCTCATGCCAGCGTGCAGTATCAATACACTGATCAACGCCGCAACGAAAGGACTTGCAGTAAAGTGTCGGGCGGGAAAGGTGGTCCGTGGTTTTACACCAACTGGCGACTCGACGTCCGTGTACTCGGGGAAAGAAGTGCGGTCGTGAGCTCACCTGAAGATGGGAGAATTACCATCACCGTCATCGCTGTGGAAGACGGCGGAGCACAGAACACACTGCGAAGTGGATGCCGAAACGGAGCGCGCGCGCGCAAAGGCTGGCCGCTCGCTCTATGCTCGCGCCGAAGGCTGCGCCGCCTGCCCCGCGACAGGCCCGGCCGCCTCCTGGCGCCTTCTCGGCGCGCACCTCGAGCAGTTGGTGCTGCAGAAGCCGCCCTTGCACTCACCGACGAAGACGCCATCGGGCCCGAGGAGTCTCTGGCGGTTGGCGCGACGGCGGGCGGCCACGGTCTCACTGGAAGAGCTCGCGGTGCTGGTTCCTGAGCTCGTGTGGCTCATCCTCCTCTCGGTGCCGGGCTCGGGCGAGCGCAGTGGGATCTGCATCGGGGCGCCTCCATTGCCGACCCCGCAAAGCTCGTCCGACGCCGTGGGTCCACGGACCTCGGTCACCAGGGTCGCCAAGACCTCGCCGTCGAGCGGTGGGACGGTCTCCAGAGTTTTTGGCACCTGGTCTGGTGCCTCCGCGCATTCGCCCTTCGGCCTGGCAGCACCCCCACGGACGCGATGCGCGATCGCCATCGCTGCGATAAATAAGTCTTTGCCCTTGTCGCGGGTGCAAGGCCAATCTGCAACCATCAGTTCCGCCGCAAACGCACCGTTCTGCCTTGCTGCGAGCCCAACGGCTTGATCCAAAATGGCTACGGAGCAAACCTCTTGGCCCGTCTTGGGGCCATCTGGGCCTCCTCCTAGGGCTCGCTTCGGCCGTCCTGGGGCTCGGTTGAAGCTCCATTTTCCCATGGGGAGCGAAACAGCGAAAACGCACAATTCATTAAAAGACCATATCAAGCCAGATGTTGGCCCCTCGAGACGGTTCTCGGAGCGGTTCGCGGACACTTGAAGCGATGCTAAGGCCGTCTGGGGCATCTCGAAAGTCGTCTTGGGCAGATTTGGCAATATTGGCGGTATCCTGCAGGCGTCCTGGCCTCTTCAAGCCGAGATAAGCCTCCCTGGGGTCCGAAGAGGAGCCCCAGACCCCAGAGCGACAGTAGTGGGTTACTGGGGTGTGGGGGGGGAGGGAATGGGCCGTCCCGGGGCCCAGGGACCCAGACGCCACCTGTATATTCGATACTGTATATATATATATAAATAAAGTACAACTCAGGGCATTCTAAGTTAAACATCTGTGATAAATATGTATGCATCTGCATACATACATACCTGTATGTATATATATATATATATAAACATACAGATATATACATCTAAATGCCTAGGCCTTATACGCAATCCTGGTAGATTCCTGTAGATTCCTCGGGCCATTCGCAATTTTACATTAGCGCGCAGAAGAGATGCAACACGATCAAGCCAGCGCTGTACAGGAGAGAGCGTGCGCACTGCTGGGCGAAGGGCCCTCCTCATTAGAGGCAGCGTGAAGGGTCCCGAGGCTGCTAGAGCACGCCTCGGGAACGACGAATCACGGGGGCGATATGGTAAACACCTGAGCAACATTACCTTATCACGCTCAGTGCTTCGCGACGCCACTGATACTCAGAGGCGCGGCATTGCGACCAGAAGGTTCGCAAGGATCGTGCCGTTACCCCTGTTGGAGACACTGAGCCTCAGCCGAAGCGAATCAAAGTGGCGCCGACGATAAATGGATTGCGGATTGCAGCGCGAAGCACCTAAAACCACAGGCGGTTCCAGGAGTAAGTCGTGCTCGACAGTGCAAAAGGGTACGCAAAACGTCGTAACGCACCTTGGCGCGCGAGCGAGATGAAAGGTAGCCTGGAGCCAGTCGGCTTTACAAATAAATCTTTCACGAACCTGGAGGTCGAACCTTCCCTGGACATACACACACACACACACACACACATTCGGCCACTCAGTTGCTGCCGTTCCGTGTCCAGGGGCGCGAGTTGGAGGGCCCCCAGGTCCTTCGAACCCCCAGTTCTCAACTATCCGCCGACCACGGCTTGCAGGTGGTGAGAAGGCGTGTGTCGCTGACGCCATGCACCAGCAATGGCGCGAGTCAAGTCAGAAAGCCTGCTCGCCCCCCTCCTCGTTCTCCTCCTCCTCCTCCTCCTCCTCCTCCTCCTCCTCCTCCTCCTCCTCCTCCTCGCCCTCCTCGCCCTCCTCTCTCCTCGCTTGTCCCTCCCCCTCCCTCCCGCAGTATTTGGCTGTCCCCCTCCCCCTCTTCTTGTCTGGCCGCTTGGGGAGCACAGGCAGGGGGGGGGGGGAGGCCCCCGACGCAGGCTGTGGGAGCCTGCGGGCGGTGCACGAGGGTCTGTCTGCTGGAGCGCGCGCCCCGCCTCGCCCGCCGTGGGCCCCGCGAGGTGGGCGGCCCGGGAGGGCAGCGGCAGCAGGAGGGCAGGGGAGGGAATCTGCAGGCCCCAACTTTGTACACCACCACCACCTCCAGTCCCCCTGGCCCCCTCCACCCTCATTTTCCTCGCCTCTCTCCTGGGAGAGGGAGGGGATGAGGGAGGTGGTGGCGGTGTCTACCTTTGGGCCCCGTAGAATCCGCCGCCCCTGTCGGCGTGCGTGGGGAGTCTGTCTGGTCCCGTCGACGGGACGCCTTTTCTATTTATCCTTCCCCGTCGGGAGGGACAGAGCACTCTCCCGTCGTCGGGGGAAGGAGTCCGGGATTGAGGGGAATCGACCCACGTCGTAGTCACGTCAAAAAGAAGCCCCTTCCCTATATCCCTTTCCCGGCGGGGAGGGGGGGTGTCCGGGGGGGGGGTCAGATTCGCATCGCTCCCTCTCCCACGGCGGTCCTCCTCCGGTCCTCTTCCCCAGGGGGGGGGTCCCAGGAGGGAGTCCTTTTCCTGCTCCTTCTCCTCCTCCTCCTCCTCCTCCTCCTCCTCCTCCTCCTCCTCCTCCTCCTCCTCCTCCTCCTCCTCCTCCTCCTCCTCCTCATGATCGTCATCTCCTCCTCCTCCTCCTCCTCCTCCTCCTCATGATCATCATCTCCGCCTCCTCCTCCTCCTCCTTCTCCTCCTTCTCCTCCTCCTCCCCCTCCTGGTCGTCGTCGATGCCTTTCAGGGTCGGCGGCACCGGCCGTCAGGACTTCACAATCTAGAGAGGCGCGCTCTACAACTCGCAAGGGAACTGCTCGCAAATGGCCTGCATCCGCCGCGGGGGGATCTACGATCCGGAACATCCATGGCAAGCCATGCTTTCTGTTTTTGTCGGACGGTCGCGAGTAGGCCCTTTGCGAGTAGCGGAGCGCGCCCGGTGAGGAACGACACCCGGGGACCAGGACGAACCTGGGGCCGGGGGAGGAGGAGGAGGAGGAGGAGGAGGAGGAGGAGGAGGCGGAGGAGGAGGAGAAGAAGGAGGAGGGCGAGCGACAGGGGACGGCCGCAGAGAGGAGGAAAGAAGGAGGGCGAAGGGAGCCCGGGCGACCGCTCCTCTTGGGGCCTCTGGAGCCTCCAAGGCTACACTCCGTGGCCTCCGAGATGCCCAAGATGCCCTCCAGGCTGGCTCAAGCTGGGCTCCGACACGCCGAGGAGAGCTCCCAAACAACCAAGAAGGCCTCAAGACAGCTCGTGTGGCCTCGAGGGCACCCCAAAAACGCTCTGAGAGGGCCCCCAAGAGGGCCCCAACATGGCCCCAGGAGGCGAACGTCGTCTTTTTGGTCTCCACACCGTCCAACACGCGGCAAGAGGCCTCCTCTCTCCAAGACGGCCCAGGAAGCCCCCAAGATGGCCTACGAGGAGCCCCCACAAGAGAGGCCCAAGAAGGGTAACTCGAATTGATTGTTCTAGTGTTCCGTCCCAGGGGGGCCCTAAGACCGCCAGCAGGCGGCCAAGAACACCCCCCAAGAGGCCCCAAGAGGCCCATAAGAGGCCCCAAAAAGGTGCCAAAACGGTCCCCGGAAGACAACAAACAGCCTCACTCGTGGATGTCTTCCCTCTTCTGCGTTGGCCGCCAGGAGGCGCCACATGAAAAACAAAAAAAGATCACAAAAGAACAACATTTAGGTCGGGCATGTCCTCCTACAGGCGCATATTGGACGAAAAATGCAAATCGTCAGAAAATACTCCAAATGGTTTAAAAATAGTCGGAAAAACGTCCACATACTGTTTTTTACAATAAGTTTGAATACTCCTCCTGTAGAGGGACAGGCCCGACTTAAAACAACACACCGTCAGCAGTCCTTGAGGCGAGGCTCGGAGAGAGGGCGAGGAGATGAGAGGAAAAGAGGAATCAGCCGTTCTGGGCTCATCGTAACTACTCCTCCTCATCCTCCTCCTCCTTCTCCTGCTCGTCCTCCTCCTCGTCTACTTGGTATTATGCCTCCACCTCTTAAGTCCTCCCCCTCCCCCTACTCCTGCCGACTGATATTCCACCTACCCGTCGCACGTGCCATCATTATGCTATTCCCTTCCTCCTCCTCCTCCTCCTCATCCTCCTCCTTCTCCTCCTCCTCCTCCTCCTCCTCCTCCTCCTGCTCCTCTTCCTCCTCATCCTCCTGCTCATGTTCCTCTCCTACCATCCCAATTGCGGAGATGGTTTCTTAATGGAAGAGCGAGGCGCCTCGCCTGTACCTTAATCTGAATGTGTCGAATTTCGCTGATTGGCTGCCTCCCTCCTAAACATATAACAGTCCAACATGGCTGAGACCCGCGTCGTCATGAGGGTACAACATTGTCGACCACAACTCGCCCTAGCAATTCCAATGGGCTCCTCACTCCATCTGGGGGTTGGTGGAATGGCGTAAGCCTCTTGAGTAAAGGATGCCAGCTATGATAAGAGGAGGGGGTGGAGGAGGACGGGGGGATGAGAGGGTGGAACAAAGGAAGAGAGGACGAATCGCTCCCAGCAGGACGGCACGTTCCATCCGTCTGCGGCGGGCTGGGCGGGTGTGCTTGCCGCGCGTCTGTCTGGCTCACGTCAGGTTCACCATGGGGCGTCCGTCTGCAGTCCATGGTTCCAGATACTTGGCTGAAGGAGGACGATGGAGAGCGGTCGGCTCAGGGGGAGGGGAACATCGAGCTGCGATCGACCACACATCGCCGATAGATCGGCGAGAGCCCACCGGTGGCGAAAACCCCACGCTCCTGGGCGGGGCAGGCGATCAAGCCCCCAATAGCTACAGCCCACCCGGCCCCTGTCGTTGCCCCGATGGGTGCCCGATGAGCGGGCTGTGCTCCAGGATCGGCTCGGTGCTCCAGGGGCCGGCTCTGGCGCAGCGGAGCAGAGGCACGGCGAGGACCGGCGCAGAAGAGGCACGGGCAGGAGCGCGGTCTGAGGAACCCATGGCCCAAGAGAGCCCCGCCAAGAGTGCGACGGAAACGGGGCTGTGCCGTTCTACACGCGGAGCTCCACAAGGGAAACGCTCCTCCTCCTCCTCCTCCTCCTCCTCCTCCTCCTCCTCCTCCTCCTCCTCCTCCTCCTCCTCCTCCTCCTCCTCCTCCTCCTCGTACGGTCGGACCTAGGACAGAAGAACTTCCCTCAAGAACATGAGACCCTCCGCCGGCCAACCTGAAGAACATTCGAGGGTAACCTCCCCCGGGATGCACGAGGACATCCAACACACACGGTGAACAGTAGGGTCCCATCCCCGTACGGACCTCGGTCCGACCGAACTCCTCTCAGCCTTCCAGCCTTTCACCGTGGCCCCGCGACACGAAGCCCGCAGCAGAGAAAGAGCGCCGAGCGCGCACGGCGGGTCGAAAATTGGGCAAGCACAGCTCCTCACCTCATTTTTGATGGGGATGCTGCGGCCGACGTGCTTCTTCGTGCTGGGGTCAATCCCTCTCTTTAAGAAGGCGTAGGGATCGAGCCGTCTCCTTGTTCTGGGGGACTTCCAGGCGCGCTTCTGACAATTGCAAGACCTTGGCTCGACCAAGACACCCGCGCGATCATAGATGCTCGAATTCTGGAAGATGTTCCTCCTCCTCCTCCTCCTCCTCCTCCTCCTCCTCCTCCTCCTCCTCCTCCTCCTTGTCATCCTCCAACTCCTCCTCCAACTCCTGACCCTCCTGCTCCTCACCATTCTTGCTATCACCGATGACAGCTATTGCAGGCACGGGCGACGGAAGTCGTCGCACAGCGATGAAACGCCCCGTATCCGCGAGGGGCATCAGCGAAGATGCGCCCCGCAGCCGCGGGGTCCAAGGGGCCCGCCCCGGCCCGCGAGGCGGCGGATACGGCTGTGCGTTGTCGCACGCGAAAGCCTGCAGCATCCGCGTGCTGGCGCAGTGACCCTGGAGCCTGGAGGCGGCCAGGGGGTCTGTGAAGGGGCCCTGGGACACACAAATAAATAGACACAAATAACAGGATTACCCATATTCCCCATATTTTCTGGGATTTTGTCTTCCCCCCCACTTCCTCCCGTAATTTCCTGGGGATCGACGACTAATTGTGTCGGCGTGTTTTCTCCCCTCCTGAAACTGGCTGAGGCCCCAGAAAGTCGGTTCCCAGACCCCCCTCGGGGACCATCTGGTGCAGCTGTTTCACTGCGGATCCATTTTTCACGGCACTGGGGCCCGAAAACGGCCCCCGAAAAGGGCAGTAAAAACCTTCCAGGAGCCAGAGCCTCGAATCTGCCCGTCCCTCCCCCTGGCCAAAACCAGTGCGGGGCCAATTCAGACCCCAGACGGCCCCAACCTGGATTGGCTGCGAGCGAGGGGGGGAAGTGAGAAGGGGGCAGGCCTTCTCAGAAGGCGGCGGGGCTTAGCCCTCGCGCCATCTGAAAACTTTTCGGCGTCTTCGGGAAAGGCTCAGACAACTTCTCAGAAGTCCGGGGGACTTCCGAGCCTTCTGCGAAAGCCCCGCCCCTTCTGACTTCCCCCCTCGCTCGCCACCGACTGGAGCCCCTCGTGGGTGGTCGACGGCGTCCTCGCGCAGCGGGCTGCGGAGCCGCCTCAGCCGGAGCACTCCTCGACCGCAGGAGGGTCAGCCACCGCGCGCGCCGCCCTACACTCCCGGCAGTCGCTGCTGCAGAGGCCGCAGAGGTGCTCGGACGACGCGCCCTCGCTGCCGGGCTGCGCCCTCATTGAGCAGAGACCGACCGACCTGGCATTCCTACAGTCGGACTTCATTGGACAGGACACGCGAGAGGACAAAAGACCCTTCCGAGGGCCACATTGCCATAGGAATGCAGGAGGCATGGGTCGCGAGACACAGGACACAAAGGTACCCTTGATTTGGCAAGGGTCGACCTACTAACCCGGGCCGACTGTATAGGCCTACCACGGAAAGTCGTTAGAGCAAAAGAACGTTCTCAGAGCACGAGCCATGTTTTTTTTATAGCCCATAAGAGCGGATGGGCTAAAAGAAAACCGCCTCGGCCAGAAAGGTTCTAAGAACAGCTCGTGCACATTGCAAAAAGGTATTTGGAACATTCTGTGGTGGGCCTCTAAGCGAGTCAGGACGCTTCGCCACTGCTTGACCCCCAGGAACCGCTCCCTGACGAGGGCCCGCCGCTGCGCGATGCACCTGCGGCGGCTGTGGACAACATCCACGCCCGCTTCGTGAGCGGCCGTGCCCTTCGCGCTGGAGACTCCGGCGAGGGGCCCGCCGCACGTCTCGGCCAGGACGCCTCCCACGACCCAGGAGAACTCGGAGAGGGGCACGCTCTTGCCGTTACAGCTCGCCGCGGTGGACCCGCTGCCAAAGCGGCGGCCATCGAGCTGCCTTCTGGCCGGCCAAGAGCGACACGAGGGAGCTGCCGTGTCCGCCTCCGAGAAGGCCGTGCTCAGGTCGGCCATCGCCGGGCGCCGTGAGGATTCTGGCGCGGGGAGCCGAGCGACACTGCCGGTCTAAATGCGTCGGCCTTTGGGCTCAGCGGCTACGGGCAGCATCCGGCTGGCCGTCGGGGCCGCCCCCGCCGCGAGGTGCACGGGGTGCGCACTGGAGGAGGCGGAGGAGGGGCAGGAGTGAACGTCACCCGAGGAGCCCCAATCTCGCCTTGTGTTCACACATTCACGGGGCCCTGTCTGTCCCATCGCGTCGCCACCGCGTCGAAACCGCGTCGAGGACACGTCGAACCCGCGTCGGACACAGGAGAAGGTCCGCCACCGTACCCTCTGGCACGTTGACGCGAGGAAGAATGCCAAGGTCTGTCTGGTAGGGCTTTGGGATTCTACTGCTTGACCGCCCCTCCCTCTACCAGCAGAGTGTTGCGTGCATCCCCCCTACTAACCGAAGTCACTCACCTCGTGCCCGCTCGAGGAAGGTGCACTTCCCGCATGGCAGCTGATGCCTAATCTCTCATTCCGCGCGTGCCCGCTCGAGGATGGTGCACTAGCCGCATGGCAGCTAATGCCTGAACCACCATTCCACGCGTGCCCGCTCGAGGATGGTGCACTTCCCACATGGCAGCTAATGCCAGAACCCTCATTTAACGCGCGCCCACTAGGAGATTGTGCACTTCCCGCATGGCAGCTCACTTCTAGGCCCCTCATCACACGAGCACCCGCTCGAGGATCGTGCACTTCCCGCATTCCCAGGCGTTGCTCCCAAGCGCTCTAGGGCCTCCCAAGCAACGATCCCTAACACGATGGATATGGTCCTGAGCTTCCAAGGAGGCCCGCGCAGGCAACCAAGGACACCAAGATAGCCCAAAATGCCTCAAAGATGGCCCAAGATGCCTCCAAGAGGGCTACAAATGGCCACATGAAGAACTCCAACAGGATCCGAACCCTAGGATTGTTGAATGACTTTCGCATTATCGCCTTATCGTGCTACCGTCAGCTCAAGACGGCTCAGGAGGACTCCATCGTGGCCCGAGAGGCATCCAAGACGGCCCCAAGAGGGGCCAAGAGGACGGCCCGTGGGACCCAAGACGACCTTAGAAAGCAATTCGACGGCCCAAGACGGCGCCAAGACGGCCCCGCGACGGCCCCCAGACACCCGCCATACGTCCACGAGTGCCCCAACACGGCCCAACAGAGCCCTAAGCCAGCGTAAAAGGGCCCTCTGGACGGCCGAAGAGGGCCCCAAGGAACCTCCAAGACTGCTTCACAGGAAGGAAGCCGAGACGGCCCCAAGACGGCCCAAACGAATTCCACCACCACCACCACCACCACCACCATCATCATCATCATCATCATCATCATCATCATCATCATCATCATCATCATCATCATCATCATCATCAGCAACAGCAGCAGCAGCAGGAGCATCAGCATCATCATCAACACAATGATCAGAATCGTCACCATCATCATCATCATCATCATCATCATCATCATCATCATCATCATCAGCAGCAGCATCGTCATCATCATCATCATCATCAGCATCGTCGTCATCATCAGCATCAGCATCAGCATCAGCATCAGCATCAGCATCAGCATTATCATCATCATCATCATCATCATCATCATCATCATCGTCATCAGCAGCATCATCATCATGAGCAGCAGCAGCACCATCATCAGCATCATCATCATCATCATCAGCGTCAGCATCCGCATCATCATCATCATCATCAGCAGCAGCATCATCAGCATCATCATAGTCATCATGTTCATCATCGTAATCAGCAGCATCAGCATCATCAGCATAATCAGCAGCATCATCCGCATCATCATCAGCATCATCAGCAGCAGCATCAGCATCATCATCAGCATCATCATCGTCAGCATCAGCATCACCATTATCAACATCAGCATCATCATCACCATCAACATCACCATCACCATCATCATCAGCATCATCATTATCAGTATCAACATCAGCACCATCATCATCAGCGGCAGCAGCAGCATCGTCATCATTGCCCTCATCGTATCCATCCGTCTCCTCCTCCACCTGCTCCTCATCATCATCATCGTCATCATCAGCATCATCATCATCATCATCATCGGCATCACCACAATCACAATCAACAACAACAAAGGCATCGTCAACGTCATCGTCACGGTCGTCGTCGCCGTCGCCATCAGTATTATCATCATCATCAGCATCATCATCGTCATCGTCGTCATCATCAGCATCATAAGCGTCGCCGTCGACGTGGCCAACGTCACCACCACTATCAATTCTTGTTCCTTATGAACAACTTCTACCTGACGCACCCCGAGGCATGTTTTTAGGGTGGGCTGGGCGTCTCGCCTCAGACTTCCTCACCACTCATGACCCTGAAGCCTTAAACGTGAGAACAGCTTCACGGATTGCGGGCGGGTGGTTTTCAACATGTGGCGCTCGCCTTAGCGTCGCGCACACTCGTTTCAAACCTGTGCAAGAGTTTCACGGATTGAACGCGGGTCGTTTTCAAAATGTGGCTCTCACCTTAGCGCCGCGCACATTCGTTCTAAACCGTTGCAAGAGCTTCACGGATTGAACGCGGGTCTTTTTTTTCATGTGGTTCTCGCCTTAGCGCCACGCACATTCATTCTAAAACGTTGCAAGAGTATCACGGATTGAGGGCGGCTCCTAATCAAAATGTGGCTCCCGCCTTAGCGCCGCGCACTGTCGTTGGGGGAAAAGTTTCGCGGATTCTCATGATCAACGTAACAGAAACAGCGTTTTGGAAAGATTGGGGATTATGAGGGTGTCACAGTTACGTTGGTTCGCGGTGTTGAAGTCCCAGGAATGGCGTTCTTGCACGGTTCAGGATCGCCAAGACACAACAGGCTGCTTGATCCGTGGCGTTGGAGTCCCGAGAATGATGTGCTGACATGCTCCAGGGTCTTCCAACGGTGTGCTCCAACGAGGCAATTCCTTCAGTGGAAATGAACCGTTGTAGGGACCTATGAAGAGGGAGATTGGAGGGAGTGTGTATGCTAACATCGTTGATGACTCTTGGGTTCACACTAGAAATCCTCCTTCTCCTCCTCTTCCTCCTCCTCCTCATCTTCATCAACAGCACCATCATTATCATCGTCATCGTCATCGCCCACATCAGCATCATAGTCCTCATCACGGCGATCGCAAACCTTGAAGCACAAGGTGGCACACGTGACGGCTTTCCGCGCCCCCTCGAACAGTCGCCACGTAGAAAGCTGGGCTGGCACGTTGGCGGGACTTGCCGCAGGCAGCTGGATAGCATCTCGTGACCTGACATACAAAATCCCCCGAAGATGCAACGCAACCCGCCTACACCTCGCGCAATCGCTGAACAGCGAGAGCACGGAAGCGTGCAGCGACATTGTCAATTGCGGGGGCGTACCGTGGTGGAAGAGTGGACCTCCCCGTTGCGGCATGCTAGATGACGAAGACCAGCGAGAGCGCGCAGACGACAACATGTCCGACCGACTGCTGAAACTGGTGCCCCATACCCCTGAGACCCAAGCGCACTGAAACATCCCCGCTGGGAGGGCGCTGAGGATCAGCAGCCAACTCGAAAAGCAGATCACAAACTACACGACGTTGGATACAGCCGATCCCGCTGTGGAAACCCAAAACAAATTTCGGAGGCAGCCATCACAAGCAAACCAGGCCCCCCAAAGGCTTGATGCGTTCACCACCACACTGCAGATTCCGCAAGCAATGCGTGTACGGGACTATTATTTCCTTTCCGGGCGTAAGTGGTTTAACGAATTTGGCTTTCTCTCTGCCAAAGTCCCCTCCTTCCCCTGCTCGGGGGAGGGATTGATCATTGTTCCCTATGAATAAACACCCTCTTTCCCCACCCGGCAAGCAGCTAACTCGGAACAATACACACACCATAAAAGGCCCCCCCACACCATCCCTGTCAAAAAACAATACGACATGCACACTGCGGGGCCCACTCTGCCAACACTCTCCACAATCCCTTTACCAAAAAAAAAAAAAAAAACGGCATGCACATTGCAGCAAAATCTGGACAGTGCGCTGGCGCCTTGTTAGCACGTCGTATTGTTTTCTAATAGGGATGGCGGGGCACCCTTAATGAAGCCGCTCTGTAAAGGACCACCATCAGTGTCAAAACCATGCAAAGCGCATGTTGCGACAACGTCATGGGTATTGTGCTGGCCAACCGCGGTTACTTTGTATTGTTGTTTGACAGGGACGGCGGCGGTGCCCGCATGATGATGTTTGCTGCGCGCATGCCCAACACAATGCTGACACCCCCCACACCAGCATCTGGACCATGCGGACGGGGGGGCATCAAGTTTTTTGTTTAGCAAGGATGGCACACCAACCGCATGTGCAGCCCGCGGCGAGCGTCGCGCAGCTGGCGCCCGCTTTGGTTCCCAGCGGCTACGCCGAGACTCGGATGCCATTTATGTGGGAGGGCGGGCGGGAGTGAGCTAGACACCTTGCATGCGGAGAGGGTGTCTTGACCACTCCCCGTACCCCCTCCCCTGGGCCCGGAAGGGGCACCCCGCGAATGGTTAGAGCGTCCAAGATGGCCGAAAATGACCCCAAGAGGGCCTCTGGGAGCGCAAAATGGCCTCCAAGATGGCTCAAGATACCTCGAGATGGTTCAAGATAGCCCCCGACACGCATATATGATGCCTCAACACAACCCCAAGACAGTTTCAAGTGCAACCCGAACCCTCCTAAGACCCCCATAGAGTGCGTCATAGCATTTCCGGCACCGGGAGGCTCGGCGGCGCTGGCAGCCCAGCCCTGAATGTGCCAAGGGTCCGTTGAACGTGCGTCGTTGCTGTTGTCGCTGGTCATGCCAGCGAAGCCTCCGAACGATGGCGGCGCACGAAGAGCGCTGGCTATGCTGTTTGGTGCATACTCCACGATATGACCCACGCGCCTGAGCGTACTCGTGAGACTGTTGAACTCGGCCTCCGTGGCTGGGTTGCCGTAAGGCTGGATCAGCGATCAGCGTCATGCTTTGGCTAACTGCGACGCCGACCGCTCGGAGCAGCCAGCTGTAGCCTTCACAAGACATCGCAGCTTCACCGTTGTACGCAATTCGAAATCACAGCGTGAGGAACCACGAGAGCAACCCATCGGCGGTTTCGTTGCGGCGCCTCGGGAAATCGAGTAAGTCGAGAGTAGTCTGGAGGCGCGAGTCCTCGCCTAGTGGACGGAACTGTGACGCGAGGTTCGCGATGAGGTAGGTCACGGCGTCCTCTCGCTGGCCGTTGACCATGCCTCCCTCCGCCATCTCCGCGAAGCTCATGAAACGCGATAGCTCGCGAGCGGCCCCACCGAGGTTGAGGATGACGGCACCGCATTGTTGGACGCTGTCCACGTCGGTGGCTAGCACGCTCCAAGCGGGCAAGTCCTGTACCCAGTGGCGGAAGGGATACACGGACTCGCACTTAGGTGACCATGAGGGCGGCTGGCGGGAAGTTAACACACCGCGGCCGCCGCCGCCCTGTGGGCCAGCTGCACCAAGCATCGTGCCGGTGAGCCAGGACAGGACGGCCGCGAAAAACACGAGGATACTGCCCCAGAACGTCAAGATGGAGATCCTGCTCGATAAGACCTCACCACGATGATGGCTGCGGGGGCGCCTTGAGACTCGGGACCGCTCAGGGACGAACGCCATGTCGCAGTACGGGGCAGCCATGATGATACCGTCAACCGCGGTCGCAGCCAAGGTCGGTGAAACTGGTATATCAGCCTTGACCGTTCCGCTCGGGTGGTGCGATGTGCTCACAAGGACAGGCGGACAGCCAGCACTATCGCACATGTACCGAGGCACGGCGCTAGCCCAGAGAGGAGCCTCGCACATGCCCAACGCGAAGCTGCGGCCAATGACTGTGAGGTTGCGATGGGTCGGGAAACGTCATGGCGCTTCCGTGGGCGAATCGCTCGTAATCGCGGCTGTGCCTTCTACCGATGCCCTCGCTGCCGGGCCAGATGGCTTGCAGAACAGCCATAAGCATAGGCTACTCAAGGAATGGAGGGTGGTACCGATGCGGAGGTGAAGGTAACTGCCAATGTGCGTCCACACCGCACTATGCGCACGGCCCGTGGATCGCGAACTGAGATCGTTCCCAGCTCCGCTACCAACTAGAACTGCGGGGGCCAAAGCTGCACAAGAGAAAGCATGGCGACAATAAGATGATGATTGCAGTGTTTCATTCCTCCATACGTGATACAGGTACGCGCCTGCGCTGAAACCATATGGCGGCAGAGCATCCTACTTGAGCGAGGATGAAGAAGGAGAGGAGGAGAGAGGAGGAAGAGAGGAGGGGGGAGGACGAGACAAACAGAGGAGGAGGAGGAGGAGGAGGAGGAGGAGGAGGAGGAGGAGGAGGAGGAGAGAGGAGGAGGAGAGAGGAGGGGAGAGAGGAGGAGGGAGGAGGAGGGAGGAGGAGGAGGAGGAGGGAAAAGGAGAAGGATCGGCCTGGCCCGACGTTCGGTGAGGCGGCCCGCCGACGCCCCACCGACGAGGGCGGGCGCTCCCCCTCCCCTCTTCTGGTAGGCGAGGTTCATCTCCTTGCGGTCGGCCGTCTGCGAGGTCTGGCTCTCGACGTTGGCCTGCCCCCCAACCCCAACCTGCTCGTGCTCCCTCCCTCCTCCCTCCCTCATCAATCCTCCTCCGTCCTCCCTCCTCCCTCCTCCCTCCTCCCTCCTCCGTCTCCTCCTCCTCCTCGTCCTCCTCCTCTTCTTGCTCCTCCTCTTCTTCCCCTTCCTCATCCTCGTCCTCGTCCTCTTGAAGCGACGCGGGGTGCAGGCTAAGGGCTACTGGCTCTGTTTGTTTCGGGGTCCCAGCTTCCGGCGTGCCGGGTCAGGCCCAAGGAGACAACTTGCTGGGCAGAGGTTCGAGCCCTGTTATCCCGCTCAGGATAGTGTACTGCCTAGGTGTTGGCGAGCTGCGGCCGCCTGTCTCTGGGGGCCTCTGTGCCCGCCAAGCAGGCAGCAACCTAGGTTTTACACTGCCCTCTTGAGAGTGAACGGTCCCTCATTGAGCCTGTTTCCCCAATGGTTCGCGGACCCTCTGGCGCTGTGCGTCATGGCGTTGTGCGCCGCACGCTGTGTGCATGGCGCTGTGCGCCGCGGTGCTTGCTGGCACCTAGTTTTAGTGCTGTGCACTTTCACCTTCGGGTCCGTTCATTCATTCATTCGTTCTCGTCCTCGTCCACGGCCTCGTCTTCCTCGTACTCCTCCTCCTCCTCATCCTCATCCTCATCCTCCTTCTCCTCCTCCTCCTCCTCCTCCACCTCCTCCTCCTCCTCCTCGTCTTCCCCCTCCTCCTCCTCCTCCTCCTCCTCCTCCTCCTCCTCCTCCTCCATTCGTTTTCCTTTTCCTTATAACCAACTTCTCCCTGTCGCACCCCGAGGCCAGTTTTAGGGCGGGCCGGGCGTTTCGCATGAGACTTCCTTATCACTTATGACCCCGAAGCTTGAAACATGGCAACCGTTTCACAGATGGAAGGCGGGTGGTTTCCAACATGTGGCTCTCGCCTTAGCGCGGCGCACATTCGTCTTCAAACTGTGCAAGAGCTTCACGGATTGAAAGCGAATCGCTTGCAAAATGTAGCTCTCGCATTAGCGCCGCGCAAATTCGTTCTATAAAGTTGCAAGAACTTCACGGATTGAGGGCGGGTCGGCTTCAAAGTGTGGCGCTCGCCTTAGCGCCGCGCACATTCGTTTTGGAAATTTGCAAGTGCTTCAGGAATAGAGGGTGGGTCGGTTTCAAACTGTGGCTCTCGCCTTAGCGCCTCGCAAAATGAGCAAGAGCTTCACGGATTGCAGGTGTGTCGGTTTTCAAACTGTTGTTCTCGCCTCAACGCCGCGCACATTCGTTTTAAAACTGAAAGAGCTTCACGGATTGAGGGCGGGTCGGTTTCAAAATGTGGCTCTCGCCTTAGCGCGGCGCAAATTTGTCTTAAAAATGCGCAAGCGTTTCACGGATGCTCATGATCAACGTACCAGAAATGGCGTTTGGGAAGGATTCGGGGTCATGCGGGTGCAACAGTTATGTTGACTCGCGGTGTTGAAATCCCAAACATGGCGTTCTGGTACGATTCCAGATCGTCAGGATGCAGCAGTCAAGTTGATCCGTGGCGTGGAAGTCCCGAGAACAATGTTTTGGCATGCTGCAAGGTCTTCAAAGGATTCTTTCCCAACGAGGCAGTCCCCTCAATGGAAATGAATCGTTGTAGAGGCATGTGGAGGGGGAGCCTGGAGGGAGGGTTGATTCCAACATCGGTGATGGCTCTTGGGTTTACACTGGTCTTCCTCCTCCTCCTCCTCCATTCCTGTTCCCTCTGAAAACTGTCCTCTGTCGTACCCCGATGCCAATTTTTGGGGCGGGCCGGGCGTTTCGGCCGAGATTTCCTCACCATTTATGACTCTGAAGCTTACAAATTGGCAATAGTTTCACAGATGGAGGGCGGGTCGTTTTCAAAATGTGACTTTCGTTTTAGCGCGGCGCATCACATTCGTTTCAGAAAATTCTGCGAGAGCTTCACGGATTGAGGGCGGATGGTCTTCAAAATGTGGCTCTCGCCTTAGCGCCGCGCACATTCGCTTTGGAAATTTGCAAAAGCTCCACGGATTGAGGGCGGGTGGTTTTCAAACTGTGGTTCTCGCCTTAGTGTGGTGCACATTCGTTCTAAAAGCTTGCAAGATCTTCACTGATGGAGGGCGGGCCGCTTTCAAAATGTGACTTTCGTTGTAGAGCGGTGCATCACATTCGTTCCAAAAAGTTGCACGAGTTTCACGGATTGAGGGCGTATGGTCTTCAAAATGTGGCTCTCGCCTTCGCGCTGCGCACACTTATTTAAACTTTGCAAGAGCTTCACGGGTTGAGGGCGGGTCGGTTTCAAAATGAGGCTCTCGCCTTAGCGCGGCGCACATTCGTACACAAATGTGCAAGAGCTTCACGGATTGTCATGAGCAACATACCAGAAATGGCGTTTGGGAAGGATTCGGGGTCATGCGGGTGCAACAGTTATGTTGACCCGCGGTGCTGGAGTCCCAAACATGGCATTCTGGCACGGTTCCAAATCGTCAGGATGCAGCAGTCAGGTTGATCCGTGGCGTGAGAATCCCGAGAACCATGTTTTGGAATGCTTCAGGGTCTTCGCACGGTTCTCTTCCAAAGAGGCAGTTCCCTCAATGGAAATGAACCGTTGTAGGGGCTTATGAAAAGGGAGCTTGGAGGGAGGGTTTATTTCAACATCGTTGATGACTCTTGGGGTTACACTGGTCCTCCTCTTCTTCCTCCTCTTCCTCCTCCTCCTCGTTCATTTTCTCCTCCTCGTATTATCATTAGTAGCGTGTGTCTTATGTGTCGTATAAGTGTTGGTATGATTAGCATTGCCATTATTATTGGTAGTAGTAGCAATCGTCGTAGAAGTAGTAGTAACAGTCTGATTATTCCCAATATCCTAAGATGGGGTTCTTGCTATTTCTTGGACGCCGCCGACGTCTCCTCCTGTTTCTCCTTCTACCCCGTCTCCTCCTCATACCCAGATTTACTCATACACAGACTGACTCACACTCAGACTTACTCATACCCAGACTTACTCACACACAAAATTTCTCATACTCAGACCTACTCATACTCAGACCTACTCCTACTCAGGCTTACTCATGCTGAGACTCACGCACGCCCCGTCCGCGGCCGTTTTGTGGGGATGCCTCTGTCCCAACATCCTTGGCTACCAGAGCAGATTGTGAGGATGTCGCAGGCGGGGCGCTGGTTTCAGCTCCCCCTGAGGGGAGCCGCCAGGGGTTATTTCCTGGACGCCGCCGACTTCTCCTCCTTCTCCTTCTCCTCCCCTCTCCACCTCATACCCAGACTTACTCAGACACAGACTGGCTCACACTCAGACTTACTCGTACCCAGACTTACTTACACACAAAATTACTCATACTCAGACCTACTCATACTCAGACCTACTCCTTCTCAGACTTCTCATGCTGAGACTCACGCACGCCCCGTTCGCGGCCGTTTTGTGGGGAAACATCAAGCGGTTTGCCTGTTTTCTGTCCCAACATCCTTCGCTTTCGGAGCAGATTTGGAGGATGTCTCGAGCGAGGCGCCTCATTTTCACCCCCCTAAGGGGAGCCGCCAGGGGTTATCTCACGGTCCCGTTCGCGGCCGTTGTGTGGGGATGTCTCAAGCGGTTTGCATGTTTTCTGTCCCAACATCCTTCGCTTTCGGAGCAGGTTTGGAGGATGTCTCGAGCGAGGCGCTCATGTTCACCCCCCTAAGGGGAGCCGCCAGGGGTTATCTCACGGTCCGCGGCCGTTTGTGGGGATGTCTCAAGCTGTTTGCATGTGTTCTGTCCCAACATCATTCGCTTTCGGAGCAGATTTGGAGGATGTCTCGAGCGAGGCGCTCAGTTTCACCCCCCTAAGGGGAGCCGCCAGGGGTTACCTCACGGTCCCGTTCGCGGCCGTTTGTGGGGATGTCTCAAGCTGTTTGCATGTTTTCTGTCCCAACATCGTTCGCTTTCGGAGCAGATTTGGAGGATGTCTCGAGCGAGGCGCTCAGTTTCACCCCCCTAAGGGGAGCCGCCAGGGGTTACCTCACGGTCCCGTTCGCGGCCGTTTCGCGGGGATGTCTCAAGCGGTTTGCATGGTTTCTGTCCCAACATCCTTCGCTTTCGGAGCAGATTTGGAGGATGTCTCGAGCGAGGCGCTCAGTTTCACCCCCCTAAGGGGAGCCGCCAGGGGTTATCTCACGGTCCCGTTCGCGGCCGTTTTGTGGGGATGTCTCAAGCGGTTTGCATGTTTTCTGTCCCAACATCATTCGCTTTCGGAGCAGATTTGGCGGATGTCTCGAGCGAGGCGCTCATTTTCACCCCCCAGGTGGGTCAGATTTTGAGGATGTCTCGATCGGTGGCCAGACTCGTGGGCACAGATTCTCCTCAGGATGCCACAGGAGGCTCCAACAGGCTCCAGGAGGCCCCAGGAGACCACATGAGGTTCCAGGAGGCATCAGGCGGCCACAGAAAGACTCAAGAGGCCACAGGATGTCCCAAGAGGCTCTAGGAGGCCCCAGGAAGCTCCAGGAGGCCTCAGGAAGCCACAGGAGGCCCCAGGAGGCCAAAGGAAGCGCCAGGAGGTCTCGGAAGGCAACAGGAGGCCCCGAGAGGCCCCAGGAGCAGGAGGCCTCAGAAGGCAACAGGAGTGGCTCCAATCCCATGTGTTTTACGCATGCTCCTATAATTTGGGCCTCACCTGGAGCACGAATCCTTGATGTTATACGTGTGTTTCTATAGATTGTCCTTCTCCTGTGTACTTATGTTCCTATAGGGCCTCTCCTGGGGCACGAGTCCTTGGTGTTTTACGTGTGCTCCTATAGATTGTCCCCTTCTCCTGTGGCTCCAATCCGCAATGTTTTGTGTACGTCTGTTGCTATAGATTTGGCCTCTCCTGGGGCACGAATCCTCCCTAGGAGGTCCCCGGAGGCCCCGGGAGGCCCCAAGAGGCTCCTGGAAGCCCCAGGAAGCCCCAGTAGGTTTCAGGAGGCCCCAGGAGGCCCCAGGAGGACCCAGGCTCATGCGCAGAGACGCGCTCGTACTACCGAGGCTCATTCACACTCCAACTCATTCTCACTTAGATTCATGACCAGACCGTCACAACTGAAACCCGTTTAGATTCGAAAGCTCTTGCGCCTAGACATTCACGGCGGACAGGTCCATACGAATAGGTGCACGTATGGGGAGCTCCACGAAATGAATAATTAGCCGTCGTGTTTTTTTTTGAACTCTACTATTCGTATTAACATCCGGATTCGTATCCGTATTCGTCGTTGTAGTCGAATTCGTATGTTGTTTCGCCTTTTTACGGGTAGTAGTCATACTAGCCGTATTAGTACTATTGTTCTACGTTGTATTAGTGTTAGTACGACTACCACTAGAATTACAAATACGACTACGACTCCTACTACTGCTACCACTACTACTACTACTACTACTACTACTACTACTACTACTACTACTACTACTACTACTACTACTACTACTACTACTACTACTACTACTACTACTACTACTACTACTACTACTACTACTACTACTACTACTACTACTACTACTACTACTACTCTACTACTACTACTACTACTACTACTACTACTACTACTACTACTACTACTACTACTACTACTACGTACTACTACTACTACTACTACTACTACTACTACTACTACTACTACTACTACTACTACTACTACTACTACTACTACTACTACTACTACTACGACTACGACTACGACTACGACTACGACTACGACTACGACTACGACTACGACTACGACTACGACTACGACTACGACTACGACTACGACTACGACTACGACTACGACTACGACTACGACTACTACTACTACTACTACTACTACGACTACTACTACTACTACTACTACTACTACTACTACTACTACTACTACTACTACTACTACTACTACTACTACTACTACTACTACTACGACTACGACTACGACTACGACTACTACGACTACTACTACTACTACTACTACTACTACTACTATTGCTACTGTTCCTACTCCTACTCCGAGTCTTATCGCTAGTCCTATTCTTACTTTTCCTCCTACTCCTCCCATCGTGGCAGAAATTGGATGCGGCGCACATGGCGCGCGGACGTCAATCCAGGCCCTCCCATACTAAATACAACAAAGCAATACAACATCTCCGCCTTTCCTGTTGACATGGCCTGATTTGTCGTCGACGATGCGACATGCGCAGCAGGAGCGGGACGCGGCGCACATCGCGCGCGGACGTATGGGGCAACCCCAAGCGGGAGGGGCCGTCCTACCTGTCAAAAACCTATACAACATCGGCATGCTTCTTCTCAGCGAGGACTTTCTTGTCGTCGGCTCTGTGAAGTGCGTGGCAGGAGCGGGGCGCTTGCACATCGCGCGACAGGGCGAATTTTCGCTCTCGTGTCGGCGCCGCGCGCATGTTTTCTGGATGTTGCGCTCCCGCCTGGGCCTGGCGCGCATTTTTCGCTCGCCAACTCGTCGCGCGCCTAGGGCCCCCATGGGGCTTCGCAGGGTCTCCTGGAACATCCTGGGGTTTCCTCAGGGCCTCGTGGATCCTCCTCGGGCCTCCTGAAGCATCCAGGGGTTTCTTGGGATTCCCCGGGGCTTCCTGACACTTCCTAAGGCTTCCTAGAACCTCCTGGAGCCTCCTGGGGTTTCCTGGGCCCTCCTGAAGCCTCCTGGGGTTCGCTGGGGCTTCCTGCAACCTTCTGGGGCCTCCTGAAGCCTCCTGGGGCCTCGCCTCCTCGGCTCGTGCTGAAAAGCCAACGCAGCCTTTGAGACGCGCCAGTAGTTCCCCATCGGTAACCGCCATCGCGGCTGCATCAGGTGTGGCAAATCACCTTGCCGATCTGATTTCGGTCCACAGTTGCGCCAGCACTGTTTCTTATGCTGAGGGAGGGCGGGTGGGAATGGGCATGCCATGCTTAGCTCGCTCGAGCTGGCCAGCTTGACTCCTACTCCTACTCCTGCTCTGTCTCTTCCTCCTCCTCTCCCTTGCGGCGCTGTGCAAGCATGTGCGGCCGCAAGTGGCCGCGCACCCCCTCTAAGAGACGAGCGGCGCCATGTGCGGGCATGTGCGGTCGTCTGCTGCGGGATGTGCGGCCATGTGCGGAGGTGCGGGGCGGGGGCAGAGGGGGCATGTGCGGCCTGCTGTGCGGAGCTGTGCGGGCATGTGCGGCCGCGCGCGGCCCTGTGTAGCCGCGCGGCCACGAACGGTGGAATGTGCGGGCATGTGCGGCGCCATGTGCGGGCATGCGTTGCGTGGGCAGCGCCGGGGCAAGCAGCTGCGGTGTGGGCACCAATTGTTTCGCCCTTTGTATGTAGGGCTACTCATACATTCTGCGCAAAAGGTTCCCGTGCACGCCACGCACGTGCGCGCATACAGCCGCAGACAACGCTGGAGGGCGGGGGCCAGACCAGAACAATGGTAGCACAACTCAGAGCACATGCCACCGCACATGGCCGCACACGTGCACACGCCACTAGATCATAACGCTCCGATATATATATATATATATAGATATATATATATATAATATGCATGAATATCCTGGCTCTCCCCTGGTCTGAGTCTTCTGCAGTGTAGCTTGAAACGTGAGCTCAGGGAGCATGCAGTGAGGGAGGGTTAGGGGCATTAGCAGTAGTAGCAGCATTTTGCACTCATCCGTAACTGTGATGGCTTAGTTGCGATTCGAGCGTTCGCATAAACGCTAATCGTGGTAGCGGAGCCATGGTTCCCTGATGCCTAAACCTCGTGGCAATCGAGCGCACGATTCTCGTGCATTCCGGAAGGCCTCAGCAGGGGCCCACGCCGCGTGGCGGCGGTACGAGGAAGCGGCCCGGGCGCCTGCTCCTCAGCAGCGTAGGTCAGCGGCCACTGTGCTAGCGACCAGCGAGGTACAGGAGATCGAGGAGAGGAACGAGAGGAGGATCAGGGAGCTCGAAGAGAGACGCCATAAAAATGGCGGCAACGGCAGAGCAGGTGGCTCAGCTGCTGGCGTCGGTGCAAGGGATGCAGCAGCAGATGACGGCCCTCCAGCAAGAGAACCGGCAGGTCCGCGAACAGCTGGAGAAGGAGAGGGCCGACAGGGCCACAAGAGAAAAAGCGTACAGGGAGGAGATCGACGGGAGAATTGCCGCAGCCGAAGTGGCAGCGAGCCAGAGAGACGCCCCTGGCGGCAGCGAGAGCCAGGTCAGCAGCGCAATGGTGTCAAAGTGGGCACCAGACGTGTTCGATGGCACCCAAGAGGCGTGGAGGAGCTGGAATCTCAAGTTTCGCTCGTACGTCGGGGCCATGAACAAAGGTCAGGTGGGCATCTGGATGGACTACGTGGCCGCGAACAGGGACACGAGTGCCAAGAGGGCGGCCATCGATCCCAAAGCTCAGCCGAGCTCGTCCCTGCTGTACGGGAGCCTCATCGCCACGTGCGATGGAAAAAGTTTGACCATCGTAGAGCGAGCCGGTGAGGGAGAAGGGCTTGAGGCCTGGAGGCTGCTTCTCGCAAAGTACGACGTACAGACACGACAGACGCGGGTCATCAGGATGATCCAGATCCTGCAGTGGGATTTCAAGAGCGGCGACTTGTTGGACAGGCTTGAGGCTCTAGACCTGGCCGTGTCAAAGTACGAGTCCGCCACCGGGAAGGTGATCGATGACGACACGAAGATCGGCATCGTGATCAAGGGCATGGAGGCCGGCGCGCTGCGCGAGCACATGCTGTTACATTCTGAGCGGTGTGTCACGTACGAGGAGTTCCGGGAGGAGGTGGACACCATCGCCAAGGCAAAGTCGTGTCACCTCGTGACAGCATCTCCGATGGATCTCGGAGCCCTGAAGCCCGGGAAGGGGGCAGGAAAGTGTTTCGTCTGTGGGAAGCCTGGCCACAAGGCGGAAGACTGCTGGAAGAGCCCCAAGAACCAGAAGGGAGGCGGCAAAGGCGGTGGCAAAGGCCGCGGTGGCGGAAAAGGGTACGACAACGCACCCAGGAATACTTGCCACAACTGTGGAAAGCCTGGCCACACCAAGGAGCAGTGCTGGGCACCAGGAGGAGGCAAGGCATCCGCCAAGAACGGCGGGGCAGCATCTTCCAGCAAGGGGGACTGTCACAAGTGTGGCAGGCCAGGGCACTTTGCCCGGGACTGCCGAGCCCCCAAGCACGTGGTCGACGCCTACCAGGCCAAGAAGAAGAAGGGACTCCACGAGATGGAGGAGCAGGGCGCGGAGGACTTCGGGTACCTGTGCTCGCTCTCCAACGACAAGGTGAGGCGCGACCGCGAGAACCGGTGCATCACCTTCAGGGTTGACTCCGGCGCCTGCAAGACGGTGGTGCGCCCCGACCATCCTGCAGTCCGTGGGTACCGTACGTGGACGGATGGAGAGACCGGCAGGGTCTACAAGACGGCCGGGTCAGCCGTAGTGAAGGACGAGGGGAAGAGGATTCTCCAGACGAAGGCTTCTGGAGGGCCCAACGGCCAGCCACAGCGCCTGCGCACCCGGGCGGCCCGCGTCCGGAACCCGCTCATGGCCGTGATCGACATGTGCCGTGCGGGGCAGACTGTCGTGTTCGATTGGGACCGGTCGTTCGCCTACGACAAGGCCACGGGGCGCGAGCAGGAGTTCGTCCGCACGGAGGGCGGCTGGGACCTCACCCTGGAGCTGGAGGCCCCGGAGGTGGCGAACGAGGTGCAGCAGGAGTACTTGTCCGCCTTGCGGGCGAGCAGGGAGACGACGAGCGTGGAGGAGAAGCCAGGCCCAAAGATCGTCAAGGCGGCGGACGGGGCCGTGCACATCTCCATGAAGCAGGACCAGCTGGAGGAGGTTCGGCAGCAGCCGGGACCTTTCTCGAGGCAGGGCGTTCGCCCGTAAGCCCTCCTGTGGCTGACGGTCAGATGCCTGACAGTGCTGGGAGCGGCGACGGTGCCAGCCCCAGCGGGGCCAACGTGGCCCGAGACAGTTTCACCCGAAACACACCACACACGAGTTTCACTTTAGCTGGGTGCGGCGGCGGTGCCAGCCCTAGCAGATTCTGTGCGGCCTTCAACGGCCATAGAAGACCCTGTTGCGGGGCAAACAGTTTTCCTTTCACCAAAACCTGCACGGAAGCACAGGGCGGCGGCATCGGTGCCAGCGCCCACAATACCCCAATTCAGCCGGGCAGCGGCGGAAGTGCTAGCGCCCACAGTACTCGAACCGAGTACTACTACATCGGGGACCGAAGGAAAAAGACAGGAGGAGGAGAAGGAGGAGATGTCCATGATGATGGTGACGATGATGATGGCGACGACCATGTACTACAACCAGTAGCAGAGGAGAGAGCAGAGGAGAGAGCAGAGGGCAGAGCAGAGGAGGAAGCACAGGAGGATGTAGGGATGGAGGAGGAGTTCGAGGAAGAGGCGCTTGGGGAGAGGGCCCCGGTCAAGCCACGACGGCGGCCCAGACAGCCGAGCGCGCAAGAGATTGAAGATCACAATGTGGATCACTATCCGTACCGGGCCTGGTGTCGGCACTGCGTGGCGGCAGCTGGGCGGCGAGACGGACACTCCGCAGGAAGTGGCGAGAGTAGCGACATCCCTACTGTAGCTTGTGATTACGCTTTCTTCCGGGACGGCGCTCTGGGTCCAGGTGGGGCTTCGGCGGAGGATTCTGCTCCAATTCTGGTGGCTAGGGACAGCAGTACTAAAGTCACGTTTTCTGACGTCGTCCACAACAAGGGGGCAGATCAACATGCAATCAAACAGCTGACTGAACATCTGGCTATGTTAGGGCACCCTGAAATCCGATTACGATCTGATGGGGAAAACGCAATTAAGGCTTTGATGGCAGCAGTGGCGGCGGAGGTCAGGAAGTTAGGTATTCGTGTTGTTCCCGATCTTACGCCACATGGGGATTCACAGGCAGGAGGTTTGCAGGAGTCAGCCGTGAACATCATCAAAACGAAAATCCGGTGTCTTTGGCATTATGCGGCGGAGTTGCACGGCATCCCGCAGGAGGAGCGGTCTGCGCTCTTGCCTTGGTGTGTCCAGTACGCTGGACAACTCATCAGTAGGACAGTTGTCGGCAAAGACGGTCAAACCGGATGGAGGCGAATGACAGGGAGGCTGAAGTTCCCCAGGCCTTTGATGCCATGGGGTGAAAAGGTCCACTTCATAGAGGGCGGCTCGAAGGTGAAGCCGGCGGACGAGAAACCGAAATGGAGGGAAGGTATTTTTGTGGGGTTCGTTGACAAAAGCAACGAGTACATCATCGCTACACCTTCCGGTTGCCTCCGGAGCAGCAGTGCGAAGAGAATGAGCAAGGCTGACGCCTCCGACCCAGCGTTGTTTAGGTCGTGTGTTGGAACGCCTTGGAAAATGGTGCCCTCTAGCTTATCAGGGGCATCCCAAGAAGATGCGCCTCTGGCCAGGCCGTTGACAGTGCGGCCTGTTGTCCCAGATCGTGACCTCCCTCCTCCACCTCGTGCCGGCGGAGATCCTCTCCCGAGGAGAGTTTACATTAGAAAGGAGATTGAGTTGAAAAGGTATGGGTTTACTGAGGGGTGCTTAGGATGCCAAGCAGCACAGAGAGGAGAGAAGATAGCGAGGAATCATAGCGAGGAGTGCAGGGGGAGGATTCAGAGGGCAATGGAGGCTGAGGGGGACACGAGGGTAGCAGCAGCCAACGAAAGGAGGGAAGCGGTGACAGTGCCAGCTCCCAGTCATGGCGGCCATCCGCCTCAAGATGTCGCTGGGGACGGGAATCTGGATACGCAAGCTCCTATGGGCGTATCCGCCGAGAGCGCCGGAAGCGGCCAAGGTGCCAGCTCTGGCAGTGTGAACCCAATTCGGGTACGGAAGGCGGGAGGCGGCGAAAGTGCCGCTCCCCACAGTGTAGCTGGAAGCGGCCCCGGTGCCAGCTCCAGCGCAGGACCAGCTAAGGTCGTGAAGACGGGACGCGGCGAGAGTGCCGGCTCCCAAAGCAGGACAGGAGGCGGCCGGGATGCCAATCCTGGCGCTGACTCGGCGGCAGACGCCGAGATGGGGGACGAGGAGTCGTTCCTGGGTTTCCGTGCCTTTGAAGAGGCAGAGGCGGAAAGGGCAAAGGTAGATTGGCAACGTGACGAGCGAGAGTGTCTCTCCGAGCTACGTTTTGAGGCAAATTGCCACAATGAGGTACTTCAGATGATGATGCAGTTAGGGGACCAGGTGCACGTAAATGAGGTTTTCTCTCAGCCGGGATCTTCTGCAAAGGTCAATCGTTTTGGGTTGTGTGCAGGTCTTGTCATGGATTTGCGTACAGGTTGGGATTTCGATCTTCCTGAACACCGGCAGCTTGCCTGGAAGCACGTTGTTGCAGAGCAGCCGTACTTATTAATTGGATCCCCGGGGGACCACGAGAAGCTCCACAAAGGCCTCGCGCACACTAGGTTCGTTTGCAAGTTGTACGAGTATCAGCACAGTCATGGTATGTTGTTTCTACATGAGCACGCGTGGCATGCAGCAAGTTGGGCATTACCATGTGTACGTAAAGTGTTGTCCCTAAATGGTGTAAGTACTGTTTACATGGATCAGTGCGTGGTTGGACGATCTGCCAAGAAACCCACAGGTTGGATCAGCAATAGTACGAAACTCCGGGACTCCTTGGGTGTGAAAGGTTATCGTACCAGTCGTCATTGCACATCTTCTTCTCCACAAGAGGTCATCTTTAGAGTACTGGAGGGATTGAGGCAGGAGCTGAAGGAGGTAGGAAGACTAGAGCCTTTGGAGGCGGGCGGGCCTACTGTAGAGGAGGCGCCGCCAGAAAGGGATTGGTCTGAGACGTACGGAGACAGCATTTTTGTTGATGACTGTACTGGGGCAGTCTTGGATCCCAAACTTGTCGTCGAAGCTAGGCGCCTAGAGGTAGAGTACATGAGAAAACTAGGTGTCTATAGGGAGGCGACCCGTGAAGAGATGGAGGCAGACGGTTGCAAACCAATACCCGTGAGATGGCTGGACATCAACAAGGGGGACCAGGACCACATGAACATCAGAAGCCGGCTAGTGGCGCAAGAGACGAAGCGCCGCTCCACCATCGGAAGCGAGCCAAAAGACATGGCCGCAACCTTTGCAGCCACGCCACCTTTGGAAGCTGTTCGGATGATGGCGTCTTTGATGATGACTGGGCAATTGGGGATTGCCCGTGACAAGAGACGAGTTTTAGGCTTGTACGACATCAGCCGGGCACACTTCCACAGCCCAGCTCTCAGACCGTTGTACGTGATCCCCCCGGTGGAAGATGATAGCATTAAGACGGGTATTGCAAAGCTGTCGAAAGCGATGTACGGCACACGTGATGCAGGCAAGTGTTTCGACACAAAGGCAGAAACCTCTATGATCGCGTTGGGCTTCAAGGTTGGAGTTTTCAATCCGTGTATCTACTACCATGTTGATCGAGATGCGCTGTGTGTGCGGCACGGTGATGATTTCATTCTCCTTGCAGAGCGTGATGCACAAAAATGGTTCCACGATGAGCTCGGCAAGCACATGCTGACCAAGCATGAAGGCACACTGGGGCCATGCAAAGACCTAGGAGACGTAGACGAAATAAGATGCCTCAACTGACTCATTCGCTACGTCAGGGTTCCGTTCAAAGGGGAAGCTCACGAGTTCGTTGAGTGGGAGCCGGACCCGAGGCACGCAGAGATTCTGATAGCTTCTTTGGGACTCGCCAAGGAGTCAAAATCGGTAGCCACCCCTGGTGTCAAACGAGCAGCTGGGTCCGACGAGACACCGTTGAGCACGCAAGAGCGGGAGTCTTATCGTAGCCATGTCATGCGCTTCGCTTACCCTGCCCTGGACAGGCCGGAGTGCCAGTTTGCATCCAAAGAGCTAGCGCGGTCGATGCAAGCGCCGACCCGGGCCAACATGGAGGCTTTGAAACGTTCTGCGCGGTTCTTGGTCGGAGCCGGGCGGCTTGTGCAGCGTTTTCACGTGCAGGGAGACCCGGGGCGGGTGACCGTGTTCACGGACAGTGACCACGCCGGGTGTCCGAAGACGCGGAAGTCCACAAGTTGCACTATGACGTTCTAGGGCAAGCACATGGCGCGTGCAACTTCTACGACACAAGGGGTCATCGCCCTTTCTTCTGGCGAAAGCGAGTTCTACGCTGCAGTCAAGGGTGCCTCAGTGGGTCTGGGGACTGTTCAGATGTTGCTGGACATGGGAGTCCACGTAGCTAAACCAGTGAAGCTGTTAGTCGACGCTACAGCCGGCATCGGCATTGCAAGCCGCAGAGGTGTCGGTAGGATCCGTCACATCCACACGCCGGCGCTGTGGTTACAGCGTGCCGTCCATGATGGCAGAGTGCTCATGGACAAGGTCCACGGGAAGGTGAACCCAGCAGACGCTGGCACCAAGCACGTGGACGCCAAGGCGATTCAAGGCATGTGGTCGCTAGCTGGATTCGTCGTTCTTGCTGGGGCCAGCAAGCGAGCCTTGAAAGCCACCCTGCGCTAGGAAGCGGCCACGGTGCCTGCTCCTAGCCCGCAGCTTGGGCCGGTCGCGCTCCTTGGGGTCAGATCCACGGCAGTGCGAGGAAGCGGCGTTTGAGCCAGCTCCTCCCCCGAGGGCGGCGGCACAACACCCCAGCAGGGCTACGGGGGTGCAGGTGCCCACCTTGGCACTTGCGCTTGGTGCTCTCCCGGCGCCACGAGACACCGAGAGAGCAGGAGGAGTGCATGAATATCCTGGCTCTCCCCTGGTCTGAGTCTTCTGCAGTGTAGCTTGAAACGTGAGCTCAGGGAGCATGCAGTGAGGGAGGGTTAGGGGCATTAGCAGGAGTAGCAGCATTTTGCACTCATCCGTAACTGTGATGGCTTAGTTGCGATTCGAGCGTTCGCATAAACGCTAATCGTAATATTACTCCGACGGAAGGACCCCACATGAGAATCCTCTGGGCGAATCTGGAAAAAACGCTCACCGTCGTCCTCGTGGTTGAGGCGTCCTGACTGTCTCTTCTGCGTATATTTCTTCTCGCCCTGGCGCGGGCCCTCCCCCCGCTCCCTACGTTGCCCCCGACCTCGCCCTCCTGTTTTGTTCGCGCCCCGCCACCGCCTCGCCTTTCCATTGCACGAGCGCACAGTCGGTTTTCCTCGGCGCCGTCGCCGCCTCGGCCAGCACAGGCGCATTCTCTAATGGCCACGTCGCGCAGCCGTGGGACAACCCCGCCGAGGGAAATATATGTAATGTGCCGCGAGGGAAATACATGTAATGTGCGAAGATTTCGGCCGAGGATGGGTTCCCACCCCCGGCCCGGACGCAAGGGGCTACCCCTGCCCCCGATTCGGCCGCCGATGGGTTACCACCGGCGGCCCGGAGACAAGGGGTTACCCCTGCCCCCGATTCGGCCGAGGATGGGTTACCACCCCCAGCCCGGATGCAAGGGGCTACCCCTGCGCCCGATTCGGCCGCCGATGGCTGACCACCGGCGGCCCGGAGACAAGGGGTTACCCCTGCCCCCGATTCGGCCGAGGATGGGTTACCACCCCCAGCCCGGACGCAAGGGGCTACCCCTGCGCCCGATTCGGCCGCCGATGGGTCGCCACCGGCGACCCGGAGACAAGAGGTTACCCCTGCCCCCGATTCGGCCGAGGATGGGTCACCACCCCCGGCCCGGACACAAGAGGTTACCCCTGCGCCCGGCCGCTGTCTCGTCGTCGTCGTCGTCAGCTCCTCAGTCGCCCTTTGGAGCAAGCAGGCCCATGACAGCCATATTCAGGCCGCGGGGACCCAAAAGTGACGACAGGCATACGAATTCCGAGGACCCTCCTCGGATTCGAAATTCACAAATGTGGCCCGGGAATGACGCTCTGGGAACACGACGAACACAAAGTGGCCTACAGTTGGCTCCGGACATCCAGAATGTGGCCCGGGTATGGTGTTCTGGGAACAGGAAGAACACGAAGTGGCCTACAGTTGGCTCCGGGGTTTGAAAATGTGGCCCGGGAATGATGTTCTGGGAACACGAAGAACACGAAGTGGCCTACAGTTGGCTCCGGGCATGCACAATGTGGCCCGGGAATGGCGTTCTGGCAGCGCGAGAGCCCAAAAGTGACGACAGTTACAAGGTTTGGATGACCCGCTCGGATTACCAACATGATCTGCGGGCCCCATAGGGAGGGGGCTCCCGCCTGAGACTTCCTCACAATTCACTCACAGACGAGGCTCCCGCCTGAGACTTCCTCCAAATTCAGGCCTGAAGAGCCCAAAAGTGACGACAGTTACAGGGTTTGGATGACCCGCTCGGATTACCAACATGAAGCGCGGGCCCCATAGGGAGGGGTTCCCGCCTGTGACTTCCTCGCAATTCACTCACAAACGAGGCTCCCGCCTGAGACTTCCTCCGTACTCAAGCTTGAGGAGCCCAAAAGTGATGACAGTTACAGGGTTTGGATGACCTGCTCGGATTACCAACATGATCTGCGGGCCCCATAGGGAGGGGGCTCCCGCCTGAGACTTCCTCACAATTCACTCACAGACGAACTCCCGCCTGAGACTTCCTCCAGGTGAATATGTGAATGAGTGAGCATGTGACAGAGTGCGAGTGATGATGATGATGATGATGATGATGATGATGATGATGATGATGATGATGATGATGATGATGATGATGTATGTGAGTGACTGAGCGTGTGAGAGAGCGCGAGTGATGATGCTGATGTTGATGATGAGAGAGTGTGAGTGAGTGTGAGTGTGAGTGAGTGGTGATGATGATGAGTGAGTGAGTGAGTGTGCGAAGGCAGAAGAGGAGAGGGGGTGGGGTGAGTGTTCCTGCGCGGGGTGTGCAGAGAAAACAAGAACCCCACTTTGGATGTGGGGAAAAAACATCCGCACATGCGGGCCACGTGCCGCGCACGTACCCGCCCAACGAGCGCACATGTCTAGCCAAAACCGCCCGCACATGCCTCAGAACTGCACTAAGATCGCGATCACTGTGTATACATACACTGGCATGGACCCGTGGCTTAAATCCACGGAGTTGAGCGGATCGACTTCTGGTGGCGCGCGCGCTGGGTTGCAAGGAGCTGGCAGCTACTGCCGCCGTCGTCTTGGTCACCACATCGGTTGACGGGTCTCGGAAGCGGGGAAGGAGGGGAGCAGCAGCAGCAGCAGCAGCAGCAGCAGCAGCAACAGCAGGGAGCGAAGACGTGGTGAAGCAGGATAATTGGCTCTCTTGCTGGTCCCTTTGGGGCTTTGTGCAGAATGCTGGTCTGCTGGCCCCGTTTGGGAGCCCTCTCTGGAGAATGTTGTGCTTTTCTGGGGGCTCTGTCGGTCGGCTTGGAGACCTCTCGGGCCGTCCTGGGGTCTCTTAAGAGGCGTTTGCAGACCTCGCGGGACGTCAGAGACGATCTTGGGAGCTTCTCGGTGCCGTCCTGAGGTCCTCTTGGGGGCATCTTGGGCGGCTCCGGGGGCCCGGGCCCCCCCAAGCCCGCAAGGCGCATTGGCGACATGTCTGAGCGGCTATGACCTCCCAGCTTAGGGGAACGAAGAACGACATAAACATACAAACTCGGAGGTCAGCGCGGATTTCTCGGATCCGCGCTGGACCCCCCAGGCGGCGCCTCCAGCGCCGATCCGAGAAATCCGCGCGGACCTCTGAATTTTTATGTTCATGTCATTATGCGTTCCTCTAGTAGGAAGCCCACAAAGGACGTACGCACCCAGCTATGTACATGAACACGGCCCCTCGATTCGCGAGACCGGCCGCGCTATACGAACATTTGTGCCATGCGTGCTCTCGAAACCAGCGTGGATTCATGCACATGTACGTCCTTCTCTCGCTCCTGATCTAGAGATGGCCCCACGAGCCCCCAGAGAGATTCAAGAGATGGCCGTCGCCAGAAGCGAATGCCTTGCTGACCGACTGCTGGTCCCTTCGCGCCTCTCCCCTGCCGTGCGGGCCTTCGCGCTGCCCCGCACGGGAGGCCCTCCTGCAAACGGCAGAAGATGCGAAGGGGGATATCCTCCCCCTCCTCCTCCTCCTCCTCCTCCTCCTCCTCCTCCTCCTCCTTCCCCTCCTCCTCCTCCTCCTCCTCCTCCTCCCCCTCCTCCTCCTCCTCCTCCTCCATCTCCTCCTCTTCCTCCGCCTACCCTGTCACGTTGTCCTTTAGCTCCTTCCTGTGATCACACGTCCCGTCGCCATCGACGGCCAAAACCTTCAGGGTCGGCGGCACCGGCCGTAAGGCCTTCACAGTATGAAGGCGACGGGGCGGAGGCCCCCATCCCTGTTTCACTACGTGCTCCGAGACTTCGATGCTCAGGGCAGCTCCCCTAGGAGTCGGTCAACGATGGGCTAGCAGGGGCACGCGAAGCGCCACGAAACCGTGGGACTGCGCGAAAACGAAGACACCCGCTCCAGAAACCCTGAAGCTGAAGGGAATCTGCACCTCTCGGGGTCACATATCTCACTTTCGCCAACATTCGCCAGCGGAACCGCCACCGTGTTACTTCCGCCAGCTTCGGCGGGCCTTCCGCCGGCTTCTGCCGAGGGCGGGACGCGCCGAGGGCGAGGCCGTTTCAAGAACGCCCGACTGACGTATACACAGCAGTGCAACTCAACGCACAAAACAGCACGTCGTGGAGCGCGGACGCGGCGTGCTGCATCCGAGCCGTACCACCACGCGCTCGAGAGCCCTGATGGGCATGCCTATGCGATGATGATGGCCAGATCACGATGATGATGACGACGATGATGGCGGCAACATGATGATGGTAATGACTGCGATGATGGTGATAACGATGATGTGTCTTTGGATCCGAATCGGAATCGACAGTTGAAGCGCCCACAGGTCTGGGCGAGGGCGCGACGCATCGCGACGACGGTTCCCGAGCAAGATCTTCATAACGAGGAAACCTTGCATCCGAAAGGACATGTGTGCAAGAAGGATTGCGTTGAATTGGGCGCCTTGCAAAAGAAGACTCCGTCGACGACATCATTGAGACGCGCGTGGGACTCGCGAACACGGGAAAAAGATGCGGCACCGCACTAGCGTTGTTGCGCTGTTGTGCTCGCTTCGGGCAGTGGCGGGATATCTCCGCACAAACACACTCCCACACTCCCACACACAGATCGTGAAACTAGTGTGCCATGCCATTGTCAGGCTCTTAGTGACCCCAAGGGCCAACAGCTGAAGCGGCATCGTACACCAACTGCTCACACACTGTCAGCGATTGTGAGAGTTCACACCATGGCCAACATCAGGGACAGAGCGCAGCACAAACGTAAACTTATGCTACGATCCCCTGATCTGGCGGCCGTCATACCAGACTGCTGCAACGTAGAGCTTGCTACGCTTTACCCTGACCATTTGAATGGCAACTTCGCCGTTAACCTTACGCTACTCCCAAGTCCAATATTTGGTCCTCACTCCCACGCGAGATCAGTAATGAGCTGTTTGTCAAAGAGTTCCGACCGATGTTTCTGCACGCTCCACTCAGACGGTCGCACGTGCTCGTGCAGAGGGGCACCTTCTTCTGAACCACATCTTCGAACAATTCCCCGGCGTATGCCATGCGCTTGAGCGTGATGCATGAACATATGGCGTAATGATAGGCGTAGCGATCGGGCTCCAAGGATTGCTCCCGCATAGCCTCGAAGAGGGCAATGGCATTCTCGAGTTGGTTACTGGACGAATAGACTTTCATCATGACGCCAAACGTTTTTGCATTGGGAGCCACCGCATGGTCAACCATCTTCATGAACAACTCTCGGGCCTCGTCGTGCATGCCAAGCTGAGCACACGCACCCAACACTGCATTGTACGCCGCCCCGGTTAGCTTGATTCCTAACTCCTCCATCTCAAAATAAGTCTTCAAGGCGAATTCTGGATCGGAGCGCTCGTGGGCCACAACGATGCTGTGGTACACCCATCTGCTGAGGGTGACACCTGCCCGCTTCAGCTTTAGGAAATATTCAAGCACGCTCTCTGGACACTGATTCCCCCACGCAACCAGCACACGTTTCTGGATACTCGGCGACGGATCGATCCCATGAGCTCGAACTAAATCAAGAAGCCACAATCCGTCTGTTTGAATGCGTTCGTCGTCGAGAGCTTCGGCGACGAGCTGGAAGAACTTGTCTGATACGGTCTTGTTGATGAGGTGTGCGCTGGCAACCGCCCCCTTCTCTGACATCTGATCGAACAATTTCAGGGCCGCCTCCCCACGCCCGCGCCTGACGCAGGCATGCATCACTTCCAGCACTTTTGGAAGCGTGTGGTCCACGCCGTACCTCTGCGCACAGTCGATGGCACGCATATCAGACTTGTACCGCCGGCCGTCGTAAACACGCTGAGCCCCTCGACTCTTGGAGCTGCCAGGACCAACATTGTGTGGTCTCTCGGGCGACGCGCCCTTTTCGGCGGGAACGGCACGCTTGGCTTGCGTGCCTACGTCGAGGAAATAGATGAAGACTCCGAGCAGGAACAGGGAAAACTCGACACGGAGCTCCGTGTCGACCAGAAGTGCGGGCGGAGCGATGAACTCCAGGCGAAACGCGGAGACGGCAGTACAGAACACTGCGGCACATATGAAAGGTCTGCAGGCCGTAGGCCTCATCTCTGGCACCCTCGCGAGCACCATTGCTATGTATCCTGCTGGGCACGATCGTAATCCGCCGCCATGGCCCCCCCGGGCCGTCGAGGCGTGGCAGAATGCCAAGTGTTGTCCAGAAGGGTTTCTGTAACCTGGCATCGCTCGGACGTCCATTCCCTGTGTTTTTTTTCGGTTTCGTGCGTGGCTTTTTCGCCAAATGATCAAGGATGCTCCTCGATGGTCCCCGCCGAGGAACAAATGCACCCGTCCGAGCGATGCCAGGGTAATGCCCCGAAGGGCCCCACGCCACCTGCTCGCGCGTCGCTGCACGCTTCGCCCCCCCCCCCCCTCCCGAGGCTCCCTGGCCAAAGCGGTGGATCCTGCGCTCCCCCCCCCCCCCCTCCCGAAGCTCCCCTCCCGAAGCTCCCGATCCTGCGCTCCCGGGCCAACGATCCCTCGTGCCAAAAAGCGGCGGATCTACGCGCTCCCAGGCTCCCACATACGGCCGAGGCAGGCGGCCAAGGCCCCCAAGGCCGCCGAGAAGGCCCGAGACGTATCCAAGGCGGCCCCAAACGGCCCGACAGCGGCCCAGGATGGCCTCGAGACGGCCCAAACGGCCCGACAAGACGTATCCAAGAAGGCCCAAGACGTATCCAAGAAGGCCCAAGGCGTATCCATGATGGCCTCGGGACGGCCCAAGAGGCCCCCAAGTCGGCCGGAGCGGCCGCAGAGTCATCGATCCCCCCCTTCGTTATTCAAGGGCTTGGGCGTCTTCATCTGTCGGGGCTTCCTGCAGCTCCAGGCGGTCCTGGAGGCCTCCAAGATGGACCCCAGGCGGCCCAGGACAGTCCAGCAGGGCCCCTGGACGGCCTGCAGGGAGCCCCAAGCTGGCCCAAGAGAGCCTCGGGAGGTCGCGACTGAGCTCGGCCAGGACAAGCTCGGCCAACTGAACTCGGCCCGCTGAACTCTGCCACTCTGAACTCGGCTGGCTGAACTCTGTGGACGCCCGAAACTGGTACGGAAGCAATGGGTACAATGCCAAACAACAAGCGTTGTCCAAAACCAACAGCGGCTGCTGTTGGGCAGGGGGCCTTCTGTCTCAAGTGGACACAGGCCGAGGCACAGCGGACAGCCAGTCCTGCTCAAAATGAACAGGGACTGCTGTTAAGCATTGTGCCCATTCTTTCCGTGCCCAGTTCGTTCGTGCTGAAACTCGGCCAGTCTGAACTCGGACTGAGAAAAACTCTGGCCGAACTCGGCCGGCCAGAAGCCACGCCGGGCCGGCCGATCTCGCCTGGCGCTCCCGGCTGCAGCGTGAGCACCGGATGAGCTCGGCCAGGGAAAAACTCGGCCAGGGAAATCCGGCCAGAGAAGCTCTGGAGTCCCGAAACGGTGCGGTGACGGACCGTGCGGTGACCTCGAGATCCCCTCCCACAAGACCTCACCGCACGGTCCGTCACCGCACGGTTTTGGGACCCTGGAGGCCCATGTCGCCCGAGAGATCCTCGGAGTCCCAAAATCGTGCAGTGACCCCGAATCCCCACCGACTCACCACACGGAGTGGTCACCACACCGTTTGGGGGCCCCCGAGAAACTCGGCCAGAGAAACTCGGCCCGGGAAAAACATTGGCCACTCTAATCTCATCTAATCTCGGCCGGCGATTCGGAAAGGATGGGACGATGGCTTCATTAAGGTAGCCAGTGAATCGGGTTTGGGGCGGGCAATGGTTTGTGTATTCTCTGCGCCGCCTGCTGCTTCAACTGTGGCCTCTTCTCCTCTCCTGGTCTGTGTCTTCTTGTGTTGCGCTCTCGATGCGCTCTTCCTGAGCCGATGTGGGGGGGCGGGGGGAACTCGATCCAACTTCTTCCTTATGCAAGGGGCTCACGCTATTCTGCCGACCGCCCATCCTCAAAGAAAAAGCGTGCGGTGGTGTTGTGGGGGAGGGCTCCGGGGTCTTCTAGAGTTTCCTTTGGGCCCTTCTTGAAGCCTTCCTCACGGTTTTGTTCGCTGTCTTGGAGGCCTCTTGGGCCTCCTATGGGCGGGCTCTCTTGGGCCGTCTCCGAGCTTCCTTGGGGGCCTCTTGGGTTGTTTCAGGCTATTATGAGGGCCTCTCTCGCGCTCTTTTAGGCTTCCAGACGCCCGCCAAGGCGAGAACGCCAAAATCATTCAAAACTGAATGCAACAATACTGATTTGTGCCTCTTGAGCCTCTCTTTCTGCGGGGCCTTCTGACGCCGTCGGGCTATCCTGGGCGTTATCAGGCCTCTCTTGTCGAGTCGGGGCCCTTCTGGAACCACCTTAGAATGTATCTTGGGCATCTTGGCGGCCACGGAGGGTTGATTTTGAGGCTGCGAGGGCCCTGGAGGTGCGTTCGGGAGCTCGGCCCCCGTACCCTCCTCCCCGCCCTCCTTTCACTGGATTTGGGACTCCAGGGGAGGGGAAAAAGGGCAGGCGCGACAGGCAATCATCCAGGTGTCGGAAACAATTAAGCAACACTCACGCATAACATATGGTGTGAACTCCCCCCCCCTCCCCCCAAATGCAGTGTTGGGCTCGGATCTCCCGAGCTTGAGCGTCGGACCAGTGATGCGTATACGTGCCAACTTTGAACTGCGGGGGGAGGGGGGAGTGTTGCTTCCTTGATTTCCTCAACCGTTTCACTGGATTTGGGACTCCAGGGGAGGGGGAAAGGGGCAGGGGTGATAAGCCATCATCACACACGCCTTTTCACCCCCGGCAAGAGGGGGCCAGTGGATTTCACCTCGTCCTTCTCGTCTGGTCACTTCGCCGCTGCGGGTCTGCCCACCTCGTCGCTTCTGCTCCAAATGTTGCGTCTGCGCTGTCCTGGCTTGCTCTTTGCCTTCTTCGGGATGTTTGCCTCAGGGCAGAAAGGTTGCCTAACCACATAGCGTTTTGCAGCCACGCAAATTTCTTGCCCTGAGGCAAGCCATCCCGAAGGAGACCAGGGGTGATCTGGCTGAAAAGGGATGTGGCACATGCGGGAGGCATCGGACCTTGGCAAACATGCTAGTGACTACAGCACTTCTGTAGTCACGCGAATGTTGTGTCTGCGCTGGCCCAGCTCACTGTTAGTTTCATTCGGGTTGCTTGCATTCGGGCAAAGTTTGCCCGTTGTTTTGCCGTTCGCCCTCGCTTTTTCTGCAGTTGGTTTCGACTTCTCTTTCCTCGGCTCTGCTCTTCTCGTCTCGGCTACGCTCTTATTGTTTATCCTGATGGTTTTCCCCGCTCAACTCTCTCCTTGGGAGCCTTTGCGCTGCAATGCAAAAATCCAGTCCGCTCGAATGATGGTGTCGGCGCTTCCGCTTGTTTGTTTAGGCTGAGACACAGCTTCGGGAAGGCGCACCACCCTACCGCGCAGGACATCCGCAGGCTCCACGGTAACATCGAGAGCTTCATCAAGGCCTGCTCCCACCTCGGCACTGTTGCATACCATCACGAGTCTGTCAAGGGAATCTGGCAGGCCTCCACCTGGAACGAATTGGTGTCCCACGACTTCCCGCTCGAAGAACCCCTGGGCCCTAGCAGTCTGCAACACCCTCGCTAAGCCTGCGGACTTGCCTGCCCTCGGCAGGCACCAGTGCGCAGTGTGCGCCCTGTCCGAGGACCTGACCGGGGCAGAGATCGGGCTCCTGTCCCCTACGCCCACGGCGACGGCGCTCCAATACTCATCGCCCATCAAACGGGGACTCCACTAACGGGTACTTTGGCCAGTGACCCAGCGAACCCAACCCTTCCCGATGTGGGCAACGCTGCACTGCCAGAAAGAGGCCCCAACGTGGCAACTTTCGGCAAAATTGCAAAGTACCCGTTAGTAAATACCCGTTACGGTGCCGTTGAAATACATGGGCGGCGGGGTACCCGGCAACGGGAGGAACACCTCCGCTCCCCCGCCAGCAGTGGCCCTGTGCCTGGCGCTGCACTGTGACTGCCACGCTGCAGGACGGAGGCAACCGCTTCCACACTGCCGACCAGACCCCCAAACGTCTGCTGCGACGGATGCCAGACGGGCCCCCACGACACCCGCAAGAAGCGATGGGGAGGCGCCCGGGTAAGCGCCGATGTCGGACAGCTCCTGGCAGGCAGCCGCCCGGAGCTCTGCAAGCAGGGCGCCGAGTGCCGCTGGCACTGCACCGACTGCTGGAGGACCAACCAGGACGTCATAGGCAATCCCATCCCCTGAAGGGACGAAGCTCGCCACCTCCCTACACGACCTGGAGCCGCTACCGCCGCTCCCCGTGGGCGCGCTCGCGCGCCAACCCCCACCCGCCCCGCCGCCCGTACTCCTCCCCAACGCCCAATCGCCACGTCGCCCGCTCTTCCTGCCGCAGGAGGGCGGCCAGGACCCAGCCCATACAGTCGGGGCCCTGAAGGAGGAACCCTTTTCGTTGGGAAGGGGCTCCGTGTTCCTTGTTTGCTTCACAGTTTGCCTTGGGTTTTCCTTTCGATTTCGATGGTAAATCGAAGTTCAACTTGTGGGATAAAAGGGGCCTCGTTCCTTATTTAGGGTTCCTTGGGTCAACGCTCCGACTGTACTGACACAGCGATCCCCTCGCGACGCACTCCGGGCGACAGGCTCGGGAGGGACGCGGGCACGAGCGGCTGGAAGTGCAGATGCGACCCGATGCCCCGGCGCCGCGCCTCTGCACGACCAGCAGAGCGGCTGCACCCCCGAAGGCAGCTTCACCTTCCGCCCCAGCAGCCCCGACTCCAGGCCAGACACCCACGGCCTACCACCGTTCGGCGAGAGGATCGTTCTGTTCTCGAGAGGAACATGGAACGCGACTTGGCACTGCGAGCGCTGCCTGGCCGACCTCTGGAGCGCCCGCCCAGGAGACGTTCGGGAAATCATGGCCAGGGACGGGGCCCGGGTGTATCCTGCGAGCCCGCCCAGGCGGATGCGTCCCCTGCCACCGTGACCCCTGCCCAACCCGCTCCTGGACCCGCGTGGAGCAGGCGCCCACGGCGCCAGCCGGCCGACCCCAGCGGGCAGGGGCGAACAAGTCTCGCTGGACCCCACACCTCTCCCCGCGGGCAGCTCCGGCGGGAGTTCCCTGCAGACCCTGCGGACCGCCAGCCGCAGGGGGCCCCCCCGCGCCCGCGCGGCAAGGCGGGGCCCAATCGGCGCCGCCCCCTCCGAAGTCACTGGCGGCCAGCAGGGCGTGAGGCGCGCGCGCCCCGCGCCAGTCGCGGGATGCGGCCGCGCTCCCACTCCGCCGGGACGGGCCGCTCCCCCAGCCACGGCCCCGCGCGCGGAGAGCAGGTCTTCCTCCTCCTCCTCCTCCTCCTCCTCCTCCTCCTCCTCGTCTCGTCCTCCTCGTCCTCCTCGTCCTCCTCGTCCTCCTCGTCCTCCTCGTCCTCCTCGTCCTCCTCGTCCTCGTCCTCGTCCTCCTCCTCCTCCTCCTCCTCCTCCTCCTCCTCCTCCTCCTCCTCCTCCTCCTCCTCCTCCTCTTCCTCCTCCCGCAGCGCCCACCGACGAGGGCACCTCGGAGGGACCCCAGGGCCTGGACCGAGGACGACTGCAGAGGTTTCCTCAAGATCATATACGGCGACACCATCCCACGCAGCGGGATTCCGGCGGGGTGCAGTGGGACGGCGGGAAGCGGGCTGCCCTGCTCACCCAGTTGAGCACCTACGCAGGCAGACGACCCAAACTGGCAAAGGGAATCCAGAGAAAGTGTCGGACCGCTGGAACTCCTATCGCCTGACCAACCACCAGCAGGCAGTGGACATGGGCAACGATCCCATCAGGTACCGCCGCGAGTTCATCCTCGGCTTCCTGGCCCCACTTGGGGCTCATGACCTGCAGGCCCCGGTTTTCGCGAACTACTCCCCCCACCCTGGCGCCCGACACAACACCTGGCACCACTGCAGCAAAATCAGGATCAGTCCATCCACCGAGCCGGGCCGCGCGGGCGCGGCTCCGCGCCCAAGCCGGTAGCTCTGCTCATGAGCATCGTTGAACCGATCCCCATCCCCACCAGCGTGGGCTGGGCCCCACTGGCCGATTTCATGCCCTAGATGGGGAGATAGGCCGTTTCCTTCGGGTTTCGAAGGGCACGTCCCCAACTGGGGTGCTGAGATGTTGGGGTGAGCATGCTACGCATGGAATAAATTCAATGGAAATAAACTGCATTGGATCCGTGGGTGGATCAATCTAGACTGATGAGGTTATGATGCCTCTTTTGATTTTGAGCCGGCTATGATGCCCGCTCGTGCCCACCCCGTCCTGTCTTCAGGGACTTCACATCCTCCTATGATGGTAAGATGGAAAGACGGGCCGCCGCCCCTGGCACTGCACGTACGGTGCCAGGTTTGTGGGAATTTGGTTCGACCCCCGCAGTTCCGATGATGGAAACTGCGAGGGGTGTGAGGCCTCATGGTGGTCCTCACTGGTACATAAGGCCTATGATGGTCCTCACCAGGGGGAGAGAGGGCAAGGGCGGACCAGGAGGAGGAGGAGAAGGAGGAGGAGGAGGAGGACGACGACGAGAAAGTTGAGTTCAATGAACAGATTGAGAGCGAAGGCCTATGATGGTCCTTCTTCCCAAAACGAGCCTTGCTGATGGCCCCGAATTGGGTGCGAGGTGCCTATGATGGCCCCTCTGGTTGCCTATGATGGCGGCACTAGACGACCGGCAGGGGACTGGGTCCCGTTCACGGGGTTGAGCATGCTACGCCTACGCATGGAATGAATTCAATGGAAATAAATTGCAGTGGATCCGTGAGTGGATCGGTTAAACGATGCTGAGCTCAGGGGCCCACTCGCGACACCGCGACGCGCGCAGGCCGAGGGGCCGCCAACGGCTCGCCCCATGGGCCGACTGACGGGCTGCGTCAGCGTCCCGTGGCATGGCGCCATCGCCCCCTTCCTAGAAGTGCTCAGGGCTGAACCTAAACGGTGTTTTTCGTTTTCGTTTTGTTCTCGTTTTCTCTCGTTTTGTCTTCAATCCGCCTTTAACGCAAAACGACATCGAAACGAACACTGCCCACGAAATCGCCACAACACCGTTTAGGTCCACCCCTGGAAGTGCCATCCCCCAGCGAAGCCAGTGCCCCAGCTGGGGGCCAAGGACCGCGACCCCATCCCCACTGCGCAGCGAAGCCGACTTCGACCCCGAGGCTTGAGCCCGCCTCCCCCGGCCGACGAGCAGGAGCGCTCACCGGCCGACCAGCCGGCTCCCCCATTTACCGACGCCGCAGGAAGAGCGAATCGTTTAACCGATCCCCATCCCCAGCGGCGTGGCCTGGGCCCGACTGGCCGATTTAACCCCCTAGATGGGGATGTAGGTCGTTCCCTTCGGGTTTCGAGGGGTGTGTCCCCAACTGGGGTGGTAATTTGATGGGGGTCTCGAAGGGGATGGGGATGGGGATGGGGATCAGTTAAACGATACCGCTGGTAGCGGAAGGGGGACGAGCCTGAAGAGCCGGGCGGTGAGAGTGCGCGCAAAACACCTAGGAACCGAGGACCAAGCCACCGACGGCTCCGACCCTCGCGCCACCTCCAGCCCGGGAGGCGGCCCCTGGCGGACGCGCCGATCGCCCTCGCCCCCCCCCCGCCCCCTGCGCACCGGGCCCCATACGTCCACGTCCCGTACACCCCCACCCGGACCCCCACGACCGCCGCTACAAGCCCCGCAACTACATACTCTGGGTTTCTCAATTAGCGTGGGGGGGTACCCCCCCGACGGCGGTCAACCTCGCCTCGTCGTGTCGTTGCGCTGCGACGGGGGTCGGAGCGCCTTCGGCGCGCGGTGGCTGCCCGCGACGGGGGTCGATGTTGGGCTGGCGGCGGGGGTGACGCCGCCCCCCCGACGCTTCTTAGGAAACTCGGAGTACGCTGGCACTGCATGCGCATGGAGCTACCAAAACAACCGCGTCAAGACGCGGCCAGGAGTTGTGCACAGGCTGAAGAAGCCATGCGGGCCCATGTTGGTCGTCGGCTGTGAAGCTCTCTGCGACAATCGGGTAGGGCGGCCGGGGGCGACGTGCGAACCAGACGGACGGGATCCCTTCTGCGAGGAGGTCGTCTGCCGGCTGCGTGACGAGAGCGTAGATAATTATCTAGCGGCTGCGCCATGCGCGGGGAATCCACACGAGCTGGCAGACGGCGTGGGCCGCGCACGCGCCAAGCATGGAGCAGCTGCCTGGCAGAGGCAAGGGGCGAAGGCAGGGGCCTGGACAACGACGGGGCGGGGAAAGGCACGCGACGCGGCATGGAGCCGACGTGCGCGCGCGGCGCGTGGCCCGCGCGCCGCCGCGGCGCCACTGCATCGACGGGGCTTCCGCAACTCGTCGTGCGACCCCCCAGAGAGTGCCGCACCGCGCGCAGCTGCTGTGGACGCGCGGAGCAGCCGGCCGGGCAGCGCCTCCCCGGCCGCCACGATCCCCAGCCGCCCCCTCTGGCGCACGGGCCCCCCGGCCTCGGGAGCCGGGCTCGGCACGCCCCACGCGCGGACAGCCACTGGAGGCGGAGGAGGAGGAGCAGGAGGGAGAGGAGGAGGAGGAGGAGGAGGAGGAGGAGGAGGAGGAGGAGGAGGAGGAGGAGGAGCAGGAGGAGGAGGAGGAGGTGCCACGCGCGGGAGAGCCTCCCCAGGTCCCCGCAGAAGTGCCCCCCCCCTCCCTCCCCCCTGCCCGCCCTGGCCTCCAGTGCCACACCTCCGGCGCTCGTGGCCCCTCCGGCGCTCCGGGGCCCCTATATGGGTGCACTCGCTGCCCCGCAGGCGCCCTGCCGACCCGCGGCTTGCCTCGCGGAGCGCCGCCCCGCCGCTGGCACGCGGCTCTCTTCTGAGCTGCCCCCTCGCCTGGCGCCCGCCCCCTCCCCGGGCATCGCCCCGTCCGTCGCTCGGCTCCAGCCGCCGGAGTCGGCGGGCCGCACGCCAGGGGCCCTGCCGCAGTTCTCAGGGAGCTCACGAAGAACGTACTCGCCCAGCTATGCATAGTTACACGAGCGCGGCCCCTTGACCCACGAGACTGGCCGCGTGATACAGACATTCGCGCAGTGCGAACTCTCGAAACCAGCGTGTGGATTCATGTGCGTCTGCGTCCCTCTTTCGCTCCCGAGTTCTGCCCTCCCGGCGCGCCCGCCGCAGTCCGCTCCGACGGTGGTGGGCCCGCGCTTCCCCCGCGCTGCGCCCCCTCCCGCCCTCCCGGGCGAGGGGCGGCCACAGCCTCACTCTTGCCTTCTGCCACCTGCGCCCGCCCAGTGCTCTCCGCCCACGGCGGGGGCCCCATATTGGCCGCTTCCCTCCCCCGCGATGAGGCTGCCTCCCCCCCCCCCCCTGCGGGCCTCTCCTACCCCGCAGGGGCGCCCCGTCTGCTCTCGCTCGGCTGCACCGGCTCCGCCGCTCTCCTGGCGGGGGCTCCCTGCCGCCCTCCCTGCGCGGCGGCCCCCCCCCCCTCCCTGCCCCTGCGGGCCTCCCCAGCCCCGCAGGCCAGCCCTTCCGCCGCGTCCTCCGCCCCCCGCTCGACGCCGCTCGCGCCCTGCCCCCTGGCCCCCTTGGGTGCCAGACGGCGGGCGCCGCCCTGCGGCCGCCTGCCGCCCCACCCGGCTCAGCAACGGCGGGGCGTCCTCCTGCCTGCTCCTCCCGCCTGCTCCTCCTGCCTGCTCCTCCTGCCTCCTCCTCCTCCTCCTCCTCCTCCTCCTCCTCCTCCTCCTCCTCCTCCTCCTCCTCCTCCTTCTCCTCCTCCTCCTCCTCCTCCTCCTCCTCCTCCTCCTCCTCCTCTCGCGCTCGCAGCCGCTGCCCCTGGCGGTCCGCCGCCGCCACCCGCGCTGGCCCCCGGGGCTTGGTCTGATGGCCGCCCGCCTGCTGACGCCCCAGCTCCGGCTGGCACCACGCCCGTGCCACCCTGGGGAAGGGCTGCCGTCGGGCTTGATACTGTTCGTTCTGCACCCTTGCACCCTGGAAGTTCGCTCCCGCGCACTGCGCCCCGCCGCCGCCGGCCCCGATGCAGCAGCCGCGGGCCCGCCGGCGGGGCTGGCCGCGCCACGCGCTCGGGGCGTGACCAGCCCCACTGAGCGGTTTGCTCCCCCCGCCCCCCTTTTCGAACGCCTTCTTTGTCTCTCCGTGCTCCTGCATGGTGGCGCAAATTGCTTCAACCGTACCGCCGTTCTAGCTCTTTCCGCTAACGCAGACGACCCCTGCCTCGCCGCCGGCACAAAAAGTTTGTTTAGGCCGCGCTTGTTTGAATATGGGCTCGCCTGGCTGATGTGCCTCGCGCGGGCTCTCCACGACAGCTCCTTCGACGCTCCTCGCACTCGCTCAGGGTGTCTGAGCGGTAGACACTCCCTTCAAGGCTTGCCTCTTGGGGGGGCCGTGCGCGCCCGAAACGCCCATTGGGGCTCGCACAGACGATTCTGGATAAACTCGGCCATGCAGAACTCGGCCAGCCGAACTCGGCTGGATGAACTCGGCTGGATAAACTCGGCCAAGGAAACTCGGCTCGGGCAAAACTCGGCCTGACAAACTCGGACGCGGAAAGACTCCACCGGAGAAGCTCGGCTGGGAACACTCGGCCAGGGGAAATTCGGCCAAGCCGAACTCGGCTAGCGCTGAACTCAGCCCGCCGAACCCGGTGCGATAAACTCGGCTGGAAAAACTCGGCCTGGGAAACTCGGCTCGGGAACAACTCGGCCGGGGGAAACTCGGCCAAGCTGAACTCGGCTCGCGCTGAACTCGGCCCGCCGGGCTCGGCCAGCGCTCCGGTTGCAAGCGGGACTCTGCGCCGAGCTCGGCCAGACGAGCTCGGCCAGAAAACCTCTGGCCAGAGAAGCTCGGCTGGAGAAGCTCGGCCCGCGCTGAGCTCGGCCGTGCGAAACTCGGCCCCTGGCCGAGCTCAGGCTGGCCGAGCTCGGCTTGGCCGAGTTCGGCTTGGCCGAGTGCTGCAGCCTGTGACCTCTGCCGTCGGGCGCTCTGCCGTCGGGCGGGCGCTCGGCGGTCCGTGTGCCCGCAGTCGCTCTGCAGCGCTCGTGCTGCACAGTGCCACGAGGGAGTGCCGCTCGCGCGCTCCCCTCGCGAAGTCGCCAGGGGTGAGAAATCGAAATCCTCTGCTTGCCTCTGGAGCAGGAGTATTCGATGCCCACGCTCCTGGCGGAGTTCCGCCACGCGGGGTTCCAGAAGGCCCCCGCGAGCGCCGGGGGGGGGGGGGGCGCAGCGAGCATCAGTGCAACGAGGAAGTGCCACGAGGAAGTCCCACGCGTCCCACCGGAGGCTCGGCTCAGAGGTGGTGGTGGCCGAGTCCTTCCCTCTTGTGGTGCCGAGGCGGCATGCGACAAGCCCTCGACAACCCCCAGGGCGGTCAAGGGGCGGCACCGCGAGAGCCCCCAGGCGGCCAAGGCCCGAGAGGGCTCCAGGACGGCCCTAAGGTTAGGCCAGGCCTGTCCTCCTACAACCGGGCTTTGGACGAGCAGTGCAAAATACCCCCGAAATGCTAACAAGTATTCAAAAAATCGTCCCCAGAGCATTTGTTGACTATTTTTGGATTTCCTCCTGTAGAGGGACATGCCCGACCAAACCCTAAGACAGCCCAAAGTGGCCCAGGGGACCCCGAAGACAGCCCCACGGGAGCCCACGAAAGGACAGAAGAGGGGGAGGAAGACGGCGAAGACGAGAAGAAAGCCCAGACTTGGAGGCCTGGAAATGAGCACCAACACCGACACAGGGGGGTGCCTCCACATGGGAAAAAGGATCCTAGATTTCGGTGTTGGTGGCAATATTTCGGCCACCTTGGAAGCCATACTATTGCCACCATCCCCGAGATTGGGATTGTCTTCCCTCGGTGGAGGCACACCGCCGATCTTGGTGTTGGTGTCAACCTCTAGGCCTCCGAAAGACGCGACGCGGAGGAGCGCGCCACACATGCAGAGTCGCCGCCCAGACAGCAGGGCTTGCACGGTGGCGGGACTTGCCGCAGGCAGCTGGGGATCCGCCGCCCCCGGTCGATTCATCGCAGGGGTGCCTGGCGTGCCGGACCCTCTCAGGTTTTGGTTTTGGTTCTTTTTCCAAAAGAGCTCCCCCTGGGGCTCCAGCGCGTCCCGCCGGGGTCCTGGGAGATTCCCGAAATTCCGTCCGTCAATGCCTTGGTTGCCCCAAGTTGGTCCAAGATGGCCTCCAGGACGGCCAAGATGGCCCAGGATGCCCTCCAAGATGCCTCCAAGACAGCCAAGATGGCCTCCAAGACGGCTAAGATGGCCCCAAGATGCATCCAAGACGGCCCAAGATGGCCTCAATATGGTCTAAGACGGCCCAAAAGGCCTCCAAGACGGCCCAAGAGGCCTCAAAGAGGTTCTCCAGGAAGGCCCTGCGAGGCCAAAATCATTGATGTTCCCTGGGTTTTTGAAGGATTTGGGCATTTGCGCCTTTTCTGCTTTCCGACGGCCCAAGACGGCCCAAGAGGCTCCCAAGATCGCTCCAAGATCGCCCAAGAGGCCTCCAAGATGGCCCCATGACAGCCCATGACGCCCCCAAGACCGCCCCAAGAGGGCCCGAAGACGGCCCAAGAGGCCTCCAAGACGCCCAAAATGGCCTCTAAGACAGCCCTGGAGCACCCCAAAAGGGCCCCAGATCGGCCCAGAAAGGCCCCCCAAACGGCTTCCGACGGCGTCAAACGGGCCAGGAGCCGACCAAGATGGCCGAAGGTGGCTCGCAGCTGGCCCAAGACAGCCCAAGAGGCCTCCAAGAGGGCCTCCAGGAAGGCCAGAAAAGGCCAAAAAGAGTGATTTTCCGTAGATGTTTAAAAGATTTTGACATTTGCTTCGTTTCGGCCCTCCGACGGCCCGATACGGCCCAAGAGCCCCCAAAGATCGCCCAAGGATCGCCCAAGAGGCCTCCAAGATGGCCCCAGAACGGCCCAAGAGGCGCCCAAGACGGCCACAAGAGGCCCCCAAGACGACCGAAGAGGCCTCCAAGACGCTCAAGATGGCCTCCAAGACGGCCCACGAGCCCTCCAAGACGTCCTCCAAGAAGGCCCGAAAGGATCAAAATAGCCTCCAGGCGGCCAAGATGACCTACAAGATGCCCACGTGTTCCCCGAAGGCTTTCCAAACCGATTCGGGGAACACATGGTCCGATATCTTGGCAGGTCTGGCCTCAACGTTCGGCCACATAGGCGCTTCCACACAGGCAGGGGGCGGCGGTGATTCGCCGTAGGCGTCGTCGATCCGCCGCCCCGTGTTGATTCATCACAGGGGTGCCCGGCGTGCTGAGCCCTTTCGGTTTTGGTTCTTTTTCAAAAAGAACTCCCCCTGGGGCTTCGGCGCGTCCCGCCTTCGGGTCCAAGACGACTGGAAATCTGCACAACGCCGCCTCCAAGACGGCCAAGATGACCCAAGATGGCCTCCAAGTTCGCCCAAGACGGAGAAGATGGCCCCAAGATAGCCCAATATGACCCCAAGATGTTTCCAAGACGGAGCAAGATGCCCCCAACATTACCAAAGATAGCCTCAAGATGGCCCAATACGGCCCAAGAGGCCCCCAAGGCGGCCGAAGAGACCTCCAAGAGGGACCTCCAGGAAGTCCCGAATAGGTAATAATCATGGATTTTCAATGGGTGTTTGAAGGATTGTGGCGTTTGCTCATTTTCGGCTTTCCGACGGCCCAAGACAGCCGAAGAGGCTCCCAAGATGTCCCCAAGAGCGTCCAAAAGGCCTCCAAGATGACTCCCTCACGGCCCAAGAGGTCCCCAATACGGCCCCAAGAGGGCCCCAAGACGGCCCAGGAGACCTCCAAGGCGCTCAAGATGGTCTCCAAGACGGCCCTGAAGCACGCTAAGAAGGCCCCACGTCGGCCTAGGGAGGCCCCCAAGACGGCTTCTGACGGCGTCAGACGAGTCAGGAGCGCCCAAGACGAAGGAACATTGCACAACGGCCGCCCCCAAAAAGGCCCCCAAGAGGCCTCCAAGATGGCCCCAATACAGCCCAAGAGACCCCCAAGAGGGCCCCAAGAAGGCCCCAAGACGGCCCAAGAGGCCCCCAAGACGCCCAAGATGGCCTCCAAGGCGGCCAAGATTGCCTCCAAGATACCACCTCCAAAACGGCCAAGAAGGCCTCCAAGACGGCGAAGATGGCCCCAAGATGCAACCAAGATGGTTTGAGATGGTTTTAAGATGGCCTTAGACTGCCCAATAGGCCCGCAAGAGGCCTCGAGGACGGCCCGAGCTTTCCAAAACGTCGTCCAGGAAGGCCCGAAATGGCCAAAATCATTGATTGCCCGCAGGCTTTGGAGGGATTTTAGCATTTTCTTCGTTTCAGCTCTCCGACGGCCCAAGACGGCCCAAGAGGCCCCCAACATCGCCCCAAGAGCGCCCAAGAGGCCTCCAAGATGGCCCCAATACAACCCAAGAGGCCCCCAAGAGGGCCCCAAGGCAGCCCAAGTGGCCCCCAAGACGCCCAAGATGGCCTTCAAGACGGCCGAGATGGCCTCCAAGATGCCTCCAAGATGGCCAAGATGGCCTCGAAGACCGCCAAGATGGCCCAATAGAGCTCAAGGATGTCTCAAGAGCTCTCAAGAGGCCTCCTCCTCCCTCTCCTTGTTCCTCCCCCTCCTCCTCATCCTCCTCCCCCACGTGTGCCCCGAATGCTGCCCAAACCGACTCGGGGAACTCATGGTCCGATAACTTGGGCAAGCTCTAGCCAAACTGTCGGCCACATAGGCGTTTCCAAAAAGGCAGGGGCCGGCGGTGATTCGCCGTAGGCGTCTTCGATAAGATGTGAAGGGTGTCGAGTGTGATGTGTTCAAGCCGAGCGCCGCGATCCATGATCGCTTTGAACCCAAACGGCATGATCCCAAATGGGTACAAACACCGAGCTCACGACTGTGTACAGCTTTGGTGTGGTTCGCTTGAACCCTGATCGTCCCTTCTCAATGGGTGAGGCTTTTGCAGTGCCATCGCCATCGCGTCCTCCTCCTCCTCCTCCTCCTCCTTCTCCGTTCGTCTCATTTTGGCTCCCTGCTTCCTTCCTTCCTCCTACTCTTCCTCCACTCGCCCTCCTTTCCCTCTCCTCCTTCTTCCCTTCCCCCCTCCCTCTCTTCCCATCCCTCTTCCCCTTCCCTACCCTCTTCCTCCTCCTCCTCCTCCTCCTCATCCTCTTCCTTCTCCTCCTCCTCCTCATCCTCGTTCTCATCACCTCGTCCCTCCTCCCATCCTCCCCTTCCCTCTCCATGCTATTTCCTTAATATGTACTCCCCACTGACGCACCATCAGACGTGTTCGTAGGCTGGGCTGGGCGTTTCGCTTAAGACGTTCCAGTACCTTCATTACCTTGAAGCTAAAACAACTCCGTCCGCTACGAGGATGGAAGGCCGGTGGTTTCCAACATGCGGCTCCCGCCACAGTGCCGCGCACGTTCGTTCCAGAGCTCCCAACAGTTAAGAGACAGCGGAGGGACGCTGTGCAGCGCTGCAGCGGATGGAGGGCAGATCCTCTCCAAGACGTGGCATCGCTGGTCGCTTCCTCGAACTCTGCCATCCCACGGAGGAGGGCGCGGATGGGCGCCTCTCCCTCCTCCTCCTCCTCCTCCTCCTCCTCCTCCTCCTCCTCCTCCTCCTCCTCCTTCCCCTCTTCCCCTCCTCCTCCTCCTCCTCCTCGTCCTCCTCGTCCTCCTCTTCCCCTCCTCCTCCTCCTCCTCCGTCCTCCTCGTCTCCTCCTCCTCCTCCTCCTCCTCCTCCTCCTCCTCCTCCTCCTCCTCCTCCTCCTCCTCCTCCTCCTCTGCCTCCTCTGCAGAGAATACATAGCCCTGGCCATTGCTCGGACGTCCATTCCCTGTGTTTTTTGTCGGTTTCGTGCGTGGCGCTTTCGCCGGATGATCAAGGCTGCTCCCCGATGGCCCTCGCCGAGGAGAAATGCACACGTCCGGGCGGCGCCAGGCAAAAGAAGAGACAGCCACTGGGACCTGTGATGATGGGGCTGGGGTTAAGTCGGGCCTGTCCCCCTGCAGGGGGATTTTCGACGACAAATAACAAATACCCCCCCAATATATATATATATAATATATATATATATAAATATATATATAATGTGATATATATAATATACTATAATATATCATATAATATAATACTATATATATATTATATCATATAGTAGTATATTATGTTTTATTATAATACATTATATATATATATATTATATTATATTATATTATATTGGATTGTACTATACTATACTCTATACTAATTATATTATATGAAATTATGATATACGATAGTATACTGTATTATATTATATTATACTAAATTATATTATAATACACTATATTATATTATGTTATAATATATTATAGCATATTATATTATAATGTATTATATTATATTATATATATTATATTAATTATAATGTTATTAATATATATATATATATTATATTATATTATCATATATGTTATATTATATCTTATATATATATATATTATATTATATTATATTTATATTATATTATATTACTATATTATATTATATTATATTATAATTATATATAATATAATATATTATAGTATATTATATTATATATATACATATACATATATATAGCGTCTGGGACCTGTGATGATGGGGCTGGGGTTGAGTCGGGCCCGTCCCCCTACAGGGGGATTTTCGACGAAAAATAAAAAATGCCCCCCCCCCCCAAAAAAAAACAAAGATAGCCACTGGGACCTGTGATGATGGGGCTAGGGTTAAGTCGGGCCTGTCCCCCTGCAGGGGGATTTTCGACGACAAAGAACAAATGCCCCCCAAAATAAGCAAAAACAAATTGTCTGGGGATCATTTTTGGAGCATGTTTGGACCTTCTTCGGGCATTTTAGAAATATTTTTTATTTTTCGTCGAAAATCCCTCTGTAGGGGGACACGCCCGACAGAAGACTGGGGGCCGGAGGGTGCACTGCAGCATCGTTGGCGCATCCCGGCTCCATTCTGATCCTCCCCCGCCTCATCCTCATGACACTCTGTCTCTTCCGCCTCCCCCATTCCCCCTCGGAGGCGTCCGAGAGGAGGGGGGGCGTCCAAGAGAGGGGGTCGCAGATCACGGCGCGAGGCATGTGCGCGGACGAGGGGGGGGGCCAGGGAACGCATCGAAAGCAGAAGAGGGGTACATGAAATCCAGGGAGATTGCATGGCCCCAGACAAGATATCCATCCCACGCCCCCGACCCTACCCCCCCTGCCCATCCCTTCATCATTCTTCTTCCCCTGCCTTCGCCACCCTCTCTGGACTCCCTCCGCTGCCGAGGCCGCGGCCGGTGTAGGACGCGTAGATGAGGAAGGCGCTGAAGAAGAGGAGCAGCGGCTGGTGATGCGAGATCGGCAGCAGAAGGGATGGGGGAGGGAAGGAGGGAGGAGGGGGAGGGATGAAGAGAGGGGGGCAGTGAGGGAGGGGGCGAGGAGGGACAGAGCAGGAAAGAGGAGTGGCAGAATGAAAGATGATGAGTATTCAAGATTCTTCGTGAGGGTCTGAAGGATTCTGGGAGATCCTCCTGCTCCTCTTCTTCCTCCTCCTTCTCTTTATCCTTCTTTTTCTCCTCCTCCAGCCCCTCCACCACCTCCTCTGCCAGGAAGGGGGGGCAAGGGGGAGCAGGGAGCGAAGATATAGGGGTAGCTCAGGTAGTGCAGTATCTTTTCTGGAGGAGATTTGTGTACGCTCCTGGTGAACGTTCAGAGTCTCGGGCAGCCTTACATAACTCTATTTGGACTGCAGCGTAACCGCAACGCACGGGCTCAAGTCTAAATCTCTGCTCGGGCAGCGGAGCAGAACCCTCCGCGCGCGCGGCGCCGCCATGCGAACCATCGCCGGCGCTGTTGACTTGGCGAGGCGGATCCTCGCGGGCGACGTTCTGAGCACTGGCACGCACCTGGAAACCTTCCAGGCCATCGTGGGCTACTCCACGACCGCGCTGGACACCTGCGACCGCCTGGACGACGAGTACTGGGCACTCAAAATTTTCATCCGGCACCCTCGAGAGGGTTGTCCCGACTTAACCTTTATACCACCACTTGTCGACCATATCCTGAAAGTGATCTTCATTCCCACACGTGCAGACGGATACCCGATGGGAGATATCAAGACGAAACCCGGTTGAGTTCACGGACATCCGATTATCGCGATAATCTGGGTATCATGGCAAATGCTTATGGTTCTCATGTTTTGCAAGAGTCAATACGCAACACGCCTCCCGACTGGAAGACAGGCATCAGCAAATTTCCAGAAAGGAAGTACTTGCCAAAACTCAGCCTTTAGTGGAACACGCAAAGTGAACCAGACGAACCCATTTCAGCTCGATTGGTTCTTAACAGACTTAATAATGAAGTGAGAAAACAAGCCTTAAGGTTTATAGATCAAAGGAATGGATACTCATACACGGGAGGGAATGCTTCTGCTTTGACGGCAGTGCCTGCAGACCCAGTGACAGGAACCCCAGCGAGGCATCAGGGCTGTCCCGATTCACGAAGTGGCTATCTCATGGATATGGAACTCCTGGACAGGATCACGCTATCATCCACCTCGACAAGTTATTCGATTCCAGAAGGGGCCCCTTTCCTGGGGTCCTGGCTGTTAAGGCCCAGTAAAGCGACCGGCGTGCTGACCCCCCCCCTTCGCGACAGGAGGTGCGTCGCGCATTCGTCGCCCGTGCGCCGCCCGTGCGTCGGCCGCCGAAAAGGCCCGCGCGCTCTGGGAGGCCGGGATTCGGGACAGAGACGCAAACCAGGGCCGGCGCACAGGCGACGCTCGGGCGACGCACTGAACGAAACTTAAAGGGGGGGGGGTGGTCGCTTCACTGGGCCTTAACAGTCCTGGCTATACCCGATGGGCGCCAACCCCGGATCCACCCTCCCCGGACGGGAGCTGGATCAAGTGGCTATACCGAGGCCACCTCCGGCAGCACCCCGATGAGGCCGGGTGGCCCGGCACTGGTGCTTCTCCAGCGGGCCTCGCCTCCTTCATCCCTCCGTTGCGTTTCTTCTTCTTTCGTTACTGTGCGTTTCCCTTTTGTTCATTTTGTACCAAATATGTTCTTCTTATTTGTTTTTTTTTTTTCTCTCTCTCTCTCTCTCTCTCTCTTTCGTTTTCTCTCTCTGAGGCCACCAGGGGGTCCTGGCCGAGGGTGCGCGTGGCCGGGCGGAGGCGCAGCGTTTGCCTCGGACTCGCCGGGAGCTTCCGGCGAGAGCTCGCTCGGGTCGCAGCTCTGGCCGCCAAGCAGACCACGTCTCTCGTCCGCACGCGGGGGCCGCCCTGCAGGAGGAGGAGGAAGAGGAGGAGGAGGAGGAGGAGGAGGGGAAGGAGGAGGAGGAGGAGGAGGAGGAGGTTGGAGGAGGAGGAGGAGGAAGAGGAGGAGTAGGAGGAGGTTGGAGGAGGAGGAGGCGGAGCGTCCAGAAAGGTCCCTTGGTCAATCTACCCTTGGCCCCTCTCATGCCGCTCGCTCAAGCGCCGCCATTCGCCCATCGGCAGGTCGGTGGCGAGGCGAGCAGCACGGGCGATGAGGAGAGAGGAAGGCGGGTCGGGCGCAGCCGAGCCTGGGGCCCGTCGCTTCGCGTGCAGCAAGCGGTGGAAATGATACAGAATGACAATCTGACGCAGGCGCACCAGAGAGCACTCCGACAGAGCAAGACGGTCTGAGAGGGAAGCAGGGAGGGAGAGACGGGAGACCATCGCAACATTCCAGAGAAAACGACGGCATTCAATATAGTGAGATAGGCTATCTCGGGCGCATTCGCACCCGAGCAGGCAGCCCTGGTCGACATTCCTTAGTCTTGTATCAGTGACCCACCCCCCCGTCCACGTGCGGATGGCGGCCATCCGCCAAGAGGGGGGGGGGCCTTGGCAAGCATTGAATTAATGACATCCCAGTCGAATGACGCTGAGGCCTCGAGAGAGATCGAGAACCATTTGACGAGACGGAGACGCAGGCAAGCGATAAGAGAACGAGGAGGGGAGGAAGGGGCACGAGGGGGGGACAGATAAATAGCAGGACGGATACCTCTCAAGAGAGCTCGCTGCATTTTGAGTCTGGGGCCAACCCTGCCAGCAGCGCCAGATCGTTCTACCCTCTGCGGCGTAGATCGTTCTCGCGCAGCACGCCGCTCGGCCGCGCGGGCCGCCAGCCCTTCGAGGGCCGCCCTACGGTCCCGCCCCAGCGACGACCGAGCTTCCGCCGCCCCCCGCAGAGACCACGCCACCGCCGGCTCCCGCCAGAAGGAGGGCCAGTGGCAGAGCTCCTGGGCTCCGATAGGGCCGCGCCAGTGCAGCTGGCCAACTTGGGCATGCTCCCACGCAGCGGCTTCAAGGAGGCCGCACATCCTGGACCAGCACTTTTTAAAAAGACAGGGCAGTCCTCATCCTAGCGGCGAGAGCGTTGCTTCGGACACCCTGGACCAGCGGACCACCGAGGGAGTCGAGGTCGAGGAAGCAGGAGGCAGAGAGCCAGGATCCAGGAGCCCGAAACACACGAGTCAGCAGATCTTTCTCTCGCCGCTGGAGGGACCGAGGGATCTCATATAGTTGCGACTTGTAAGAGAGCACACTGAGCGCTCGTTCGTGGTAGAGCGAGATATTGGCCTCAGTGTCGGCGTGGGACCGTGCCAGGGCGGCAACGCGGTGCTCCAGCTTTGCTGCTGGTGCTGCCCACTGCTCTTCATTCTCTGCAGCAGGGCCTACCGTGCAGCCGAGGTACTCAAGCGTAGGGCCAACCTTGAATTCGGCCCAGGGTGCACACACGGAGGCTAGCATCTCGGACGTCGGAGCACTGAGATCGTCCGACCACGGTGCCCAAAGAGGGGTGGCACAGCATTTCGAGGGCTTTAAAGCGAGCCCTGCCAATCTGTCCGAGTTCTTGAAAATCCTAGCGAGCTCCCTGAGGCCAGCCTCTCCCCACACCACCGCCCCCACGTCGTCCGCACACCACCTCCCGATTCCCTTGCCAGCGGCCTCGAGGGTGCGCTCCATATCCGCGCAAAACGGATGAGCCGCTAGGACGAACAGGCTGCCGGAGAGAGGATCGCCCTGGAGGACCCCAGCAAGGATGAGGAAGAGGAGGCCACGGGAGCAGTCGGAGCTAACGGCGGCAGCCATAAGGTAGTTGGCGCGGATCGCATTCACCAGGGCCTCAGGGGCGCCCCATTGGGACAGGACCTCCCAGAGCCACGAGTGGGCCACCGAGGGGAAAGCATGGGCATAGTCAAAGGCAAGAAGCAGAGGCGAGGCAAATTCAGGTGGTGGGTGATTAAGAGCACGCATGCTTGCGATTCTCGCGTGACTGTCGAGCTCAATTAAATTTTCGAGAAAGTGACGCTCACAAATGAATCCGCGCTGGCTGGGCGCCACTGCCGCTTTCACCGCTCTCTTCAGAGGGTGGTTCAGGGCGGCGCTGATCGCCTTGGCCCCCGTATTGCGCAGCGACAGCGGGCGCGTGCATCCAGGGGCACGCGAGACGCTCACCATGTCGGCCGCCAGCGAGCCCTTCGGGAGGGAGATGCTGATCGCGCGGTTGTAGTCCGAGCGCATGGGCAGACCATCCAGCGTCCACACCAAGGCGCGGTGGAGAGCCTCCGCGCCGCCATCGGCCACAGCCCAAGCCGCGGCTGGGAGGCCGTCAGGGCCAGGGGCCGCAGGGCGCGCACGGCGGAGGGCCTCCCGCACTGTCGCCACTGCGGGCGGGCAGAAGGCGCCCCAGTCGACCGCGGGGGCCCCGAAGCGCTTCAGGTAGGCCGGCTGCTCTCGGGCCCTCTGCTTGGAGATTGCGGGTGGCGTTGGCGGGCAGAGTACCTTGCCCCAGTGCTGGCCCAGCGCCGCGCTGATGTCGGCGGCATCGGTCAGCTCGGCGCCTTCCGTCTCCAGGCACGCGAGGTATCGCCGAGCGTCGAAGGAGGCCCATAGTCGCGCCCGTCGCCTCAGAGCCCGCTGCTGAGCCACGAGTTGGCGCCGTCGGCATTCAGCGGTCTCCTGCTGGGCTGCCTCTTCAAAGGCGCGGCGCCTGCTCGCAGCATCCTTCCTCTGGGCGATGTTGTATCTCCTCTGGAACTCCGCATAGTCGAGGATCTCAACCGAACGAGACTGCGCCGAGGCTTTGACCAGCTCACGAGCCCAGGCGTTCTGCGCCACCACCAGCTGCGCCAGCTTCCAGTCTTGGCGCCAGAACGCCCTGGCCAGTTGGCGCCAGATGATGGCTGAGGCCCCCTTGGTCCAGCCTTCGGCCACGAGGATCTCATTCTGGACGTCCTTGGCCGCTGCCTGCAGGATCCGCGTGAAGCACTTGTACTCGTCGGGTGGTTCTTGGCTCTGCAGAGGGACCATCGCCAGGTACCCGTCAACGATCTCCTTGAAGCGCGGTCGCTGGATCACGGCAAGGGGGATGGCCGCTGGCGTGTCAGGGTGTCGGTGCCCAGGCGTCCTCCGCATCAGCGATGCTGCGACCAAGGAGTGATCGCTAATCCCTCTGATGTGCATCTCGCGCGCTTCGCCTCGGACTTGACATGTCTGCCAGCCTTGGCATAGCTGCCACCTCGGGACCCCCGCGAACACGCGGTCGATGGAGGAGCTGGTGCGCGTGCTGGCGTTCCAGTGCGCGGGCTTGCCTGGCATCAACTCCGTGGCCTCCCGCAGCGCTTCCAGCCACTGCCGCTGGCCAGGGTGGCGGGCCAGGCGTGCGGTCTGGCCAGAGGCGGGAGCCGCATGTGCGCGGTCGCCACCGCCACTGCTGGGCTGCGCGACTTGCGCCTGCTGGGGCTGGTCGTCACCCAGGAAGTTGTCTGTCTCGTCATAGTCGCCGAAGTTGAAGTCACCCACGATGAAGGTGGAGCGGGTGGCAGGGCACTGGTGAGCCCAAGCCAGATCCTGTCGAAGGCGTTGGGCGACGCGTCGCCGTTGTTCAGGTGAAATATCGTGGTTGTGGATGTTCCAGTGGATGAAGCTGCACGGCTGACTCCCCATAGCCGAGGGGCGAACTTCACCACAGAGCCTGAGAATGCGGCCAGGGACCACTTCCTCAGGAACAAAATCGCAGGCGTAGCCATCAGCAGTTGCTGGCACCACCGTGGCCACACCTCCTGCATCTTCTCGACCTCCTGTCATGCACGAGGCAAAGCAGCAGAACGGTCTCCCCAGTCGCTCCAAGAGTACCTGCATGCTATGTACGGAAGCATGCGTCTCCTGCAGCGCCAATAACATTGGCCCCTTCCAATGTCGCTGAATATATGCAAGCTTCTTCTTCATGGTGGCATTCTTCCCAGACTGCTTTAGCGCCCGACAGTTCCAGGTCCCCAGGTGCACACCATTTCCGTCACCTCCCCATGCACGCGATATAGTGTCAAAGAGTCCACTGCTGCGCCTCTGGCTCCAGGACACGATCCACCACCGCCTGCAGGGCTTCCTGTGTCTGGCCGATCGCGAGCACCGCCACCATGTTCCACGAGACCGTCGGCGTGGCACCAGGTGACGCAATGGAGAGCTTGAGCAGCTGGCGCCATTTGACCGTGATGGCATTGGCTTCCTTGTCTGCGAAGAGTCGTGCTTCGATCGTCTCTTGGAGGGCGGCCTTGATACGCTTGAGGTAGATCTCGTGTGAGATCTGGGACTGGTTGCGGTCGCGGCCCACGCTGAGGGGGACGCTTGGACCATTCGGCAGCACTGCAGCGAACTCCCTCCACGTAGATGGGCCTGTGCGTAGGAGGCCCACGAGCTTTCCCACACGCCTCGTGGCCAGGCCCACAGCACCCACACAGCGGAGCTTGAAATGTCTCCCCATCTCCTCTCCCTCCAGCCTTGTCGCCTCAGGGGTGAGGTTGTGCAGCTCGGCGTCCACCAGGAGCTGCTGCAGCGCATGCGCGACCGCCTCCTTCGGAACGTTCGAGCGCGCCACGATGGACAGGATGGTGGGGTCGATGGGCCTGGACCAGCCCGTCTCCAGCATCGGGGCCTGCGGGGTGGCCGACGCCACGACTCCCATCTCTGTGCGGAGGTCGGCCATCTCTTGCCGAAGGCGGCCGAAGTCTGCCATCCGCTGCTCCATGCATCCCAGGCGCGAGTCCACCGCAGCGAAGCGGGCGTCGATGGCCTGGGCGAACTCCTGCTGGGTGGACTGGAAGATCTGCGAGAGGTTGTTGGTGGTGGACTGGATCTGGGATCCGAGACGGTGCTCCATGTTGGCCAGCATGCTGGAGAGGTTCGCCGAGCCGGCGGCGGCGGCGGCATTAGCTCCTCCTGCTGCAGGCGGTGGGCCGAAGCGTTGTGCGGCCGCTGCCGCCCATGCGTCCTGCTCGCCATGCAGCGGTGGCTGCTGCGATGCGAAGGTCGGCATGAGCTCGAGCGCCTCGACGTCGCCCTCGGAGAGCACCGTGCCACGCGGAACTCACGCAGCAGCTCCTCCCTCCGCATAGCCGCCAGCTTGGCTTCCTTGGGTAGCGTGCGGCGGGGCGGGGGGCACCACATCCCAGCCAGAAAGGCGGGCGTCGTGCTGCCGACGCTGGCGTGGCGTGGCCTCCTCCCCGGCGGCGGCTTGCTGTCGTCGTTCCCTGCGACGTTCACCACGGCGGCGATGCTCGCTGCGGGAGGTGCTCCTGCTGCCCACAGTGTCGGGCGAGGAGTTGCTGGTCTGCCTGCCACCACCGCTGCCGCCAGCACCGCCATCGCCCACCTGCATGCCGTCCCGCGCTGGGCCCATGGCTTCGAGGCTGATGGCGTTCGAGCCGACAGGAACGGGAAATGCCTCCGTTTACCCCTCGGCCCGAGCGCAGGAGCGTTGGCCCAGAGAGGACGCCAGACTTCAGGAAGTCTTGCCTGCCGCGGACTAGCGGTATCCGCTTTGTTCCCAGGGGAAACCTGCATCTTGAGCCAAAATGGCTTGAGCCAAAATGGCTACGGAGGAGAAGGAGGAGGAGGAGGAGGAGGAGGAGGAGCAGCTCAGGATGCACCATCTCCTCCTGGGCGGGCGGCGCGGAGGCGTCGGCGCGCGGGCCGATGCGGAAACGACCGCGAGCTTTCGTCGCAGGCGTCGGCGCGCGGACGGAGCACGAGCTGTCCAACGGAGCCGAGCCGGGGCGCGGAGGTGCCCATAAGCGGCAGTGCAAGGCACGAGCGGGCCGCGTGCGAAGATGAGAACGGCGCCTCCAAGGCCAGTGGTCGGCGACATTCGAACGAAGGATTGCAAAAAAGCCGAAGGATTGCAGAAAGGATTGCAAAAAACTGTTTTTTTGCAATCCTTCGGTTTTTTTTGCAATCCTTCGTTCAAGGCCAGCGGTCGGCGGCATTCTTGCCGTGCGTGATGGCCGCCGCGTCCTCGGCGAGGTGCTGGTCGAGGTCGGGGTCGCAGAGGCGCCGCGCACGAGCTCGCCGAAGGGGACGCCGCGTGCAGACATCGACTGCGCAGTTTCAATCACCGTGCAGCCGGAGATCTCGGAGTAGCTTGACACCCCGCGGGCCATACGGCGGGGGCTTTCGATAAGGAAACCTGGGATAAGGAAACCTTGGATCAGGAACCTCAATGGCGGATCGGCAATGGGCATCGCCGCCGCCCTCATCACAGAAGGAATTCTTCAGGGTCTGGAGCCTCCTGGGCGCATTCCTTAACCAACACCCCCACCGTAACACGAGGCGCCTGCAGAACGCGCGCAAACTTGCGGAACGGCATCGCGGAGTGCCAGCGTGGCAGGGTCTGCGTGTAGTCTGTCGCCCCTTGAGGCAACACTGATACAGGGTGGGAGGAGTCGGAGGGAGGCTTTCGGAGGGGCTCGGCGTTGCCGATTGTGGTCCAGCAGTTTTCGACTAGTTTTCGGGTGCCCTTGGCGGGGAGGGAGGAGGGGGGGAAAACGGGAGGATGAGGAGGAGAGAAGGAGGTTGAAGAGGAGGGAGGGAGGGAGGGAGGGAGGGAGGGAGGGAGGAGGAGGAGGAGGAGGAGGAGGAGGAGGAAGATAAGGGAGGAGGAGCAGGAGGAGGAGGTGGATGATGATGATGATGATGATGATGTGATGATGATGATGATGATGATGATGATGATGATGATGATGATTGATGATGGTGATGATGATGATGATGATGAGAAGGAGGAGGAGGAGGAGGAGGAAAATTGGATTCGATTAAATTAGAATCACCACTGGCGCCATCTCTAACTCTGGGAACGGTCATGCCAAGCAAAAAAACTTCAACAGCGTATGATATACACGTCTACAGCATATGAGCCTGCTCTAGCGGGACGCCTCGAAAGCTGGGCCTCGAGGTGATGGGACGCTGCCCTGCGGGACCGTCACGGTTCCAGGGCACATCCCCACCTTCATCGACGAATGAGATGGCTGCGGGGGGCATTCATTATCCTGGAAAGAGCGTGTTCTACCGCTGCTGGCGGAAAACCGGGGGGGGTCACTACCGGTTCGAACCCCTCCCCCCCCCCTCCGGAAAACCGGGGGGGGTCACTACCGGTTCGAACCCCTCCCCCCCCCCCCCCCAGCTCATCATGAAAAGGGGGGGGGGTCACTACCGGTTCGAACCCCTTCCCCCCCCCCCCCCTCCGGATCCGGAAAACCGGGGGGGGGTCACTACCGGTTCGAACCCCCCCCCTCCCCCCCCTCGAAAACCGAGTGGGGGTGCGGACAGTGGTGGGGACGGTGTTGGTGGGGACAGTGGTGAGGGGATAGCGGGACAGTGGTGGGGACAGTGGGACAGTGGGACAGTGGTGGGGACGGTAGTGGTGGGGACAGTGGTGGGGACAATGGTGGGAACAGGGGGGGACAGTGGACAGTGGTGGTGACGGTGGTGGTGGGGACAGTGGTGTGGGGACAATGGGAATGAGGTGGAAACAGTGGGACAGTGGAGGGTACAATGGTGGTGGGGACAGTGGTGAAGGCGGTGGCGAGGACGGCGGTGGGACAATGGGACAGAGGTACAGTGGGGACAGTGGTGGGGACAGTGGGGACAGTGGTGGGAACAGTGGGACAGCTCAGTGGGACAGCGGAGGAGTCAGTGGGACAGTGGGGACAGTGGGGATAGTCGGGCAGTGGTTGGGGCCGTGGAGACAGTGGGGAGAGTGGAACCGTGGTGGGAACAGTTCTGGGGACAGCGGGGACAGTGCGACAGTGGTGGGGGCACTGGTGGGGACAGTAGGGGCGGTGGTGGAACCAGTGGGGACAGTGGTGGTGAGGACAGTGGTGCTGGGAACACCAGTGGGGGATGTGATGCGGACGGTGGTGGGGACCGGGAGTCGTTTGCTGGCGGTGAGTAGGGGGGGGGGGGGGGGGGGGGAAGGGGGGGTGCGAACCGGTAGTGGCCCCCCCAGTTTTCCGGATCCGGAGGGTAGGGGGGGGGGGGGAGGGGTTCGAACGGTAGTGACCCCCCCCGAGGTTTTCGAGCGGGAGGGGGGGGGGGGGGGGGGAGGGTTAGGGGAGGGGGGGGTTTTGCGGGGGGAAGGGGGGGGGGGGGGGGGGGGGGAGGGGGTTCCAGCAGGGGGGGGGGATTTTCGGAGGGGGGGGGGGGCGACCCCCGGGCTCCAGAGGAAAAGGTTGGCAATTTTCCACAGTAAAGCGGCGGTGGATCACGCTCTCTCTTATCCTGTGGAACATTATCCCGCGCAGCAGAGCAATGCAACACCAATAGTGCGACGAAGTACGGCAGACTAGTGGGCACAGGACAGAGCACCCAACTCTTGAAACGCACAGGCCTGCTGTTCGCGGACCACTTGGGGGCGCGCACGACCGCTTCCTGGGGCACTGTTGGGGAGACCTGTGGCCAAAACGATACCACCCAATGGGAACACCGCGGGGGGCTCGTCTGGCACTCCACACCACTGCAAATCGAGAAGCGAACGCCGGAAAAAACGCCCCAGCACTACCCGACCTAGGTCTCGCGATGATCGACGACCCAAATGTCCTAAAAACGAGCGGAGCTAACTAAGCGGCCCTTCCCCAGAGAATTCTCGGCGACACGCAGCTCGCGGAAGCCTCGGAGAGGTCCCTGCCCAGCTCGGGAGTGAGCAGAGATCCAGCAAGGAGCAACAACAGGTCCACCCCTAACTCCAAGGCCCGCGGGGGCCCGAACCCTGTAACGCGAGGAAAATGGCGATGCAGAGGGGGCCTGCTGGGACCCCTCTGTGGCCGCGAGCCTGGTGCGCAGGCCGTGCTGCACGGCCCCTGCGGCCTGCAACGCTCAATCCTTCATGCCTGCGTCGGCCTGGTCTTAGGTCGGGCATGTCCCCCTACAGAGGGGGATTGTGGGCGACAAATGAAAAATAGTCAACAAATATTCCACAGCTGACAAAAGATAATGGAAGAATCGTTCCCATACCATTATTGGACTATTTGGGGACATTCTTCCTGTAGAGGGACGTGCACGACTTAGGCCTGATCGCTGGCGGCTGGCGCTGCCGTCCTCGATCCCCATCTGGCCCATGAGGTTGGCCGCTTCGCGCCCCAGCCCGCCCCCTGGAGGAGACCCAGGCTCGGCGGCGAGCGAAGGGGGAAGTGAGAGGGAGAAGGCCTTCTCCGAAGGCGGCGGGGCTTGTCAGAAGGCCTCCGGCCTTCTGAGAGGTTTCTGTGTCTTCGGGGAAGGCTTAGGAAACTTCCCAAAAGGCCTGGGGACTTCCGAGCCTTTTGAGGAGGCCTGCCCCTTCTCACTTCCGCCCCGAGCTCGCCGCTGACGGGCAGGTAATTCACGCTCGCCTGAGCGATGTGCTCGATCGTCTGGCAAATGGCGTCCATCAGCGACCAGCATCAGTCACCCCACTGCTCTGCTGAATGGCCCCCCCGTATGATCTCAAACCTGGAACGGTCGGGCTTCGCCGAACCAGCAGGCCCTGATGCGGAAGTGGCGATAGTGCTGTTGCAACGTCTGCAGGGAGTTGGGAGCCAAGACCAATTTGCCCCAGTACGGCCGGACCTAAGACAGAAGGGCACCCTCCAAGAACACGAGACCATCCGCCGCCCAAACGGAAGAACCTTCGAGGGCACCCTCCCCCAGGACGCACAACGACATCCATCGAGCACGAGGAACATGAAGGCACCCTCCCCGAAGCGACCTCGGTCTTGTGCCTTGGTCCGGCCGTGCGCCAAGAGCACCCTCAGGCTGGTAAGTCTCCCACTGCCGCCTCCAGCTGCAAGACTGCGACAGGCCGCCGTGATGCGGGAGAGGCCCGTGCTCGTGGTCCGCTCCGTGTCCCGCGCGGGTCCTGCCCGCCAGCTGCAGCACCTCTACGAGCACGGGACCTCGCTGGACGCCACGCGGGAAGTGAAGCGGGCGCCAGCCACCTCGGCCAACTCGTGCGCGCTGACGAGGACGAGCTTGGCGAGCACCACCGGAAGCGATGCCAGCGCCCCGCCCTTGCCCTCGCCCCTGCCCCGCCTCCGCCTTTGTGCCAAGCCGGTCTCCAGCGGAGGAGGCGAAGGATGGAAAACATATCAGGAGGAGGAGGAGGAGGAGGAGGAGGAGGAGGAAGAGGAGGAGGAGGAGGAGGAGGAGGAGGAGGAGGAGGACGAGGAGACGGGAGATGAGGAGAAGGGGGGCGAGAAGGAGGGGAGTGACAGGAGCGAGGAGCGGGCGGGCATGTGGAGCAAGAGGAAGGAGGAGAAGGAAGGAGCACGGAGGAGAAAAGGGGGAGCGGGAAGGGGGAAGGGTAGCAGCAGGGAGGGGAGGAGGCAGCAGCCGCAGCAGCAGGAAAAGCCGCCTGGAATGCCTTCACGGCCGACAGCCCGATGAAGATGAAGATGGCGCGCAAGATCACCGCGCCGTAGACGCCTCCCCCTCCCGCTCCCCGCTCCTGGCCACTCGTTCCCCGCTCCTCCCTCCCGCCCCCCCCCCTCCCTCCTGCTCCCTCCTGCTCCTCCTGCTCCTCCTGCTCCTCCTCCTCCTCCTCCTCCTCCTCCTCCTCCTCCTCCTCCTCTTCCTACTCCTCCTCCTCCTCCTCCTCCTCCTCCTCCTCCTCCTCCTCCTCCACACTTGCACAATCAGAACCATACTCTTCTCTCTCCCCTGGCTCTGTCCGGAGAATCTCCCATCATCTCCGCGTCTTGCTGTCTTCGCACAAGATGTCATTGTTCCTTTTTTTGTCCGATGTGTTTGCCCAATCCGGTCGTTTCTGGTTCTTCCAAAATGGTGCTCCCGCTGCAGCGCCGCCCTCATTTCCGCGCTTCGGTCATTCAACATCGTGCTCCCGCTGCAGCGCTGCCCTCGTTCCCGCGCCTCTGGACGGCACTTGGCATTCGAAAGCGCCCACATCGGGCAGGCACGGTTGCGGAGGACATGGAGCCGGCATTCCGGACAGGCCCTGTCCTCGTAGACGGACCACTTACCCTCCAACTCATTCGGTGCCATGCCACGGCATGCAAGGCGATGCTGTCTTGTGCACCGCTGTTTGCTACGCTTTGTGATGCAATGCTTCACTACGGAATGCCACGCCGTGCTATGACATGCTATGCTATGCCGTGCTATTCTACTCCACGCTTTTCCATTCATCGCGCGCCCTCTTGGGATCGCTGCCCTGCTTGACACCCGACTGTGCGAATAGATACAAAAATTACGCCATGGTCAGGGATGGAATGGAGGGATAGGACGTCAGATGTGACGCTAGCGCACCTAGCTTGTCCTCCTCCTCCTCCTCCTCCTCGCTCTCCATGCTCTCCATGCTCTGTATCCCCGCTCCTCGTTCCGCGGTCCTCCGGCTCCTCCGATTCCTCCGCCTCCTCCTGGTCCTCCGCTTCCTCCTCCTCCTCCTCCTCCTCCTCCTCCTCCTCCTCCTCCCCCTCCTCCTCCTCCTCCTCCTCCTATCTCCTCCTCCTCCTTCCTCTCCTCCTGCCTCTCATCCTTCTTGTTCCCTTCCCCCCCCTCCTCCTCCTCCTCCTCCGCCTCCTCCTCCTCCTCCTCCTCCTCCTTCCTCCTCCTCCTCCTCCTCCTCTCTCCTCCTCCTCCCTCCGCCTCCTCCTCCTCCTCCTCCTCCTCCTCCTCCTCCTCCTCCTCCTCCTCCTCCTCCTCTCCTCCTCCTCCGCCTCCGCCTCCGCCTCCGCCTCCGCCTCCGCCTCCGCCTCCTCTCCCTTCCTCTCCTCCTCCTCCTCCTCCTCCTCCTCCTCCTCCTCCTCCTCCTCCTTCCTCCTCCTCCTCCTCCTCCTCCTCCTCCTCCTCCTCCTCCTCCTCTCCTGCTCCTCCTCAAACTCCTCCACCGGGCGGGGGGGGGGCAAGAGCGCATGACGCAAGGAAAACACCAGGCCTTCGCCGCACACCGAACGCACGAGCCTGGAACGCCGCGCCGACGCACGACAACTGTCAGGCCCAAGGCAAGGGCAAGGACAAGTGCCGCACCGCCTACTGCCTCTAGTCTCTACTCGAAAGTGGTATACGGTACGAATGAAGCGTACTATAGCAGCCCATGGCTTATCCATACTTTAGGTAGGAGTAGGTAGGCAAAAGACAAGACAAGGGAGTAGAGAGAGAGCATCGTCGAAGGATGTGGACGTCTACTCTTCCGATGCTCGGATGCGACAGTGCCTCGCGCATGAGGCCGTCAAGAAGAGCGACGTCGCCTCAGCCCGAGCGGCGTCGGGACGCAGGCGCGTCGCTCGTGTCTCGCCTTTGACCTCAGTTCAAAGGCGGGAGGGGGGGAATCGAGCGACGGGCCGCGTCCAGCTACATTACACTTATAATTGAAGGGGCCCCAGGACACACAAAGAAATACACACAAACAAAAATATTCCCCATATTTTCCCATATTTTCTTGGTTTTTGTCTTCCCCCCCACTTCCCATATTTTCCCATATTTTCTGGGGAACCGACGATTAATTGTGTCTGTGTGTTTTTTCTCCTCCTGAATAATGTAGTAGCAGCAGTAGGTTAAAGGCAGCACGGCGGGCAACCCTGTTGCGCTGGCAGAACGGTCGTCCAAAGTGAAGGGCTCGCTGCTGCAGTTGGGGCCAGCCGAGGAAACATCACCATCGGCTGGCGCAGCAGTATCTGCAGAGAGGGCATACCCACTGCTCCCAACGAGCAGTAGGCCCACTTGAATCGTAATACAAGTAGGTTTCCGAAAAAACCTTCGGACACCAAAGTTCGCCGCGCGTCGTTCCGCAATCTAGCGAATCCCGCGACGCGCCGCGATCTAGATTGCGGGGGCCATCGTTGGCCTGTTTCTGCAAGCGGAGGCCTGCAGCGCGCCGCGGGATTCGCGATCGCGTCGGCGCGTTCGCGCAGTTGCGCGCCGCGCACAAGTTCAAGCGCTCGCATCGGCGAGTCGCGGCGACGCCGGCAAGCACAGCGAGCGACACGGCGCGCTGACCACGCGCGCCCGCCGTGGCTTGGAACGGCCTCCGGCTTGCCTGCAGGGCACGGCGGGGCGCAGCCTGCAGGCGCCGCGCTTGCGCCGCGCCCGTGAGGGCGTGACGACTTCGACGCGGGGCGCGGGCGGCCGAGGGTGCGCCTTCGACGCCTCGCGCCTGCGCCGCCGGCCCACGCAGAAGCGCCCGCGCACGCGCTGGACCCCCTGAGCGTGCGATGCCGCCGGGAGTCCGCCAGCGCCCGCGGGCCCCCGCGCGCGCCGCGGGCGCCCGCGGCGGCAGGCCGGGGGCGCCCGCGGCGAGCGACACCGACGCTCCCACCGCCGCCACCTCCACCATCACCACCTGCCACCCCTGCCGGCGTCACCACCACCAGCACTCACCCCTGCCGGCGTCACCACCACCACCACCACCGCTCCCACCAAAAAACCACCGCTGACCCACCCCGACCATCGCCACCATCGCCGCCCACATAAGACAAGAAAGCCTGGTATGGCCGAAAATGCAGCTCACGACAGGCAAGGATGGCTCAAGACAGCATCCGCGATGGCTTCGCCTTCGGAAGGGACCTAAGACTGCTGCATGACTTCCCTAACGCGTCGAAGGCGTCTGGACGCAGCCAAAGAAAGCACGGCAAAGGCCCCCCTCGAGGCCCCGCCCACCGTGGGGCTTCCTCCCCAGGAAAGATTTTCTCGCTGAAGCGCACAGGCTTCTCAAATTGTGCGACAGTCACAGCGACGAGGACTGCACGGTCGAAATCTGCAGCAGAGTTAGGACGGGCGGCCTTCCAAGGCTCTGACACCATGGTGCTTCACACCGAGAGGCGAGTCTTCCGGCACCGTCGTGCCCCACGCCGAGGGGAGGCTCGGCGAGTCGAAAGGTCTCGAAGCGTACCGTACGCTTCGTGTCCCCCTTACAGTCGAAATCTATACATGCGCGCCATTGCGCACAGGACACGCGACAGGACACAAGACTCTTCCGACGGCGACATGGCCTCCAAAACCACAGGACACAAGGGTACCCTGCCGAGGCCGCGACTGCGGTTACCCGCGGAAGCCACAGGACGCAAGGGTACCTTGCCCCTGGGCTGCAGAGGACACGACGCGCGATGCACAGGACACAAGAGTACCCTTGATTTGGCAGGGTCGACCTATCAATCCGGCTCGACTGTAGTAAGGACGGGCGGCAAGGACGCAAAGGGCCTTGGACGCCGAAGCTGACACTCTTTATTGGGCGGCGGACTGCCGGCATCCTGGAGGGCGGGCCGACGAACGCCGCGGAAGACGAGCCGCGGAGGCCAGGACGCCAGGGGTACCCTAAGAGGACAGCCACGCGTCCTTATTCTTTATGTTGCATCCTCGGGGGACCTTGTCTGTCCCGTCGCGGCCCTGTCCGCGTCAAATCCGTGTCGAATCCATGTCGGACGCGTCGGATCCGTGTCGAATCCGTGTCGAATCCGCGTCGAATCCACGCCAAATCCGCGTCGAGTCCGCATCGAGCACGCGTCGGGCCCCCAAAAAGACACCAATTTCGGGGACAGGCGAGGTCCCCCGAAGATGCAACAGAATATTATGAGTTTTGACTGTGCAGCGCAGACACCACATCGCTCACTTTCCGGGTCTTCGCCTCAAGCTCCTGTCCGCGGCGTACCTTTTCCTGTGCAAGCTCTTCGGCACCGCCTGCACCCCGGGCTCCGCCCTCTCCGGCCGCCTGAGGCCCTGCCCGCCTAGCTTTTAGCGGAAGAGGTTCGCTCTCGCCCCGCCGACCAAAAAAGTGCAGTGCGGGCGCGGCCGCAAGAAACCCTCGCAAGACATCCAACCCTGAAAACCCGTGCGCGAAGTGCACCAGAGGGGAAACCTGGACCACTCTGCACGCAGCAGCTCCTTCAACGGCCACGGGAAGTCGCCGCGCAGCGCGCGGAGCGAAGAAACCCAGGACACCCTGACGAAAAGCATATAATTTATCAAATGCTTGCAATCCCTCGGCACGCAGCAACATAGTGCCGCGGACCGAAGAAAAGGGGACCAAGCGGGTCTGATGAGCCGCCCCAGGCACGGGCGGGCACACCTGCAGACAGAGATAAACAGCCCCCGACACCTACACACAGACACCTACACACAGACACCCTGACGAAAAGCATATGGCTTCTTGATGCGCGCCCCCACTGTAGTACAGCCGGACCTAGGACAGAAGAACATCCCTCAAGAACATGAAACCCTCCGCCAGTCAGACTGAAGAACATTGGAGGTTACACTCCCCCCAGGATGCACAAGAGCATCCAACAGACACGAAGAACATCAGGATCCCCTGCCAGGACTGACCTCGACCTTACACCCCAGTCCGACCGTAAAGACTTTCCGCCTGCTCTCCTAAACGAAATCTGTCTCGGGGCTCCGGGTGCACGCGGCAGGCCCCAGGGCGGCGACGCCGCCGCCGCCGCCACGCAGATGCTGCCGTCGCCCGCGGAGACGACTTGAAAAAAGACCAAGAGAGTCCCACGAAGAATTGAGAGTTCAGTCGCAGCGTAGGAAGGCTATGTTGGGGTTGATGGATTTTGATGGCCTCGATGACGTCTATTTTTGATGGCCTGTTTTTCGGCCCACGGTGGGATCGACGAAACCCTGATCGTCCCGGCAACGCCCGGCAACGGCTCCAGGAGCACCCACGAAAGCTCCAAATGCACCCCCATCGGGGCCCCAAGTAGTGACCCTTCGGGGTGAAGATGGGCGACGCTGTCAGGGCACCCCGTTCGCCCGAAGCCAAAATCATGCAACGACCACCTGCTGTTCAATAGTTTGGTATCGCAGGTGCATCCTTGGGAGGCTTCTGGGCCAGCGTGTGGCTACGTGGGCCTCGCAGGGCCGAAGATGGCCTCCAAGATGACTCAACATATCCCAAGATGACTCAACATGGCCTCCACGATGCCTCCGAGAGGCCCCACAACCTCCCCAAGACGGCCCCGAGTGGCCACGGACACCCCCCAAGATGGATCGCAGGGTGCCCAAAGCTGCCCAAAGCCAACAGGAAACAACTGGTCACTTGATTCTCGTAGGTTCGGCTCCGATGGTTCTTCGAGGCTCCCAGACGGTTGAGGGGAACAATTAAGCAACACTCCCCCCCTCCCCCGCAATTCAAAGTTGACAGGTTTTCGCAAGACCGCTCGGAGGCCCAAAATCGGAAGATCCGAAACCAACATTGCATTTGGGGGGAGGGGGGGAGGTTCAAACCATATGTTCTGCATGAGTGCTTAACTGTTTCCGACACCTGGATGGCTCCAAGATGGCCCAACGGAGCCCAAACCTGGCGGCCACAAAGCTCCCTGCGACGGCCGACGAAGGAAAGCGTAGGGCAAGGAGATGCGAGCGTCCGGCCTCCGAGGGGGGCCTGGATCGAGGACCCTGCCCCCTTGGCACCGTGGAGTCCAGGATCGCCCCGAGAATAGGGGGACGAACAATGACATAAACATATACAGGGCAGTTTTTAATACATGGGATTTTAAAAACATATCGGATTTTTAAGACATGATTAATGCATGAATCAATTGATGCATAAACTCCTCGCTGTTTTGAATGCTAAATCCCTGCATTTTTTTAACATGATCCGCACGCGGAGCATGTATTAAAAACGGCACTATAGGGGGACGAACAATGACATAAACATATAGAAGCTCGGAGGTCCGCGCGGATTGCTCGGACCAGCGCTGGACCCCCCTCCCTGGCGCGCGGAGCGCGCCCAGGGCGGCGCCGGAGGCGCCGCCGGTGGGGCTCCAGCTCCGATCCGAGAAATCCGCGCGGACCTCTGAGTTTTTATGTTTATGTCCACGTCGTTCCTTTCTAATCGTGCTCATTTCTAAGTGTGCTCGTTTCTAATTGTTCTTGGCCCCCTAGTGGCCAGGAAGAGGCCCAGGATAGAACAATCAGAAATGAAAGGACCTTGCCCCCCCCCCAAAGAAATCAAAGAGCTTTGGAAGAGTTAGACATGAACAACGTGCATGTTTATGTCACTGTTCGTTCCCCTACCGGAGTCCAGGATCACCCCTGAGAGGGCCTGAGCACCCCCTCAAAGACCAGCCAGGCACCGAGCGGAAGAGGCACGGCCAACATGTTTTTTTGGGCCCCAAGAAAGGCCAAACAGGGCTGCAATGCCACCGGGTGCTGTCCTGCGTGCCTCCAAGAGGCCTCGGCTTTCCAAGAAGTGCCCCAAGAGGCCCTCTAACAGAGCCCAATCGGCTGCCAAGACAGCCGCAAGAACGGCTCCAGAGCGTCAGCGTCGTCGTCGCCGCCGCCGCCGTCGTCTCCGTTCAGGGACGGCGGCACCGACCGCAAGGCCTTCCCAATATCTGGGGGCGCTCAGGCGCTCATCTTTCAAGGGGGCGCCTCCCGCAGAGACAAGGGTTGTTTATAGGGACGCATGGAGGGGGAATTGGGGGGACTCGGGACGGAAGGGCGTACGGTGCACTGCAGCCACTTGGATGCACTCTGCGTTTACCCTGCTCCTCCCCCTCCTCCTCTTACCCTTCCCCCCCCTCCCTTCCTGTTACCCTCCCTCTGCCCCTTCCTCTCCCCCCAGATCCTATATCATTGAAGCACAGGCCGCGCGCGAGATGATAACAAGACGCTCAAATCTTGGACAGCTTCGTCCAAGGCAGTAGCGGCCTTCAGCCCAGCTTGGCAGCACTGGATCGGAAATACGTAGCACCCCGCCCGCAGTTGCGGATAAGAGCGAGGGGGCGGCGAGAACGGCAGCAGTCTGCGAGGTTCTGAAGAAGCCCGGCGCAGGCGCCTCATTTCGACAATTTTTGCACGAGCCCGCCGCAGGCGCCGAATTCTTCGTTCAAGCAATGTGGGTGGGCCGCGGGGTGGGTCGCAGGTGGGTCGCGGCTGGGTCGCGGGTGGGTCGCGGGTGGGCCGCGGGCCGGGTCGCGGGCCGGGTCGGGGGTGGGTCGTGGGTGTGTCGCGGGTGGGTCGCGGGCGGATCGCAGGATGGGTCGCGGGATGGGTCGCGGGTGGGTCGCTGGTGGGTCGTGGGCCGGATCGAGGATGGGTCGCGGGCGGGTCGCGGGCCGGGTCGCGGGGGGACGACGACGACAAACAACCAACAACAAACAACAGCCAACCACCACCACCAACAACAACAGCAACAGCAGCAGCAACAACAACGACAAGGTAACAACACCACCTGGAGGCCCCAACGAACCCCAGCGTTCCTACAAGGGGGGTAGGAAAGCCTGCTGGCGGCCACGTCGGGGGGGCAGGGCAACGGGCAACGGGAAACGGCCGGTGCCACCGCAGCCTCCTCAGACTGAAGCGTCACGAATACTCTCATCGGAAGCATGCGCGCTCCGCAGAATCTCCCATCCACGAGCTCCTGAGCAAGGCAGCTTTACCCAGGAATCCTGAATAAAAGAATAGTTCATAAGGAACCCTTAATCAGGAATCCTTAATAAGGATTCCTTTTTATAAGAAATCCTTACTCCGGAATCCTGAGTAAGGAGTGCTTCATAAGCAACCCTTGATAAGGAACCTTTAATAAGGAATCCTTGCTAAGGAATCCTTCATGAGGAACCCTTAACAACAAACCCTGAATAAGGAATCCTGGATAAGGGACCCTTATCAAGGAACCCTTCAGAAGGAATCCTTCAGCAGGTACCTTTCGCCAGGAATACTGAACAAGGAATCCTCCATAACAAATATGTCTCAGGAGTCCTTCATATGATATCCTTTATAAGAAATCAACGAATCTAGACTAAAGAACCCTGACGGAGGAATCCTTTTTGATAAGGACGGTTCACAAATGAGTCCTTGATAAAGAATGCTTACTAAAGAATCCTCACGAAGGAACCCTGAAAACGTATCCCTGAGTTCGAATCCTCAAGAAAATCTCTTGAGTAAAGAATCATGAATAACGGAATCTTGAATACGGATTCCTTGAAAAGGAATTCTTAATACAAAGATCCTTTAGAAGGAATCCTTGGTTTAAATACGTAACAAGACGGAATCCTTCATGAGGAATCGTAGCTACAGAACCCTTAAGAAGAACTCTTTTGCCAAGGAGTCCTCGGCAACGAATCGTTACCATTGAACCCTTAATGCGGAATATGTACCGAGGACTCCTTAATAAGGATCCTTAACTCAGGAATCCGCGGTAAGGAATCTTAGCCCGGGAATCCGTAGTAAGGAATCTTAGACGAAGGAATCCCCGTTTAAAAAGAAATACCAACAAATAAATGTTTAATCATGAGTACGATGTAAGGAATCTGTCATAAGGCGCTGTCGAAGCATCCTTCCTCTGGAGTCTTACCAGCAATATTTACCAAGGAAGCCCTACTAAGGAATATGTACCACGGCATCCTTACTAAAGAGTCCTTAGCAAGGAACCCCTCATAAGGAATCCTATATAAGGAGTCCTTACTAAGGAATCTGACCTAAGGAATCCTGAATCAGGAACCGTTACCAGAGAACCCTTATGAAGGAATCAGGAAAAAGGAATCGTAGCTAAGGAGTCCTCAATAATGAATATGTAACTAAGGAATCCGTATTAAGTAATATTTAGCAAGGCGCCCTTCATTAGGAATTTGGAGTAAGAATTCCTTAGAACGGAACATGTACGAAGGACTCCTTCAGAAAGAATCATGACTAAGGGATCCTGAATAAGGAATCCTTGCTCGAGGAATACTCAATAAGGAAGCCTTCATAAACACTATTGATTGGGGCATCCTTGATGGGAGCTGCTTGCTACCGAACCTTTCCTTTGGAGTCCTTCGTGATGAATCCGTCTGAAAGGGATTTTAACGAAGGAAACCTGCATAAGGGCACCCGACAAAGAAATTGCAATTAAGGAATCGTGACAAACGCATCCTTAAGAAGAGCTCTTATCTAAATAATCGGAATAGTATCCCGGCAAAGCAACCTAACAGCCATGTGTAGGAGCATCTCTGGGTCGAACAGCATGTCGATGTATCATACGCACTAACTTAAAGCGGGCGCGTTACGTTAGGAGGAGGGATCAAGGAGAGGAGGCCGGCGAGGGGGGGGCTGTGCCCATCCGAGGGAACGGGGCAGCCCCCCCCGCCCCCAAAAATGTTTCGGCCTCTCAAGGCCCCCCCCGCTCCACGAATCCCATTGGGGGGTCGAGATCCCCGCTCTGCATTGGGATTCGCGGAACGGGGCGCCCCCCAGGTGCTTGTTATCTTCGCGCTGGCGCCGGCAGTGTGCACCTGAGGGAGCGCGGGTTGAAATGAGTGAGGGATCAGGAAGGATGTGGAAGGGGCAAAACCGCAACCCCTCCCCGGGGGCACCGCGCGCGCTGGACCAGGCACATGCGTCGCCCTAAGTCGGCGCGCGCATATGAGAGGCCCATGTTTGTGCGTCTGTCCCCCAGGAAGGCCCGACATGGCGAGCAGAAGACCCGAATAATTCGTCCGGTGTGTCTGTCCCCCAGGAAGGCCCGACATGGCGAGCAGAAGGCCCGAATAATTCGCCCGAGGGGCTCCCCAGAGGGGCTCCCCAGAAGGGCGCAGGGAGCCTTCCTCAGAGCCCTGGTGCGCACGACCTTGGCCGAAGGCCATCAGATATGCAAGTACAACAGTTCATGCAGGAATCTCTTGTGCATGTGCTGGTGCCACTGCTACGAGCAGGCAGTGGAACGAGCGAGGAGGGGGTATCAACCTTGACCGCCCGCCCCCGCCCCCTTCCCTTGACCGCGCTCCGCGGCCGGGCGCAAGCGCGGCCGATCGGGGCAGCCGGCCGGGGCAGCCGGCCGGGGCAGCCGGCCGCCCTCCCCTCCTGCTCGTCCTCCTCCTCCTCCTCCTGCTCGTCCTCGTGCTCCTCCTGCTCGTCCTCTTTCTCCTGCTCCTCCTCCTCCTCCTCCTCCTTCTCTTTCTCCTGCTCCTCCTCCTCCTCCTCCTCCTCCTCCTCCTCTTCCTCCTGCTCGTCCTCGTTCTCGTCCTCCTCGTCTTGCTCGTCCTCCTCCTCCTGGTGCTCTCTTCTCCTCCTCCTCCTCCTCCTCCTCCTCCTCCTCCTCCTCCTCCTCCTCCTCCTCCTCCTGGTGGTCCTCGTTCTCCTCCTCCTGGTGCTCTCCCCCCCCCTCCTCCTCCTCGTCCTCCTCCTCCTCCTCCTCCTCGTCCTCCTCCTCCTCTTCCTCCTCCTCCTCCTCCTCCTCCTCCTCCTCCTCCTGGTAGTCCTCCCCCTCCCCTCCTCCTCCTCCTCCTCCTCCTCTCCTGGTCGTCCTCGTTCTCGTCCTCCTCGTCTTGCTCGTCCTCCTCCTCCTGGTGTTCTCTCCTCCTCCTCCTCCTCCTCCTCCTCCTCCTCCTTCTCCTCCTCCTCCTCCTCCTCCTCCGTCCTCCTGGTGAGTAGGTAGTAGTAGTAGTAGTAGTATTAGTAGTAGTCGTAGTAGTAGTAGTAGTAGTAGTAGGTAGTAGTAGTAGTAGTAGTAGTAGTAGTAAGTCGTAGTAGTAGTAGTAGTAATAGTAGTAGTAGTAATAGTAGTAGTAGTAGTAGTAGTAGTAGTAGTAGTAGTAGTAGTAGTAGTAGTAGTAGTAGTAGTAGTATCGGTATGATTGGTAGTAGTCGTAGTATCGTAGTAGTAGTAGCAGTAGTAGTCGTAGTAGTAGTAGTAGTAGTAGTAGTAGTAGTAGTAGTAGTAGTAGTAGTAGTAGTAGTAGTAGTAGTAGTAGTAGTAGTAAGTAGTAGGTAGTAGGTAGTAGGTAGTAGGTAGTAGGTAGTAGGTAGTAGGTAGTAGGTAGTAGGTAGTAGGTAGTAGGTAGTAGGTAGTAGGTAGTAAGTAGTAGTAGTAGTAATTGTAATCGTAGAGTTTCTGGGCATTCAAAATGTGGCCCGGGAATGGAGTTCTGGGAACTCGAAGATCACGAAGTGGCCTACAGTTGGCTCCGGGCATTCAAAATGTGGCCCGGGAATGGAGTTCTGGGAAGTCGAAGAGCACGAAGTGGCCTACAGTTGGCTCCGGGCATTCAAAATGTGGCCCGGGAATGGAGTTCTGGGAACTCGAAGAGCACGAAGTGGCCTACAGTTGGCTCCGGGCATTCAAAATGTGGCCCGGGAATGGAGTTCTGGGAAATCGAAGAGCACGAAGTGGCCTACAGTTGGCTCCGGGCATTCAGAATGTGGCCCGGGAATGGAGTTCTGGGAAGTCGAAGAGCACGAAGTGTGTGACTGTTGGCTTAAAACGACTTCTGCGGCACCCTGTCCGGCACCCGCCCAGACCCCCCTGTGGAGTCATCTGCTGCTCTCTTTTTAGCCCATTAGAAACCTATCAGTATTCGCTGTTAGGTAAAAAAGTCCGATGCAAAAGACCTGTGATGGGGAGCCACTAAGGAATCCGCAATAAGGCATCTCAGCTACAAAGCTTGAGGCGGCGCACGCGGCGCAACAAGGAGGACACCCCCCGAGGGTCAAGGTCGTCGGTTTAAGGTCAAGGTTTTGGGCCTCGGTTTTCAAGGTTTAAGGTTTGAGGTCAAGGTCCAAGGTAAAAGGTTCAAGGTCACTTGCAAGGTCAAGCAAGGTCAGTAGTAGTTGTTCCAAGATGGCTCCAAGACGGCACCAAGAGGGCTCCAGGATGGCACCAAGACGGTCCGAGAAGCCCTCCAAGACGGCTAAGACAGCCTCGAACGGCCTCCAGCACAACCCTAATACGCTTCCAAGACGTCCAAGACGCCCCCATGGGAACCCGAGTTTGCCCAAAGATTCTTCGAAGATGGCCGATCGTCGCGACATTAATTATTGAGGCACGAATTTGATTTGGCGCGATATTGATTATAGGGGAGCAGCCTTGAGGCGGCCGCAGGAGGAGAGGACGACAATCATTCGGTACTTGTTTCAAGTTTCAAGTCGTTTTCATCTCGACGACCTCCGCATTGATCCAAGCACGCTTTGACTCCTCACGGTGGCCTGTGCCACCGTGCCGTCGAGGCGCGCGCGTGGCACCCTGGGCCGTGGCCCAACTCCCCCTAGGTCTGGCGATCGACCACCCAAAGTGAAACTTGAAACTTAAACCGATCCTCGCTTCCTGAAGACTGGCCGGACTGGTCCCAGCTTTGGGCGTCTGGGCATCCACCTCTTTGGTCGGGCTCTCTTCATCTCTGTCAACCCGTCCAAGCTGCTTCCACACCAAAGGGTCACTTAGATCGAGCTTGCTAAAGTTGATCCATCCATTTTGCTTCCAGGCCTCGGGGCCCTCGTTCTCGTAGTCCTTCCAGCCATGCTTTTTCCAATCCTTGGATCAGTGGGATCGGCTTTGCTTTTCCAGCCCAGGGGCTTCCACGCCTCGGGGCTGTCCATGTCGAGCTTGTCGTAGTCGATACACTTAGACGGGTCTTTCGCCCACTTGCGCTCGCGCTGGCCCGCATTATTCTGGCTGCTGTCGCCGTCGCCCACGAATGACCTGACATGCTGTTTCTGCATCGGCATGATCTGCGGCAAGTAGCCTCCCATGTTGCAGATGGCCTGACCTCAAGTAGTTTGGACATCGACTGCCCGACGCACTTGCTCTTGGCTTGCAGGGGCCTGGTCATCTCGCACTTGGCCATCCTCTCGTCGGTGGTGGACGTGCGACCCTGCTCCGCGATCACGAGGTGCATGTCCAGCTTTTCTTTCATCGCGGTGAGCTCCTCAACCTTGATGTCCGCCACCGCCCGTGACGCTTCCATGTGGCAGGCCGTGATCTGCAATTGCGTCATGGCTTTCTTCATGTAGATCGCGTATTCCCCGATGCCCCCACGTGGCCCTTCGCTCACTGAACTCTGGGACCACGACGCCTGCTTGATCATGGGCGTTGCGCCCTGCCGCTGCGCGTCGCTGGGCGGGGGCCCAGGGGCAGCCGCAGAGAAGGCTGTGCGCTGGGCACTGTGCAGGCCGCGCGAGTAGCTGCTGTAGCCTGAAGCCTGCAGCTTATTACTTACTCGAGCCAGGCAGCTGCTCAATGCACTCCAGGTTCAGTGTTGTCGCGTTCTCTGCGTCTCTCTATCGCGCCGTCGTTTGTCGACGCAGTTGGTGCAGGAGTCGGGGAGTGCCCCAGGGGCTCCGGGGGCTGCAGAGTCCCATGGGCGACGAGGAGGTGGAGGAGGAGGGGGGGGTCCCGAGTAAACCCGGGATGCACCAGCGATGCTGCAATGCCCCCTCACGCCGCGAGCCCCCATCACCCCTCGCAACACGCCCTTGCTGGCAGCATTCCTCGACGACGACGGCGACGACGAGACTCGAGGCTAGGACTGGGGATGGGGGCACGGGAGACTAGGATAATCTCCCCACCGCCTCGGAAAGCGGTTTGGGGAGAGGGCGGGGGGCGGGGGGGCGCGGGGGCAGGAGCGACGGAACGACATCACCTCATTACTCATTATCTCATTACCTCATTACCTCATTCTTCAATATTCACACTTCAGTGTGTATTATTCATTACTCATGTCTTCCCTCTCCCCATCTCCCCTCCTTATCCTTCTCCTCCCCCCCCCCCCCTCCCCCTTGCTCAGGGCTGCTTAGGGCCCGGGGCTGGGGGCGCAGGTCGCGGCGCAGGGCTGGGGCCCGACGGCTAAGGGCTCAAGGCTTAAAGTGTGAAGGGCTCAGGGCTTAGGGCTTAGTTCTTAAGGCTCCGAGCTGAGGGCCCAGGGCATAGGGCGCGAGGCTCGAGGCTCAAGGCTCGGGCTGAAGTCTCAGGGCTGAAAGGCCAGGGGCCACGGCTCAGATTCAATGGCTCAGGGCGCGAAAACTTAAGGCTTAGGGCCCAGGGCTCAGGTCTCAGGGCCCAGGTTCAGAGTTCAGAGCCTGAAGCTGAGGGCCCAGGGCGTGGGTTTCGGGGCCTATGGGCTCGAGGCTCAAGGCTACGCGCTACTGGCTTAGAGGCCAAGGGATTAAGGCTTCGGGCTTAGGGTTTCGAGCTCAGTGCTCTGTGCTCAAGGCACAGGGATTAGGGCTTAGGGCGTAGGGCTTGAGGCTCAGGGTTCAGGGCTGAGGGTAGACGTTGAGGGCGTAAGCTTTTTGGCTCCGGGCTGAAGGCTTAGGGCTTAGGGATTGCGGATTAGTTCTTAGGGCTCCGAGCTCAGGGCCGAAGGTTCAAGACTCATGGCTCGGGGCCCAGGGCTTGGGGCCGAGGGCCTTGGGCCGAAGGCCCGAGGCATCGGGCTTAGGGCCCAGGGCGCAGGGCACAAGGCTCAGGGCTGCTTAGGACCTAGGGGCCGAAGGCTCAGGGCTGAGGGCTAAGGGCTTAGTTCTTAAGGCTCGGAGCTGAGGGCTCAGGGCGCAGGGCGCAAGTCTCAGGGCTCAAGGCTTATGGCCCAGGGGCTCAAGGCTCAGGGCCGAAGGGCCGCGGCCCAGAACTCATGGTTCAGGGCGCAAGGCCTACGGCTTAGGGCTCAAGGCTCAGGGCGGAGGGCCCAGGCCCCAGGCAGCAAATAATGTCGGGCCGCTGCAACCCCGCGACTCTCGAACTCCGAGATGGGGGGCGGGCGCCGCCGCCGCGCGCCCGCGCCTTGTCGCGTCGCGATGCCTCTGCCGCGGGACATTGGGAGTGGCCCGGGGGCGTGCACCCCATGCCGCGCTCCCCCGGGCGCCGCGCGCAGCTTTGCGACGAGACATCCGCTGTGCTTAATGGGCCAGCGGCGCGCCATTCTGGTTCGCACTTGTGCGACCGTGGGCTGGGCGCGAGCCCGGGGTGCAATTTTCTGACCCTGGCCTGGCTGGCGTGGTGCATCAGGGGGACCTTGACACCCTGGGCAAGGTGGGGTCTTCCGGAGGTCTTCCGGGGCCTTCCGGGGCTTTCCGGGCCCAAGGTGGGGGGGTCGACCATGGTAAGGTGGGGTCTTCCGGAAGTCTTCCGGGGCCTTCCGGGGCTTTCCGGGCCCATGGCGGGGGGTCTCTGGGCAAGGTCGCAAATTTCGGGTCCAAGGTCGACCTTTTCGGCGACCAAGGTCGACGTTCGCGGCGGCCAAGGTCGACGTTTGTGGCGCCTGAAGTCGTTCGAATGGACCGCGAAGCGAGCGGCGCGGCTCGGCCGCGCGCCGAGAGAAGACGCTCGACGAGATGGCAACGCGCCAGATTCTTTCAAACAGTGCGGCCGACGTGCAGTTCCACCAAATTCTCGAGCCATTTGACGCAAGATTGAAGCGTCGCATGCGCGACGAGACGCATGCGCGGTCACATGGCACATGTTCTGTGCGCGTTTGCACCTCGGGCTCAGGGCCTAGGGCCTCGGCGCCCAGGGCTTACGGCTCAAGGCGCAGGGCCCAGGGCTCAAGGGTCGGGGCTCAGGGCTCAGTTCGCATGGCCCAGGGCTCAGAGCCTAAAGCTGAGGGCCCAGGGTTTGGGGCTCAGGGCCCCGGGCTTAGGGCTCAAGGCCAAGGGTTAATGGCTTAAGCGGTTAAGGCCTAGGGCTTAGAGCTTAGAGCCAACTTGGCGATCCGACTTGTTCCTTGTTGGACGTGCCCCGCCCGCCAATGTCCCATGACATATAGAATTCAAACGCGTCGACGATGATGACGGTGCTGATGGCGCTGGTGATGCTGATGGTGATATTGCTGACGATGATGATGGTGCTGGCGATGGTGATGGACGCGCCTCCAAGCTTGGATGGGCCTCGTGCTCGTTTTGGCCGGCGCTTGGGAGCTCCCGGGGAACGCGCAGGCGCATGGGGGCGCCTGGTGCGCACGAGGACGCCTGGCGCGCCAGAATCATGCGCAATAAATACCTCGCGGCGCACATCACTTCACGCACCCCCCGCCGGCCCTTGCAAAACCCATGGTTTCGTGCGCGAGCGGTCAGCATCCCCAGCGCAAACTACCGCGCGGCGCGCGTACAAGCGCCCTCAAGCGCCCCGAGCTCCCAGGCGTCCTACAGCGCTGCCTGGCGCCCCCAGGCGCTGCTCAGGCGCTGCTCATGGGCCGACAGGCGCTGCGAGGCGCTTCCAGCCGCCCCTAGACGCACCAAATGCCTTTAAGCGCTCCCCAGAAGCTCCAAGCGCCGCCTTGCGCGGGCCCGAGGTTTTTCGAAGCGCCCCCTAGGCGCTCTTGGGCGCTGCCAGGCGCCCCCGGGCGCTTCCTGGCAGCCCCGAGCCCCAAGCGTTCCCAAGCGCCCCCAGGCGCTCTCAGGCGCTGCCCAGGCGCTGCCCAGGCGCTGCCCAGGCGCTGGCAGGCGCTCCCAGGCGAGCCCAGACGCACCAGGCGTTCCTGAGCGCCCCTCAGGAGTTCCCAAGCGCTGCCTTACGCGAGGCCGAGACGCGTCCAAGCGCTCTCCAGGCGCTCCTGGGTCTCGGGCGTTGCCGGGCGTCTCCAGGCGCCTCCAAGCGGCCCCCGGCGCTCCCAGGCGCCCCCAGGCGCCCCTTGGTCTTCGGCGCCGCAGGCGCTGCCCAGGCGCTGCTTGGCGCCCCCAGGCGCTACCCAGACTCTGCCCGGGCGCTGGCAGGCGACGGGTCCTTGGGGGTCATTGGGTGCTTCTTCGGGGGCGGGCCCTTCGACGTTGGCTGCGTTCTCTTCGGCATCAGCGCTATGGGTGGATGCGGCCCCGCGGGCGGCATCTCATAGGGCGGCATGCATATGGCCAATGTGTCAAATCTTACAATGTCAATATGTCAATCTTATCTGGTCAAGATTGTAGATCTGCCAATATTCCCAGCGTGCTTTTCTCAAACTGGTAAACCTGTTACTTGTTAAGTGTGAATCGACTACGGTCAACTGGTCAGCCCTCCAAGTGAATTGTGTCTGGTCAATCTGTCAATCGTCCCAGTGAATTATTGCGTCTGGTCAGTATGTGGATCTTATTTTGCCAGTCTGCACAAGGAACAAGTGTAAATGGCAAACAGCTAGCAGTTTACAGTTTACAGTTTACACTCAACACTTACATGTTAAACTGCCCAATATCTACATGTGCTGAAGCTTGGTTACGCACATCAACTCACACTTGTATAGTTTAGCATTATGGTTTTTATATCGCATATGGTTACTGAATTGTGCTTATCGTATTAGCATATAGCATATGTGCGTGGCACCTAGCATAAAGCATACCTGGTGCATAATTGCGTAGCATATAGCATTTCTTGCGCTTACTTCTATAGCATCTAGCATATGGCTACTGAATTGGATTGTGCGAGCACAAGGCGCTGACGGCGCTGGCGCATTGACAACTGGACCACCTACAATCTCTGCAAGAGATACTACCGACGATTGCGATTCAGGCTGGATATTTGAATATTGTCAGTGCCAACATTGTCTGTGTCTGGTTGTTCGCCGCCGATCGGTGCAGCTAGAAACGCCAACTCGACTAAACTCATGCCTCATGCCCCTCATGCTTGAGACAAAATGTTGTCATACCATAGGTCATAGGCTACGGAATATGCGGACGTGGCCACTGGGGCATTCGGACCCGCAATTTGCGGACAAACGACATACGGCATACCTAACACCTAAGACCTAAGACCTAAAACCCAAAACTTTTAAAAATGATGATGACTAGGAGGAAGGGGAGGGTGAGGACAAGGAGAAAGAGTGGGAAAGGATCGAAGGCGAGGGCATGCTGAGAATGCAAAGAGGCGGGGAGGAGGGATGGAGAAGGGAGGGACGAGGGAGGAAGAAGGAGGGAGGATGAGGATGCGGATGCGGATGAGGAGGAGGGAGGACATACTTGACAAAACGAAGGGGGGGCAGGATGAGGACGGATAAAGAAAGACCGAGGAGGGAGGAGGGGGCATCGCCCCGAGAGGTCCCATCGAAAGAAACGATGCGCAAGAGGAGCCGATTTCGATACAGGAAACGCCTCGGGCCCTCGGACTCGTGATCAAAATGGAGGCCCCCGCGCATGTCGGCGCACCCGTCACTCGCATGTCGTGCACCCGTAGGAGACTCGACCGAAAGCCCCAGTGGCCGCGGCCGCATGGGGAGCCGATTCCCCCTTTCCATTTCACATGCACCACGGTGCCGCAGTTGCATTTGTGGGGCTCGCTGCTAAGATAAATATCAAGCGCTCCTCCCCAAAGGGCCCTTCGACGGTAGCAACGTAACATGATAGTGAAAAAATCAACCTTACAAAACCATGACATCTTGACCTTAAACCATGAACTTTACCCATGGACCTTACCCTGAAACCATGAACCTTGACCATGAACCTTACCCTGAAACCATGAACCTTGACCATGAAACGGGTGTCCTCCTAGATCGCTCTGTTGCGCCACCGTGCGCCGCCTCAATACAAAGCCATTACTGAGGAATCTGAACGCAAGAGTCCTTACTGAGGAATCTGTCCTAAGGAATAGTTACACATGAGTCCTTCTTGATAAAGGAACCCTCAGCAAGGAATGTCTACAAAGGAATCCAGCATAATGAGTCCTTAGTAAAGTAGCGATTCCTTGAAAAATAATCTGTCCTAAGGAACCTCGGCAAGAAATCTGCACGGAGGAATCTCTCAAAAGGGAATAGGTAAGAAGGAATCTTGCGTAAAGTATATGAATCAAGGAATCCATACTACAGAACCCAAGAAAACGCAAGAGAACCCCAAGATGGCATTGGAGGGCCCCGAGAAGGCACAACCGGATTCCTAAGACTGCTCCACAATAGTTCAGAACAGCCCCGGTACGGCGGTACGGCCCAAACGCGCCCCGTGAGGGCGCCCCAACAACTGGGACGGACAAGGGATCACATGTGACACTTGTCCTCGCCGTCCTGTTTTTCTTTGTCCTGCCCCTCCGTCTTACATCACCGTCACAACCATCATCATCACCATCATCATCATCATCATCATCACCATCACCATCACCGTCATTACCACCAGCACCAGCATTATAATCGTCATCATGATCAGCATGAATACAATCATCATCATCATAATCATCGCCATCATCATTAATATGAGAATCACCGTCATCAACACCATCACCAGCACCAGCACCACAGTAATCATAATCACCATCATCGTTATCATGATAACCACCAACACAATCGCCATCGTCATCAGAAAAAAAAAAAACATCGTTGTAATCGTCACAACCGTCATCATCAGTGCAACCATGCTCATGACCATCATCACCATCACCTTCATCTTCATCACAATCCAACCCCGCCCCCGTCACTCATCATGCTCATCCTCATAATCTTCACCTCCTCCTCCTCCTCCTCCCCCTCCTCTTCCTTCTCTTCACCTGCTCCTCATTTCCTTCACTTCCTCATCCTCGTCCTCATCCCCAGGGGCAGCGCGCACGCGCGAGAAAGTCCACGACGGACCCACGATGGCATCACAAAACCCCTCGATGGCCCAAGACGGCCACTCAGACCCTCCAGACGGCCAACACTTCAGACCCTCAAGACGGCCAGTTCAGACCGTCCCGAACACCATGGCCCCACTTCAGATCGAGGGAGTAGCCACGCTTTGCGGAAGCACTCCTCCAGAACACCTACAGGATTCCCGCGGAGTCCCAAACATTCCTGATGCAGCCTGAAGAGTCCTGAGGGCCCCTGAGAGACCCGAAGGACTCCTGACGAGTCCCGAGGAGCCCTGAGGAGCCCTAAGGATTTCTTACAGACCCTGAGGAATCCTGAGGACCTTTGAGGAACCCTGAGCCCTTAGGAGTCCTGGGGAAGCCTGAAGATCTCGGGGAACCTGAGGAACACTGAGGACTCCTGATCGATTTCGAAAAGTCCCGAGGCATCCCCAAGAACCCTGAGGAACCCTGGGACAATCCTGGGAGGGGGGCGAGGAATTCTGAGGATCCCTGTGGCACTCTGGGGGATCAATCCTAAGAGGTCGTGGAGAGCCCGGAAGAATCCGGAGGCTTCCTCAGTGATCCTGAGGAACCCTGAGGAACCCGAAGAAGCCATGAAGATCTCTGGGGATCCCTAAGGGTCCCTGAGGAACCCTGACAAACACTGAGGGAATCAGGGGGGCCCTGAGGATCTCAGAGGAACCCTAAAGCAATTTCAGGAGTCCAGGGGAATTATGAAGACCCCCTGGTAAGTTCTACGGGCAACGAGCAACGGAGGGCCCCTGCGGGGCCCACGGGGCCTCGCATGGGTCCTCCGTTGCTCGTTGCCCGTCGCGTTCCCCCCACTATGGGGCCTCCAGGCAGTGTTCTGTACCGACAACAACCACAACCACAGCAGCAACAACAACCACAACCACAACCACAACCACAACAACAACAGCAGCAACAACAACAACAGCAACCACAACAGCAACAGCAACTACAACGGTAACACTCTTGTTCTCAATCTTACAATTCCTTTTACTATTAATACTATTATTATTATTATTATTATTATTAATATTACTAGTATTATAAACAATCCAACGCCAAACACAACAGCAACAGCAACAATATCAATAACAGTAATAACAACAGCAACAACAACAAACATAACATCATCAACAACAACAACAGCAACAACAACAACAACAGCAACAAACACAACAGCAAAAACAACAGCAATAACAGCAACAACAGCAACAGCAACAACAACACCAATCAGTTTAAGCCTGCTCGCTCGTACCTATTCGCGTGACATTCGACACGTATATCCCAAACCTTCGATACCCACCCTCTTCATATTCCATCGTACCTCCGTAGGGGTATACCTTTCTGATCTGCAGCGTGTATTTCGTGCAGCCCGTAAGGCCGGGGAAGAGAGGACGGATGGAAGGAAGAGACAAGGGGCAGGCGGGTTGCTGAAGCGTGCGTCCTGCATGGATCGCGAAGGGATCTGGAACGATAGCGCGATTCCCCGAAAAACCGTGAGGATATCCACAGCGAGAGCGTGATTCCTGAGTGTCGAGGGCGCGGCGTCTGAATCAATTGCGGGGAAGACCCACTCGGGAGCGCGATTCTTGTACAAATTGTGAGGACGTCCTGCGCAAGAGCGCGATTTGAGAATAAGTTGTGAGGAAGCATAAAGGCGGGATCCGTTGTTGTTGTTGTTGTACACCCGGGGCCAGGGGCGCAGTTTGGTAACCCCTCATTTGCCGTTGTAAAAAAACAGGGCGCGAACCCCAGGAGAAACACTTCAATTGACAAATACAACGGTTACCAGAGGGGGCACCAACAATAATTATTCCTTCTAAACGAGAATTCAGCAACAACTGCAACAACAGCAACAACAACAACACTGATAACAGCAACAGCAGCAACAACAACAAACATACCAACAACACCTGCAGCAGCAGCTGCAGCAGCAGCAACAGCAACGGCAGCAGCAACAACACCGACAACAACAACAACAACAACAACAACAACAACAAGACCAAGAACACCCCGCACCGCAGAACCTCACTTCAACCACGCGCGCAGGGACAGTGAATGACCGTTCGACCCCCTCACTCTGACATGTTCCAGTTACCACTACTAAGGTGCAACACCCTTCCTCCCTCCCTCCGTTCCTCCCTCCTTTCCCTATCCCCTCCATCCCCTCCTCCCCCTTCTCCTCCCGCCCCTCCTCCTCCTTCTCCTCCTCCTCCCCCTCCTCATCATCCAGATCATCATCCTCAGCATCATGATCCTCATTAACATCAGCATCAGCAACATGAACATCATCATCATCATCATCATCATCAGCATCAGCATCATCATCACCATCACCATCGTATTCATCATCCGCATCCTTATCCTCATCCTCATCCTCCTCCTCGTCAGCATCGTCAACATTATCATCAGTATCAGCGTCATTATCATCACCATCATTATCAGAATCACCATCATCGTCATCATCGAACTCATTATCATCATCATCATCATCATCATCATCATCATCATCATCATCATCATCATCATCATCATCATCATCATCATCATCATCATCCTAATCAGCATCATCATCATCACCATCACCATCATCACAATCGTCATCATCGTCAGCATCATCATCATCATCACCAGTATCAACCTAATCAGCATTATCACCATCATCATCACCATCGTCACCATCACCATCACCATCACCATCACCATCATCAGCATCAGCATCAGCATCATCATCCTCATCATTATCAACATCAGCATCATCATCACCATCACCATCACCATCACCATCACCATCACCATCATCCTCATCCTCATCCTCATCCTCATCCTCATCCTCCTCCTCCTCCTCCTCCTCCTCATCATCATCATCATCATCATCAGCCCCTTCTCCTTACCCCTGTGCGCCCCCATCCCCGCGGCCCAGGTTCAGGCACAGGGACTGCAAACTGGGTGGCACCTGGCGCGCCCACGCCACTGCGCGCGGCCGCCCGCCTGGTCGCCTGCCCACTTATCCTCCTCCCTCCCCCCTCCCTCCTCCTCCCCCCTCCTCTCCCTCCTCCTCCTCCTCCTCCTCCTCCTCCTCCTCCTCCTCCTCCTCCTCCCTCCTCCTCCTCCTCCTCCTCCTCCTCCTCCTCCTCCTCCGCCCTCCTCCCTCATACTCCCTCCACTCCTCCTCCCTCATCCTCCCTCGTCCTCCCTCCCTCCTCCCCCCTTCTTTCCTCCTTCTACTGGTGCCAACGCCCGTCGGTGGGCCCCGCGGGGACGGCGCCGCTCGAGGTCGACCACGTCAAGCCCCGGCGGGCGGGAGCCGAAGTGGAGGAGGAGGAGGAGGAGGAAGGAGGAGTGGAGGAGGAGGAGGAGCAGGAGAGGAAGAGGAGGAGAGAGAGAGAGGAGGAGGAGAGGAGGAGAAGGAGGAGGAGGAGGAGGAGGAGGAGGAGGAGGAGGAGGAGGAGGAGGTTGAGAAGGAGAAGGAGGAGGAGGAGGAGGAGAGGAGGAGGAGGAGGAGGGGGGGGAGGAGGAGGAGGAGGAGGAGGAGGAGGATGAGGAGGAGGAGGAGGAGGAGGGAGGAGGAGGAGGAGGAGGAGGAGGAGGAGGAGGAGGAGGAGGAGGAGGAGGAGGAGGAGGAGGAGGAGGAGGAGGAGGAGGAGGAGGAGGAGGAGGAGGAGGAGAGGGAGAGGAGGGAGGGAGGGAGGAAGGGAGGGAGGAGGGAGGAGGAGACCGCCGAGTTGCAGCCGGCGGCGGGCCCCCCTGGAAAGGGCCCGCAGGCCCGTGGGCGCGCCGCGCCGAGGCCGCTCTCCGGCCACCAGGAGCTCCACGCTGCGCGCCACGTTGCGCTCCACGCTGCGCGCCAGCCAGCAAGCGGCGGGGCAGCCCGGAGCGAGGCCGCGCCAGAGTTCGGCGGGCAGGGGCGGCCCAGGCCAGGCCCAGAACGCAGCGGGCGGAGGGCGGGGAGCGGAGAGGGCCGCCGCGCCAAAGCGAGGCGGGCGGGGAGCTAGCGGCGGCCAGAGCCCAGGCAGAGGGGCGGTGCGCCAGCGAGGGCGGCGGGCGGCAGGCCAGAGGGCCAGGGGGGCCAGAAGAACCGGAAGGGCGGGACAGGACGTACAGTAGGGGCCCGACCACGAGAAACCTTCCACAAGAAACCGAACCCTGAGGCCCCATGACGTCCATGGATTTTTGGCGTGGGGACGTCACGCTTTGCATGGCAGAACCATCGAAACCCAAGACACCCAGGGCACCCTGGAGGCAAGCAGGGTGCTTCTTGGCAGGGGTCTCCGCTGCAACGCGGGCGACAGATCGATAGCGGGGGGGGGGAAAGAGGCCCCGACGGGCCCCTTCCGGGGGTCTCCGGGGCCCCTTCTCCGCAGCCCTCGCTGGCCCCACCCTTCCATCGCCCCTCCACTGCGCGCCTCCCCCCGAGCCAGGCGCGCGGCTCCGCCCTGGGAGCAGAGCGGCCTCTCCCGAGGGCCGCGGCGCGCGGCGCGCGGCGCGCGCGGCTGCGCCCCGCCAGCAGCCCCGGGCGGACGCGCCGCCGCGGGGCCCACGGCGGGCGCCGACGACGGGGCGGCAGGTGGCCCTCGCCGCGCCGGAGCCGCGCGCGGGTGCGCGCGAGCGCAGCCCGGGGGGGCGCCGGGCCAGCAGGGGTCCCGCCGAGAGAGCGCGGGGGCCCCCGGGGCGAGGAGGCGGCGCCCGCGTCCTCGCGCGGCGGCGGCCGGCGGGCCGCCACCCCTGGAGAGCGGCGGCCTGAGGGGAGGGGGGGGCCTCGGCTTCGGGAGGGGGGGGGCTGCGAGGCGAAGGAGGCGCCCGTGCGGAGCGGAGCTCCCGCTGAGAGAGGGGGCCACATGCGATTCCTGCCCCTGCCCCCCCCACGATTTCTGAGGGGGTGGGGGGTCCCTCCGCTCGGGAGCTGCCGAACGCAGCGAACCCCACCCTCTCCCTCAGAGATCGTGGGGGGTAGGGGTTTCGGGTTCGCCTGTGGCCCCCGAGGGCTCCAGCTCAGAGGGCGGGGGCCGGGCCCGCGCCGAGGGAGGGCGGCCCGTGGCGGTGCCGCGCGGCCCGCACGTGCATGTCCACAGCTCCCGGCCAGGCCGGCCGCGCCGTGCGCGCGCGCGGCGTCTCCATGGCAGCACGCCCCCACGCCAGCGGGCGGGGACGCGCCAGCGCGAGGGCCGGGAGGCCCTGCTCCCGGTCCTCGCGGAGGGGCAGGCGCGGCGCACGGCCAGGGGCTGCGGAAGGAGCTCGAGCTGCTCGGGCGGGGAGGCCAGCAGTTCTGCGGAGCGGGGAGGCCAGCGCGCGTGGTGAGGCAGCCGCTGCTCAGGTGCAGCCCTGGCTTAGGTCGGGCGTGTCCCCCTGCAGGCTCATTTGGGGCGGAAAAGTAAAGCTAGCCCCAAAAATCAAAAAGAGCCAAACATACTGGAAACATCGTCCCCAGACTACGTCTTGTGACTATTTCTGAAGATTCCCCCTGTAGAGGGACGCGCCCGACTTCAAGCTTGGCCGACGGGACCCCCGAGGATCACCCGAAGTCTGGGGCGTCGGCCGAGCACGACCCCGAACGGGCTCCGATCTTGCTCTGCCCCCTGGGGAGGGCAGGGGAGAGGCCATCGCCCTCGCAGCTGCTGGCGAGGAGGCGAGGTCTGCCGCGGTCTGCTTGGCGCCGCTCGGCTGCTGCCGGTCACCGGCAGCAGGCGGTGTGCGGTTGCCGGCAGCAGGCGGTCTGCCGGCGGCTGCCGGTCACCGGCTGCCGGTCGCCGAGGAGCACACCGGCGGTGTGCTCCTCGGTGCGCGCCTGGCAGGAGGCGGCCCGCGCCCACAGCACTTCGCGGGCTGACCCCCAAGGAAGTCGCCCTCCCAGACCCCCGACGTCGTGATTTTTTCATGACGTCGACCCCCAGAGGTCTGGACCCTTTCCCCGGGACCGGTTTTTCATCCTGAGTCGTTTTTTGACGCTCCCGTGGCCCGGTGAGGACCTCCAGAGGGGGAAAATAGAGAAAAACCTTCCGTCGTGATTTTTTCACGACGCGAGGGGGTCTGGGCTCGCTCCCACGGGCGGGCGAGTGCGAGCACTCGGCCGCGCGGGCCAACTTGACGGCGGGAGAGCCGGCGCAGGGCCACACGGCGCCCCCGGACGTCCCGCGAGGATGTCCAGACCTCGGACGCCCTCGGCGCCAGCCAGTGCGCCGGAAGGGGCACCCCTCCCGCGGATGGCGCCCGTGCGGGCCGCCGTGGAGCTGGATCCAAGAAGGGCCGCCGCAGCATGAGGGAGGAGCGGCTCGAGCTCCTCCTCCTCCTCCTCCTCCTCCTCCTCCTCCTCCTCCTCCTCTTCCTCCTCCTCCTCCTCCTCCTCCTCCTCCTCCTCCTCCTCCTCCTCCTCTCCTCCTCCTCCTCCTCCTCCGGAGGCGCAGAGGGTGGAGCGGCTCGGGCTCGAGCGCGGTCAGGCCCAGAGGCGAGGATGCGGAGCGGCTCGAGCTCGCGGGCGGCCTGGCCAGCATGGGCCGTCGAAGCACTCTGGACGCCGCGGGCATGCCCGGCCTTCTCAGGAGGGAAAAAACACACAGGCACACTTCATCGCTGACTCCCAGGAAAATGTGGGAAAATATGGGAAGTGGGGGGGGAGACGGAAATCCAGAAAAAAGGGGATCCTGGGATCTGTGTGTATTTCTTTGTGTGTCCCCGGGCCCCTTGACCTTCACGCGGGAACCCCGACCGCACCTCCTCGGAGGCCTTCGCGGAGGCGCTGCGCGCCGTGCTCGCTGGGGCGACGCGCGCGGGGGAGGCCCGGCGCGCGGCGCGCGGCGGCCCGCACGGGGCCGTGGGCGGCGCGGAGGAGCCCCATCGAGCTCTCGGGGCCGTGGAGGGTGGCGGAGCTGCCGTCCACGCTGGCCGTCGATGCGGGGCAGCTTCTGGCGGCCTCGTGAATAGATAGAGGGCAAAAACTCCACCCCTACAAGAACCACCCCTGACAAGCGAGGCTGTGCTGCAGACGCACCCACAGAAGGCATCGAGCAGGGCAGGGCTGCCTGCGAAACGCCAAGGGCCGCTCTTGCGAACGCCGAGTATCGGGTCTGGGTGGTTTTCTTCTTCTGGAGGCCTAGAAATGGGCACCAACACCAACACAGGGGGTTGCCTCCACATGGGGAAGATGATCCTAGATTTCGGTGTCGGTGGCAATGTTTCGGTCACCTTGGAAGCCAGAATCTTACCACCATCGCCGAGATCGGGACCGTCTTCCCTCGGTGGAGGCAAACCGCCGATGTTGGTGTCGGTGTCCGCCTCCAGGCCTGCGACACTCTTCCCTCGAGCGAGGGTGCTGCGCTCGGGGTGGGCGGGCCTCGCGGGCCTCGCGGCGGCGGGCGGAGCCCCCGCGCCGCGCGGCGGGGCCCTCGCCGGCGCACGCGGCGAGCACTCGGCGCAGCTGGCCGGGCCCAGGTCTCAACCCGCTCCCGCGGCCGAGCGGCCGCCCGAGGCCCCAGCCCGGCCCTCCCTCCCTTCCATCGCTCGTCTCCCGCCTCGCGTCTCTCTCTCTCTCTCTCTCTCCGTCCCTCTCGTCTCCCGCCTCGCTCTCTCTCTCTCTCTCTCTCTCTGAGGAGGAGGAGGAGGAGGAGGAGGAGGAGGAGGAGGAGGAGGAGGAGGAGGAGGAGGAGGAGGAGGAGGAGGAGGAGGGGGAGGAGGACCTCTCGCTCTCCCTGCTCCCCGCTCCTCCCTCCCGCGCGGGGCGCCCTCCCCCGGAGGGCAGGGTCCCCCGACCGAGAGGCAAAAAGGCCCGGCAGGGCGGGGCCCAGGGCAGGAGGAGGACGGAGGGGGCGACGGCGAGCAGGAGGGTGCACGGCAGGCGTGGCGCAGCGGCCGTGGTGGGGCAGGGTCGATAGACGAGCGCCTTCCACGACAGTCAACCCGGATAGGAAGGGTGCGCGATAGGGATGCAAGGGCCTTGGACGCCCATGTCGAAGCGTTTCGAGCGGGGCGCGGCCAACGAAAGTGTCCAGGGATGGACCCAGGAGGCAAGGATGCAGGGGTACCCCTGGGAGAGATGCCTATCCTTACTCTGCGGGCCGACTGCACTCGCGAAGCATCTGCCTGCAAGAGGCCTGGCTCCGCCGCGAGGGCCCCACGATAAATTCACATCGAAGCAGACGCGCGTGTTTTTGTTTTCTGACGTTTGCGAGCAGGCACTCTGCGAGCCGTGGGCCGCGCTCGGCGAGCCGAGGCTCGGGGGAACGAGCCGTGACGTGAACATCAAAGCTCGGAGGCCCGCCCGGATCCCCCGGGGTCGGCCCTGGGGCCCCCGCGCGGCAAGGAGGGGTCTCCGACGCCGACTCGAAAAATCCGCGCGGACCTCCGAGTTTTTTGTGTTTACGCCTCTGCTCGTTCCCCTGAGGGAGGTTGGGGGCGAGGGCGAGAGCGGCGAGGGCATGGCCGGAGCGGCGGGCCACGGCAGGGGCGCAACAGCTGCAGGGTAGACGCCGGGCATGCACGAAGGGGAGCAGCAAGGCACGACGCATCCGACGCGAGAGCTGGGCTGCGTGCCCCGGCTGTCTCGTCTCCGGTGTTTTCTCCCCCACAGGCACGCTGGGAAAGGCTAGGCTTCTCCAGGACGCCGAGAGGCCAGAACCCCAGACGGGCGATGGCCGATGGTGCTGTTCTCCCTCCAGGAGCGGGCGCCGCCCTTGGCAGGCCACCGAGGGCAAGTCCTGCGGGAAAGCAAGAGATCCTGCCACGGCCAGGGCTTCTGATGCCGCTGTGGGGAGGCAGAGTTCAAAAGTTGGCGCAGGATGGGAAGAGGGAGCAGGAGAAGTAGCGGCAGCAGGAGGTGGTGGAAGAATGGCAGTGACACGTAGAAGTGCAGAGGGCGCCTGCAAGGCGCAAAAGTCAAATCGCTTAGCAATGCTATCGTTGCCGCTCGAGTTTGCGAGCGCCTCACGCTACTCCGTAGCACAACCTTTGCCCCAACCCCTCCATCTGCCTCGTCCACTGGGCCCTCCCCGAGTTCATATCACCCCCCAAACAATGTTACTCCTGGCATGGATGACGCCAGTGTCTGCGCAAAAGAAAACCGAGAAAGGAGTTCTCAATAAAAGCGCAAGAGATAATTGACCGTAACGCGAAACACTCGCACTTCGCTGAAGCGGAAGATGGGCTACGTGCTCCATTGCTCCTCTCATCTCGGAAGGCTTCTCTCCTAGCGAGCATGTCGGAGACACAGGACGTCTGCAGGCACTGTAATTGGCGAGCGCTGCATCATGAAGATGCATAATCAATGCGGCAACCCCGAACAAACACCTTGCACTATATGCCAACATCACCTTTGCCGTGAACTCACGCGTGTAGGCCAGAAGCCTGTTGACACTACGCGCGGAGACGGAGGCTGCCATCATTGTTGCCGCGGCGAGAAGAGATAGAGAGAGAGAGAGAGAGACAAATAACAAATAACAAAAGAGAGAGAGAGAGAGAAAAAAAAAAAAAAAAAAAAAACTAATCAAACACAAATAAACAAATGAAGAGAGGGAGATAGAGAGAGATAACAACAAAAACAGAGAAAGACAGACGGAGCGAGAGAGAGAGAGAAATAAAGAAATAGAGAGAGAAGGGATGAGGAGGAGGAGGAGGAGGAGGAGGAGGAGGAGGAACAACACATACACATACACAAGACAGGCGCTAAGTGACAGACACAAGCATTGGAATCAGCACCCTGCGCATCATCACCAGTCCACCAACCGGCGCCTTCCCCGCACTCGTGGCAAGCTTGATGCAATGACTTATACCTGATCAGCAATGCGCCGATTGAAACAAGGCACAGCTTGCAGAGCGATTCCCGGGGAAGAGCAGGTCAGGGCCTCGTCCACAACGGTTCAAACAGGGCCGGCTGACGCCTCCAGCCCTCCTCCTCTCCTCTCCTCTCCTCTCTCCTCCTGGCCTGGGTGTGTGTGCCGCGGGGAGCTCCTCCACGGGCATGTGGGCCAGGAAGTCCTCGGAGCAAGAATACACGTCGTTCCTTTCTAATTCTGACGGTGCTCGTTTCTAATTGGTCCTGGCCCCCTAGTGGCCAGGAAGAGGCCCAGGATAGAACACTTAGAAACGAAAGGATCTTGGCCCCCGAAACATCAGACACCCTTCGAAGCACTGGAGACGAACCATGTGTATGGACATGAGGCACCACGGGCGAAGCCGAGGGTGGCCTACTTCGACCGTGAAGAGAGCAAAGTCCAACCACATCCTACAAGGCAACGCGGCACGGGCGACGACCGAGGATGGTCTCCTTTGACCGTGAAGCGAGTGTGCCTCCGACGAATTGCTGACGTGTCTCAGAAGGCAGCGCGGCAGGGGTGAAGACCGAGGGTGATCTCCCCCCTTCGGCCACGAGCCTCCACTTGGACAGCGCGGCCACACGGGCGGCGGCCGAGGATGGCCTACTCCGACCGCGATGCGAACGGGCGTCCAGCCGAGAGTTGACCTTGGAGAAGACAACGCGGCACGGGCGAAGACCGAGGGTGGTTTTCTTTGCCAGTGCGGCGGCAGCCAGGGCAGCGCGTGAAAAAAAAACGCTCGCGCGTAGCTGCACTCATTAGCAGCGGTGGATCCGTGCACACTCCTCCTCCTCCTCCTCCGCCGCCTCCCCTGTCAACTGCAGCCTGCAGTCGTGTCATAAGATATAGAAGGAACGCATCTCTGTGCCAAAGGTGTGGGCTGCACGGTTTCCCCCGGGGCCGAAGGCGACCCAAGGAGGAGGAGGAGGAGGAGAGAGGAGGAGGAGGAGGAGGAGAGGAGGGGGAAGGAGGAGGATGAGAGAGGAGGAGGTAGGTAGATTTTGTGTTTAGGACGGAAAATTGATTATTATTGAGGAGGAGTATTAGTATGATATGAAGGATTATTAGAGGGAGGAGAGAGGAGGAGAGAGGAGTCGGCGGTGGACAAACCTCCCTTTAGTAAACCTCCCCTTCGTGAAAACGGCCTAGGACCGAAACCGACGGACCTGGACCCGCAAAAATGACGGCCGCGACGCCCTCTCGCGAACCGAAAACGGCCAATTCCTTAGTCGACGTGTCAGGGTAGGAGGTCTGTCCACCCCCGAAGGAGGAGGAGGAGGAGGAGGAGGAGGAGGAGGAGGAGGAGGAGGAGGAGGAGGAGGAGGAGGGGTCGCCTAAGCCCTTAGGAGAAACCCTCCAAGGTGTGGGCCTCGAGTGGCCCCTCGACCAGCGAGAACTTTCTGCGGCCCCCCCTCTGAGAGGGTAAGCCCGCCAGCCCTCCGGGTGCAGGGCAGCCGCCTCTTCTAAGGTGGCCCAAGTACACACAAATGAATACACACAAATCCCAGGATTCACCCTATGTTCGTATCTTTTCCGAATTCTTGGGCGCCCGAGTTATCCGGGGTAACTCGGGTCCGGGGTAACTCGGGTTTGGATTTCCGAAAAAGGAACCCGAATTACCCCTGACCCGAGTTACCCCTGATGATTCGGGGCTCTGGACGCCCGAATTATCCGGGGTAACTCGGGTCCGGGGTAAGTCGGGTTCGGACTCCCGAAAAAGGAACCCGAGTTACCCCTGACCCGAGTTACCCCTGATGATTCGGGGCTCTGAAATTCTGTCTTCCCCCAAACTTCCCATATTTCCCATATTTTCCTGGGAGTCGACGATTCATTGTGCCTGTGTGTTTTTTCACCTGCTGGTCTTCCCCTCGGGGAGGGGCTTGCCCCTTGCCCTCCCGCCGCGCACGGTGGCCTTACGATGTCCTTCGCCGGGAGGGGCCGGCCCGCTCTGCCCCGCGGGGGTTACAGCGGGACAGACGACGACAGGTGACGACGAAGGCCTCAGAGCATGCACTTTGGCACTACTCGACATCAATATGGTCTGAGACCCCGATCGCCTCCTAGATGGCGCAAAATGCCCCACGCTGGCCTCCAGCAGGGCCCTAGGAGGGTCACAAGATGGGCAGGATGTGGCCCCCGAGCCTCCGAAAGGGCCCCCCAAGAGGTCAACATCGTTGAACGAGTCCATATTATTGGAATGCTTTTTTCTTTCTTTTAATGCGTTCGCTTTTGAAGGACACCTGAAGCCCAGCGGGAACACATTTCAGGGTCCAGGGAGGTGATACCAGAGACCTCTTCTTCTGGGTCGATCGGACTCCCAAGGAAGCACCGAGAGGGCCTGAAAGGCCCCCACACGGGCCCCCCGAGAGCCCCAGGAAAAGCCGCTGAGGATTCCAAGACGGCTTCAAGAAAACCGCAGTGTGGCCCCAAGGCTTCCTCAGCCATCTCCGAGGGGGCGGGAGCTGGGCTAAGCACTCCTCTGGCTTTGGCGGTATCTCTGGTTCTCGGACGCTGCCGCGCTTCCCTTCTCGCGGCAGCTCGCCCGGCAGTAATTTCTCGATGGGCCTGCGAAGATACTTTTTGATCGCGAGCGCAAACGGATAGGCCGCGCGCCGTTCAGAGCTCCCGTTAACCAGTTGAGCCT
>CAUYUJ010007491.1:37500-46501 GCA_963575745.1 Prorocentrum cordatum | reverse complement strand
CCTCCTCCTCCTCCTCCTCGTCCTCCTCCTCCTCCTCCTTCTCCTCCTCCTCCTCCTCCTCCTGCACCGCCATCGTAACCATCATCAAAGAGGCTGTGAGCGAGGTCGCCGACTGGCGAGGCGCGAGGCTGCTGGCCCCCCCTGCCAGGCGGCGGGAGTCTGCCCAGGAGCGACCCTGCAAGGGCGCCAGCCCGATAGCAAAAGGAGGGCGTAAGCGCCCGCAGGGCGGCGGCTGGGTGGGCTGGCCCGCAGGGGGGGAGGGGGGAGAGGAGGACGAGGAGGAGGAGAAAGAGGAGGAGGAGAAAGAGGAGGAGGAGGAGGAGGAGGAGGAGGAGGAGGAGGAGGAGGAGGAGGAGGAGGAGGAGGAGGAGGGGGGGAAGGGGGGGCGAGGAGCACAGAGCAGAGGGACGCAGTGTCCTGGCCTAACGCACCCACTGGACCCACAGGAACTGGACGACATGTTTCAAAAGCCTGTTCGCCCGCGAGCTCTAGAGTGTCCGCGTCCTCCTGCGTGTCTCGCTCGATGGCGTCGCGGTTTCGAAACCGGGAAGGAGAAGAAGGACCAGGTGCCGAGAGAGCGAGGGACCCCTGGTACAAATGGCAACGCGGCCCAGATCGAGCACGCCGAGCCTCGCCGAGAGCTTCCCTCGGCAAGGGGCGACGGGCGTGGGCAAGGGCAGCCCGACACTGCCCAGAGGCCAGGGTTGGGCAAGGTGGCCTAGCGCACCCGAGGCGGTGTGGAGATGGAAACCGAATAGATCTGGCAGCCACGCACACGTCCCCCGAGCACCACAGCGGCTGGCCCGAAGGGAGGCTGCCTGGTTGGTTGGCCAAGCAAGCGGTTCCGCAGCCAGGCGGGCAACGCTGCCCCAAGTGCGGTTGCTCGGGAAGGGGGGGCACTAGCCGCCACACGACGAGACGTGAGATCCGACAGTAGCGAAAAACTCAAACATTCTGAACAATTACGACCAAAGCCCTGGACCCCATCTTTCTGCACAATTTTTCCGGCTGGACCGATATGTGGGGGCCTGGGGCCCGAAACAAAGCAAAAGCGCCCCAGCGACCGACCCAGAGAAGCAACGCAGTGGAAAACAAGGCGCAAGTTTTCTTCATGTTCGGCCTCGCCCCGCCACGCGACCGCCAAAGACAACTCAGGATGACAAGCTGGCCCCTGGGATAAGGGTCGGGATTTCTTGGGCCCCCCCCCCCAAAAAAAACACGACATCGGATCTCTGGGGGAGCACAGGGGGGGGGGGGGGCAAAGAGAAGGGCAGGGAAACAAAAGCGACAGGAAGAAGACCCGACAAAGCCGAACGGAGTGCGGTACACGCACACACACACACACACGAGCACATACATACACGTACGGATACACACATATATATAGAGAGAGATATACACACACACATATTACACTGCACTGCACGACTCTACACTCCACACCACACCACACCACACCACACCACACCACACACACACACACACACACGCACTTTCTGGCGTCGCGACCCCGCGCGTGGCCACGGAGTGTAGAAAATCGAGCGCAAATAGCAGAACGCGCTTGTGTACGCCTTCGGCCGAACTCTCAGAGCCCACTAAGGGTCTCGCAGCCAGCAGCAGCCGCAACCATGAGGGCCTGGATGGCGGGGAGGGGCAAGGGCGGACGAAACTACGGTAGGGTAGAAGATGACATAAGCCAACTGGGGCTGAAGGCGGGGAATGCGAGCCAACCAGGAGTGGACCGACGAAAGAGCACGCCAAGAAGCGACGGCGGAGAGCGAGCTACAGGCGGCAGAACCGCATAACTGCGCAGGCTCAAGGAGCCGCGAAAGCTGGCGGAACCAGGAGGCGCGCTGGAAACAGCGGCGGCCGAAGGGCGGTCACTGAGGGAGCTGCCTGGGCCAGCCCCCCCAGAAGGGGGAAGAGCCGGGCAGGGAGGGGGGAAGGGAGAGGGAAGCAGTGGCGGATAATAAAAGACGGAGAGCGTGTAGCGGCCCTGGGATCATGGAGGACTGGGGTGGGACCGCGGCGACAGCATTGGGCCGCAGCGGGGAGGGCCCTGCAGGACAGGGACCGAAGAGGCCGCGACGTCCTGGGCAGGAGGGTGCCGCGGCCGACGCCCTGTGGGTCCTGGGGGGAAGGAAGACTGGGAACGCCCACGGGTGATCTCCACTGGGCAGAGCTGGCAGAAAGGCGTGGTCCGGAACTGAAAAAAGGGGGAGGAGCCGTTGCAATTTGGCACAAAGGGCCGGAGGCCGTTCACCACCACCTACTGTCCCAATCGTTCCCGCGAGGGCAGGTGCCCGCCCTGCGAGGGCACGGGCCACGGGAGGGTTCCCAGGAGGGTCCCGGCGCTACTTGGTACCTGTCTGCTGGGGTGGCCTCTCAGGATGTTCCACGATTGCAGGTATGCCCGCGGCGTATGGCACACACAACATGGGCATCGCAATTCGTAGGAGCTGGCTGCAGATGTCGATATGATCGCTTTCCGTCTCCGTGAGGTTTCAGGCCCCATGGTTGGTCCAGGCTGCGCAGCGGTCGAGGCTGATGCTTGGTGCCAGGTATGTCTCCTGTACTTGCCGCACTCCATGTCTCGCAAGGTGGGCCAGCCGTAATAGCGACTACTTTGCCCTTCCCGATGTTGTTGGTCCATCAATCGATCGAATGTCAGTTGGTCGGGTCTCCCGCGGTGGCGTGGTTGGCGATGTCGATGGACAGCCCATGTTCTTGCGTACTCTGTTGCGGCTTGGCAATTGTCCATCCATTGCGGTAAATCTCCTTCTCGTCTATCCCCACTGTCGAGATGCAGGACAAATCGCGCAGTTTGTCCCGCAGGTCGCGGCATGCTTCGGTTGGTCGTCTGTAAGTCGTCGGCCGGTAACTCCACCAGTGAAAATCTGTCATGGGTCCCCAACTTGCCCTTGGCATAGGTCGGGATGACGCCGGCACTGTAGCTGGGGATGTGGGCGTAGTCGAGTGGGTCTTCCTGTCTTGATGCTGGCGCGCTGCGCAACTCGCATACCCTCTCTGTCATGCCCTGTCCCGTCGTCGTCGTAGGGTATTTTTTGACTACGGTCTCGAACCTGTCGGGTTCTGTTCTCGCAACTTGCACTGCCTCGCGAAGCTCGCGTGGCGCAGCCGGTTTTCATCCGTGGAGTCTAGGTAGTCGACAGCCATTCTAAGTCGTCCCGTATCATCTTTGCCAATCCTGTTTCTCGTCGTAGCCCCTGGCCCAGCAGTCGTAACAATACCGCAAGGCCGCGAAGTAGCCGTCGAGGTAGGCACCTCATCCTCCTGGCCCGTCTTGCAACGTCGCGCGGCATGCGGTTGGCGGCTGCCAGGACATTGAGCGTTGAAAATTGGCCCTTGTCATGGCGGGCAGTTGCTTGACGCTTGCTTGCGCTGTCAGTTTTAGTTAGGTTTCTCCCAACATTGTCGTTGCATGTCAGGGTCGAGAGTACCATGGAGTCGTTGTATAATATCTTCTTGTCTGTCGTGATCGTCTTCCTTACAAGAATCGGTTTGCGTAGTGGTCCTCGGTCTACTAAGACTTTGGCAGTCCGTCGTTTGGCCTCGGGCCCGCACGCCCCCCGCGGCGGCGACGTCCGCGCCGAGCGCTATCCGAGAGTCCGCGAGGTCAACAGTCTGGTCGGCGCAGCTGCTGGGTTATGCGATTCGACATTTGGCCACGTACACTTTCGCAATCCTGGAGCCGTTGCCGAAGTGCAACAATACGAAATCGATCTTCTTGGCGTTGAGGCGCATTCCGTGGCCACGCACTCGGGCCTCGACAATCTGCAGTAACGCCGTCGCCGTATTTACCGCTTGTTGGGAAGTTGTAGTGGCGCGCGCTGCCAGGTTGTCTACACATGAGGCATCTGTGGAAAATATGCCTCCGTCGCGCCCGCAAATAGAGCGGCGTCCTCGTGCGAATGCGGGGATGCCGTTGTTGTCGCATCCGATCTCGCACTGCATCCCCTTGTTGACCACGCCGGTCACCATGGCCTTGAAGGAGAAATCAGACTTACGATATCCAGGTCGAGCGCCTGTCCGCGGCTGGGCAAGTCGCATCGATCCCCTCGTTGCTGCCCAAAGGTCAACGCGGGCGTCTCTGAACAGCGCGACAAGGCGCTCGTCGTCTATGTTACCGTCCACGCGCGGAGCCCCTTCAATTGCCTGCTCGAGAAATAGTTGGATCGCGGGTGGGATGTCCACGCTGTCCAGCGGGTCGCGCAGGTCGTCCTCTTCGGTTGGCAACTTGCAAAGCAATTTCAGCACCACGGTGTAGAAAGCACCCATCAAGTCCAAAAACAAAAGTAACCCTCTTCTTTGGCCTTCAGGATGCTGACGCAGGCAAAGGCGGCGCGCGGGCCACGAAGTCGGCGCCCGCATTGGGCCCGGCCCCACGCAAGGCGTCACGTAGCAGGTTGGTCCTAATATATCCGAGATTCGCCCTCAGAAACCAGCGGCGATACCTTGCAATCTTGTTGTTCAGCAAGATCATCCGTCGCTTGGCGAAGCGTTAACTGTTGGAGTCGTTATTTGCAAAAAATACCCGCCATCCTCCCTTATGCGAAATTGACCCCCCTGTGGCGAACTGCGCCCTGACCCGGAGAGGGCGGCAAAGGCGCGCCATCTCGTCGCTGGCGGCGCAGCACGTGTCGTCGGTTATCTTGTCGGGTCCTCCTTGTTGGCGCGGCTTCGCCACGTGGGAACTCGTTTCGGGCTCGCTCTTCGCGGCGACGTTTGCGACGGGGTCGTTCTTGCCGGCGCGCACGCTGACGACGTGGTTGACGTTTCGGACGCACGCGCTTGCAGCGTCGCCAGCCCCCCGCATTCTCGCGCGGCGAACTTTGGCGCAGCAGTCAAGCTCCGCATCCGCCCGCGCCTGCTCGCTCGCAATCGGCTCGCCGTTCTCGTCGAAATTGTAGCGGCGCTCCGTGACCACTCTCGGCTGTATTTCTCCGTGTCGTAGTGGACGTCTGACTCCTTCCCATTCTGCTCTGTCGTTCTTCATCTCGCTGGCATCGTCGGTGATTTCGGCGGACCCTCCAGGCAGGCGCCCTTGTCAGCGAGGATTCGGAGTGCTAGCCGCGCTGTCGCACGTTGCAGGAAAGCGCCGATCCCGAGTTGAAGTCCTTCGCATTCAACCTGACGTCGCACCACTCGGATCCCCGTCGCGGTTAAATTGACGAGGGACGAAGGGCCCCGAAGCGCACGACAAGCTGTCACTGCGGGACTGGTCGCTCCAGCTCGACGCACTCGCATGGCGTCGAGTTTATGAATTCTGATGGGGTCACGCGTGTAGATCCTGTCCGCAGGCTCTCTGACACTCTCGCTCAGGTTGCGGGCGCGGCTCTTGATGTTGGCATACCATGGTTGGAGCGGGATGTCCTGGAGCTCTCTTTGAGACAGCACTCGGTAGCTCGCGCGTGCCAACTTGGTCTGGTCAAGTCGCGGTGTTGCATGATTCGCACGGGAGATTGCAACGTAGTTCTGTCGCATGGCCATGAGCAAGTGGCCCTCGTGATCCTGGACCATATCCATGCCCCGGACGGTTCTCACGTCCGTCACGGCGTCGAGGTTGCTGGTTGGGATGGCGATGTAGTCGATGCGCTCTGCCTTGTTTCCTGGCGTCGACCACGATCATGTCGACGCTGAACTGGTTGGTCATGTTGTCCAGGTATGTCCAGGAAATGCATGTCTTTTCCGGTCACGAATGTCTAAGCGCTGCGTGAGCCACCGCCACCGCCCTCTTAGGCCTGGCGCCGCAACTCGGACAGCTAGCAGTCATGGATCTTGATGCAATACCTTGAAATAGTTTGGGCGGAGGGTATTCTTGTCGCCTGCACTTCCCGCGCGGGGCAAGTCCGCGTCGATCAGCAAGGCACTCAGGCCGACATCGCGCCGGCGCAAGCAAAGCCGCCCTCGCCCTCCATGGCGATGATGACTGCCCACGAGTCTTTGGTTGAGTCGGTCTGGCGCGCGCCGTCGGTGCAAGGGTGGATTTGCACGATGGCCCCACGCGCCCTTGGAGGCGCCAACCCCATTGCCACGACGGCTGCCGGACGAAACCTCTCCGCGGGGAGGCGCGCCAAAGCACGTTAGCAATCGGCTCGACCATTGCTAAGGCAGCGCGAACGGCTGCGAGCACTTGGCATCTCTCCATTTCTCTATTTCTCTCTTGCTCTTTCTATTTGTCCCCCTCTCTCTCTCTCCCTCTCACTCTCTCTCTCTCTCTCTCTATCTATATATATATCGTTATCTCTCTCTCTCTCTGTCTCTCTCTCTCTCTCTCTTTCTTTTTTTTCTCTCTCTCTCTCTCTCTCTCTCTCTCTCTCTCTCTCTCTCTCTCTCTCTCTCTCTCTCTTTCTATATATATATATAGATATATCTCTCTCTCTCTCTCTCTCTCTCTCTCTCTCTCTCTCTCTCTCTCTCTCTCTCTCTCTCTCTCTCTCTCTCTCTCTCTATATATATATATATCTCTCTCTCTCTCTCTCTGCAGCCCCCTAACGTCGCTGCCTCTCGCGCGAAGCGGGGTTGGGCGTCAGTCGTCTGCCGTTCCAGACCGGCGCGGTCGCCCGCGCCCGACCTGGCGCGCCCTCCTGCACCACCTCGCGACACGCTGCCCCGACCGACGTGGTCGGGGTGGGTCGGGCGTTCGTCGACTTGCAAGTCGGCCACCCACGCCCTCCCTCCGCTCCATGAATACTAAGTCGAAGCCGCATACCATCCAGGGCTTGCGCTGGCACGGCGGCGCTCTACGGCTCCGTTGAATTCGGAGGCGGCGGCGCCCGTCGCGCACGCACAACGTCGCCCTCTCCACCACTGCCCCGAATGTTGGAGCTGCTCGTTGTGCTGGTCCGTCGGAACGGCACCAAAGCAGGTCATTTCACTCTGTCGGGGCCGCGTAGTGCGCCTGTCTTAACCACCCCCTCCTGCGGCGGCTGGAGCAAGTCGTCTCGTCGCGGTGGGGCTAACTAGCCGGTCCGGGTCGGACATGCTCGTCGGTGCTCCAGACTCACCATGCGCGGCGTGGACTGCCCCCTGTCCAAGGCCGCATCGGCACCGCCAGGTCGAGCTCGCCAGATCACCACCGGCGTCGGCTGCGTCGTCGCCGGCGGCAAGGTCGGTTGGAGCGCTGGCGCCAGGTGCATGCGGAACAATGACGCGCTGGCTCGCCCAGGTCGATAATTGCCCTTCTCCTTCTCCGCGCGCTCGAGCTTCTTCCCAGCTGCGCCGGGCGCTCGCGGGTCGGTGGCGCAGATGAGCCCCTGCTAGATATGCCAAACCAATGTAGCGTCGTTGCAGCCAGATCGCTCGTGGCGTCATTTGTACGCATGGCGCGATGCCGTCGCATCTCCTCGCAAACGGTGACGGGGCGCCGATGGCGATGACCTCTGGCGCGGGCGGGCCGAGTTGAGCTGCTGGAGTGCCGCTGTCGGCGCTAGCTGGCGCGCGGGGCATTTACGCCCGCCACTCGGGGCGCGCGTTGGCCGCGGCGTTCTTGGCGCCCATGTTGGCCCCATCGAGGTAGACAGGCGGCGCGCGGCATTCTCGCCGCGCCAAACTGGCTAAGGAAGCCGCGATGGCCGCGTGCATGTCTGTCTCCCTGTTCACGTCGTCAGACTGCGATTGCGCTGGTCGCGTGCTTCCATCCTCCAACGGCCGTCGAGACATAGGCTGCATCTGCGCCGGGAACTGAGACGTCTCGTCGTCGTCGTCAAACGATGGCAGCGTCGAAGGCCTCCTTGAGAACATCCACCATATCTACGTCGTTTAGGCGCTCTCGTGCGTCTTTGCCATCCTGCCGGGCCTGGCGATACTCCACGGTTGCCTCCTAGGCGCGCATCTCGCGGGCGTTCCTCATGTTCCTCCATTGGCATCTCTCGTCGCAGTGAGCAGCGCTGCTCTGCCGTGCCTATTTCCACCCTATGTTCCATAAGCTGCACCCGCCCGTCAGCCCACAGCAAGGCGCAGCGCGCCTGCTGTTCGCAGGCATTCACGTCGGCGTGTACTCTAAATACATATACTAAAATTACTGATGTGTCTGCTCTGCGTCCCTGATCCCGACTAGGTGCCACGTTGGTCAGTCGTTGATGGTATTATCCTTGCGCGCGGTGGATGGTGGCTCCCCTGCGCATCTCCTCCTGTCGTTGCACTCCCCGCGCCTGTAAGCCCCCGTCATCCGCGTCGCCCCACTTGTTGTACAACAGGATTTGGTCGTTGCTGTCCGCAGCGCGGGTCTTTGCCGATTTTGCTCCGATGCGAGCTATCCGCTGCTCGGCCTCCACGATCACATTGCGATACTTTTGTCTTTCGCATTGGCCGCCTCTCTGAGCTGCTTCCGCATGTTGTCGCGGTCGCTGTTTCTGTCATCATATCCTCTGCGTTTCTCGGGACTCCTGTCTTAGCCCTTCCGTAGAAGGTGCACGGTGGGCGTGGTCCTCGGCGTTGGCTCTCTTGTTGGCCTCCTCCTCGGACCTCTCGAGCGCTGCATCCTTCCGCATCTGCATGTACTCGTGGTGCGATACCATATTATCGGTTGTCTCCTTCGCGCTCTGGATCTCGGTCAGTTGCTCGTTGTAGTACTTTTGCGCCCTGGTGTCGCTGGCGTCGTTGCTGCTGAGCAGATTATTCTTCTGCTTTTCGGAGGTGTTTTTTCGGATCCTGGCTCTCGTTGTTGGCGTCGGTCCTGTTCCTTTTGATGTCGTAGGCCATGCGCTGGTTATCCCCCTTGAAGTTCCTGAGCAATGCGCCAACATATTGACCCTCTGTGGCATCCCCTGCCCTCGTCTGTCTTCTGGGCGCTGGGGTCAGGCCTCGGGGCTTCCTCGTCACCTGCCGCCTCGTCGTCGCTGCACCGGTTGTCACTAGCGTTGCTGATGTCACGGTGGAGGACTTCGAGCTCCTCGATCTCGTTCTCCAACTCGCTTGTATATGTTGTAAGTGGGCCTCGGCGAGCTTATAGTAGTCCTCCATGATCCGCTTCGTTGTC
>CAUYUJ010007491.1:25000-32500 GCA_963575745.1 Prorocentrum cordatum | reverse complement strand
CCGGGGGACCTCCGAACCTTCTCAGAAGGCATTATCCCTGGCACTTCCCCCCCTCGCTCGCCGCCGAATAATGTCGAGGATGCGAGATGGGCCGACCTGGAGTCCCTGGGCTTTGCGGCACCGCTCCTCGGGCCCGACCGCACCTTTCGCGACGCGCGCGCGCGGCGTGACCACCCACCAGGCACAGCGAGCAGGAGCAGGGCAAGGACCGCGACCTCGGCCAGGTCCAGCACAGCGGCCTCGGCAGGCCCCAGCGGAGCGAGGAGGAGGCCAGGAGGCGAGGGGGGAGGGGCCGCCGGCGCGGCGCCCCCCAGGAGAGGCCGAGGGCAGCCTGGGCAGGCGGTCCCCCCGGGCGCGGCTGCGGCAGCGGCGACGGTGTGGGCGGGAGAGGCGCAGCGGGATGGACGCTGGCGCGATCTCGGGGCGAGGCCGAATCCTGAGGAAGCCCCAGTGGTGGGGAGCACCTCGGGTTCGAAGTCGCCACGCTGTGGTGGGCAAGGTCTCGAGGAGGCCACGCTGGGGAACACCCCGTGTTCAGAGTCGCCACGTGCTGGGCGCAGCGCGGGCGGCGAGGGAGGGGGAGGTGCGCAGAGCAAGCAACCGCCAGACATGGGCAAGCCACCCTACCCGCTGATGGCAGTCACGGACGAGACCAGATTCGCGGACTGCCTTCGGAGGTGTGCGGGAAGGTGGGTCACGTCCCTGGGCGAAGCCAACGCGGGCGAAGGCGAGTAGCTGGGTTGGTGGGTGGGGTGCGTGGAGGCTGCGCTCCAGCTCCCCGCCCACAGGAGATGGGCAGAGGCGGCGAGGGGCTCAGGCACGCTCGGGGGCATGGCGGAGGAGATGTGCAGAGACGCCTGAAGGAGTGGGCGTACGCACAGAGGGGCAACCGTGGCCATGTTCGAGGCCCTGGGCACAGACCAGCAGCAGAACGGCCCCCCTCACACGCGGGAGCTATTCGTGACCACGCACAGACCAGCAGCAGAACGCCCCCCCTCATACGCGGGAGCCGTCCATGACCACGCACGAGCCCCTGCTCAACGAGGTGCGGGAACGAGGCGCGGGGGCAGTTCAGGCGGCCCCTGGGCGACAGCGCGCCCAGGTCGTGGACAGGAGGGAGGGAGAGGGAGGGAGACCAGCCCGTGGACATCATCGAGCGGGTGGGCCTTCCCATCCGGCAGGCCGAGCAGAAGCGCCTGGAGGAGCGCGCTCCCAGAGGGCAGCTCGGCGGCGACAGCGGCGCAGGATGGCGGACCGCCTGGAGGTCAGGACGGCAGACTGGATCCTCGCGGAGGGCGAGGCGAGGGAGGGGGCGGCCTGCGCGAGGCAGGCGGCCCTTGGCGGCGGCGGCGGCTGCGCGGAAAGGTCGGGGGCCGGCCTGGGAGAGGCAGGTCGCCCTCGGAGGCGGAGGGGGGAAGGGCGGCGGCGAGGGCGGCGGTAGGAGGGTGGGCAAGACGGAACGCCCAGGGACACACAAAGAAATACACACAAATCCCACGATTCCCTATAGGACCACCCTACGGGTGATAAGGAGGTGGGGGGGGAGGGGGAGGCGGTCGATGTGCGATGGCTCTGGGTCCCGTGGTGGTTTCTTCACATGTCCTATTGTCGCGCATATCTACCCGTCTATTAATCGACCCATCTATCGAATTATCGACTCGGGACACCCATCGATCTATTATCCGTATATATTTCGCTTTATGTATCAGTGTATTCATTGATCAATAAACCAATCCATAAGTATAGCAATACATCAATCTATAAAGCGATCAATATATCAATATATCAATCTACCCATCCAGCAACCAATATATGTATATATAGATGTAGATATACACCTGTCGATCTGTCTATTTATATATTTCAATCTATCTATGAACCATAAGAACAACCATCAGGACAACCACCGGGACAACCATCGGGACAACAATGTGGACAGCCACCAGGACCGCCATCGGGACAACCATCGGGACAACCATCGGGACAACCATCGGGACAATCATCGGGACAACCATCGGGACAACCATCGGGACAACCATCGGGACAACCATCGGGACAACCATCGGAACAACCATCGGGGCAACCATCGGGACAACCATCGGGTCAACCATCGAGGCAACCATCGGGACAACCACCTGGGCAACCATCGGGACAAACCATCGGGACAACCATCGGGACAACATCTTACAACATCGATCTATCTATATAAATGGAATGTATAGATCTATATATACATATACACACATATATATATATATATATATATATCAACCATCGGGACAACCATCGGGATAACCATCGGGACAACCATCGGGACAACCATCGGGACAACCACAACCATCGGGACAACCGCCGGGACAACCGCCGGGACAACTTGGGGCCACGCTCGGCGCTCGGGGGGCGGCCCGTTTGGCAATAGATGCCCTCTACCAGTGCAGGAACTCGCGCAGCTTTGCCTCGCCCGCACGCACGACACGAACCGAAACCGAAACCGGCTTCCCGGGTGGGGCCACTTCAGTTCACATCGCCCAACCTCCGATTTTCCCATAGTTTCTGAATGTTGGTCTTCCCCCCTCACACACTTCCCATATTTTCCTAGATCTTCCTGGCAGTCGATGATTCATTGTGCCTCTGTGTTTTTCCCCTCCTTGAAAACAGACGGCGGCGGCAGCGAGGAGAGGTCGGGGGCGGCCTACGAGGAGGGCCGCCCTCGGCGGCGGAGGGGGGAAAAAGCGGTGGCTGGGGCGCCGCGCGGAAGAGGTGCGCAGAGCGGGCCCGCATCGGGCAAGCAGGGGCGGCGGCAGCACCAGCAGCGGTCGGCGGCAAGATGGCATTAGGTAGGGCATGTCCTCCTACAGGCGGATTCTGGAGGAAAATGAAGCATATAAAATAGTATTCCAAAAAATCATCAAAGATAGTCCAAAAATCATCCCCATACGATCTTTCTACTATTTTTGAATATTCCTCCTGTAGAGGGACATGCCCGACCCAAAGGTGGCGGCGGAAGGTGGGGAGGAGGCCCCGGGGGAGGAGCACGGACGGGCAGCATGCGCTGGCGGAGGCCCCCGGCGGGGCCAGCGGGCATGAGGCGATCGGAAGGATGCGCCGACACAGCGAGAGGTGCCGCCAAGGGGCCTCACCAAGGCGAAGAGGCGGCGCCAAGCCTAGGAGCAAGACCAGGGGGGGAGGTCGGGCGCTAGGAGAGGGGCCGAGGGCCCGGGACCAGGAGGTCATGGCCTGGACGGCGAACACCCACCGCTGGAGTTTGGCAACCAGAGTGCCAGAGGAGGCGCAGCCAGAGCACGCGCTGGCGCAAGAGCACCGAGGCAAGGCCAACCTGGCACCCAGGAGGGCGAGCACCTGGGCACGCAGGCTAGCGCGGAAGACAGCCATGGGAAGGGCGGAGTCAACAGGAGCAGGTGCCCTGGGCACCAGCGGCGGCACGGCGGTGCCCATGACGAAGGCGAGAGGCAGCAAGCAGGCGGGCACGCTCCAGCACTGCAGCCACAGGTGCGTCGCAGCGGAGGTGGGCCTGGGCCTGGGCCTGCAGGTGAAAGTGCCCCTGGCGTCGGTGTGCCTCGAGCACGGCGTCGGCTTGGAGGGGAACGCGCAGCTGCTGGAGGGGATCGGAGGGCAGGTCCGAGGCCAGAGGAGGCCGTGGATACTCGGAAGCGACTGGAACATGGACCCGTGCCTCCCCCAGGAGTGGGCTCACAGGAACTGCGGGGAGGCGTACCCGAATGTGGTGGACGACGTGCTGGCGCAGGCGGCAGGCAGGGCGCAGCACGTCAGGAAGCAGTTCCCCCAGGCGATGCAAAGGCTGGTGGACCTGCTCGAGGCGAAGGACCTGGCGGCGGCGTGGCACAAGACCAGGTTCGTGGCAGGAGGCGAGGAGACGGCCAGGATCTCGATGCTCGCGTTCGCGGACTCGGGCACCGCGCTTGAGAGGGCGGCGGGAGCAAGGAACACCGGCTGCGACACGAACGACGGAAGGTTGAGGAGGACAGGAGAGCAGGACGCGAGGACCGACGGCGACCGCGATCTGGGGGGGGCAGGAGTGACGGGCGCAGCGAACCGCGAGCTGCAGCAGCTCCGCATCCAGGCGGCGAAGGCCGAGGGGCGGGCCGTCTGGAGGCGCGCCGGCGCACCCTGCGGCCTCAGAGCGTCGCGCTGGGGAGGCCAGCGAGACCCAGGAGCCTCGGTGGCCGCCGAGGGCGCTGGCGCAAGGGCGACGCGCGCGGCGGAGCCGACCAGGGCGCTCCCCAGGGGGGCGACGGAGGGCCGCTGGAAGGAGGCCGAGCGGCTGCTCAGCAGGAGGCGGCCGCGGGCGGGCGCAGTCAGCCCAGCTGTCGCGCCGAGGCTCAGCACGGACAGAGCCGGGATCACTATTTCGAGGAGCGCACGGCTGAGGACGAGGCCGACACGCGGGGCATCAAGCACAAGGGGGCGCCGAGGTACGCCGCAGGAGCATCCACGTGGACCCGGGCGAGGCTGCTTGGCTGCTTGACCGAGGATTGGCCTCAAAAGACAGCTGCGAAAGGAGCAGGAGGCAGAGGGAGATGCTGTGGCACCGCCACTTCGGCCGCGATGCGGCGCGGGCCTCCAGGAGAGGTGTGCGCCCCGAGCTGGTGAGGTCAGCGGCGAGGAGGGCGCTGGAGCAAGGAGAGGAGGATGGGGAGAGGTTCGCCAGGGGCGTGTTCCCAGAGGTGACGCCGGCCTGGATGGCACCGCACGAGAGACCCGACCTGGAGGAGGTGAACTGGGTCAAGCGGCCGCGAAATGGCTACCTCCAGGGGAGGGTCTTCGTGGATGGGTCGGCGTCGGACCCCGCGGAGCAGATCCTCAGGAGGGCAGGCTGGGCCATCGTGCAGTACGGCGAAATGGGCCTCGTGTTGGGGGCGGTGCGCTGTACTGTGCCGCTCGCGTGGGAGCCGCTGCAGCTGACGAGGGACGGCGAGGACTACGCGTTCCACTTCCTCTCGAACTGCTCGGCGGCGCCGCTCGAGGCGTTCAGCGACTGCGCGGGCCCGACCCGACAGGCGACGGACATCCGCAGGGGCGCCAGCGACAGGCGCGGCGTGGAAGCACCCCTGCACGAGGCGCGGCGGAGCGAGCTGGGAGGGCGGGGCGAGGTGAGGGCGACGAAGGTGGAGGCGCACAGGTCCAGGGCCAAGTGCGCGACGGAGACCGAGCGGTGGAGGCGGGGGGGAGGCAGCGAGGAAGCTGACTACCACGCCACGGCGGGAGCGGCCGCCTGGGGGTCGTTGGCCCGAGCGCGGGCCGGCGGCCGAGGGCGCCCAGTCCCTGGCGAGGCAGGCAGTCGGCCTGGTGGCAGGCGCAACCGCCAGACGCGGGGGGGTCCCGAACGAGGCGGCGATCGAGCTCGAGGAGAGGCCCGCGAACCTGAGCCAGGCCACCGAGGAGGCAACGAAGGCAAGAGGAGGCGGAGGCGAGCCTGCGGAGGACTGGCGAGGCAGAGGGCGAGGAGGCAGGAGGCGAAGAGCTGCAGCCAATCATCAGGTGGATGGGCCACCACCTGGGCGAGTTCACCAGCGAGCAGGGCGAGCGAGGGCCAGCATGCCAGAGGTGCGAAGCTTCAGGCGCCCAAGGCCACTTGAAGGTGAAGAAGAGGCGGAGGGAGCTCCGTTTCCAGGAGTGCAGAGGAGAGGGAAAGGGCTGCAAGGAGCAGCTGGGGAGGCAGAGGAAGGGGCTTCACCCGCTGCCGTCGAAGAGCCTCGGTGGGGTCTCGGAGGCCCTGTGGCAGGAGCTTGAGGAGGCGGCTGGTGGAATGATAGAGGGGCAGGAGGAAGAGCCCGACAGGCGCTCGGCCAACAAGAGGATGGCCGCAGCAAGGAGGGGCCGCCGATGGCGGCGTGCTTCCGCTGAAGCCGCGCCAGGAGGTCGTCAAGGCGCCAGGAGGGCCTCCTCGCGCATGACAGACGAGCAAAGGGAGGCGAAGGCCGCGGCGGCAAGAGGCGGAGAGGAGGACCGAGGTGAGGAGGCGGAGCCTCCGAGAATGACAGGGCCTCGCGCTGAGGGGAGCGGGAGGCCCAGACCGAGGCGTGGAGGGCACGCCAGGCCCAAGGCGGCCGCGCAAAGCAGGGCGGCTAGAGGAAGGTGGGGCACTGAGCGGTTGCAGGCGGCCTGCGAGGCGGGTCGCCCTCGGAGGCGGAGGCGGCTTGGGGAGCTCGGGGGCGGCCTGCGTGGCGGGCGGCCCTCGGCGGCGGAGGCGGCAGGGCGGCGGCATGGCGCCGCGCCATGTCGCCGCGCCAGGCCTGGCGCCCCGAGGAGGGAGAGGAGGTGAGGGCTGACTCGTCCCGTGGGCACGGTGTCAGGCACGGTGTCAGGCACGGTGTCAGGCACGGTGTCGCGTGGCGGGTCAGCCCACGGGGCGGCGGGCGCGCAAGGGAGTCTGCCCCGCGACCGCGCGCCCGCGCGCGCCGCCCAGGCGTGGGTCAACCCGCGCCGCCGTCGAAGCACGTCGAAACAGAATCATCATTATCATCATGTTCGTCGTCATCATCATCATCATCATCATCATCATCATCATCATCAGCATCGTCAGCATCATCATCATCGCCGTCATCGTCGTCATCACCATCAGCATCAGTATCGGCGTCATCGTCGTCGTCGCCAACACCATCGTCATCATCATCATCATCATCATCATCACCATCATCGTCATCATCAGAATCGTAGTCAGCAGCATCGCCATCATCATCATCAACAACAACATCAGCATCTGCATCAGCTCAGCATCATCACCATCACCGTCGTCATCAGAATCATCGTCGCCGTCGACGGCGTCGCCATCATCATCACCATCATCATCATCATCAGCATCATCATCATCAGCATCATCATCATCATCGTTATCATCAGAATCGTCGTCATCGTTATCATCAGCATCATCATAAGCATCGTCAGCAGAAGCATCATCATCAGCAGCAGCATCAGAATTATCTTCTGCGTCGTCCTCGTTGTGGTCGTCGTCATCATCACTATCAGCATCGTCATCATCGGCGTCGGCGTCATCATCGTGGTCGTCGTCGTCATCATCATAAACAGCATTGGAAACATCATCATCATCACCATGACCACCATCATCATCAGCAGCAGCATGATCATCATGATCATCATCACCATCATCAACATCAGCATCAGCATCGTCGTCATAAGCATGGCGCTGATCACCATCAACATTAACAGCATCATCCTCATCATCATGAACAACACCATTAGCAACATCATCATCTCAGCAGCATCAGCATCATCATCGTCGGCATTGTAGTAGCCATCATCAACACCATCATCAGCATTATCATCGTAGTCGTCATCATCATCAGAATCCTAACCATAATAATCATCATCATCACCATCATCGGCACCATCACCACCATCACCGACATCATCATCAACAACATCATCATCGACGTCGTCATCATCAGCATGATCATCATCGTCATCATCATCGCCGTCATCATGGTCAACATCATCATC
>CAUYUJ010007491.1:0-22500 GCA_963575745.1 Prorocentrum cordatum | reverse complement strand
CGTCGTCGTCATCATCAGCATCAGCAAAATCATGAACATCATCATCATCATCAGCATGAACATCGCCGTCGTCGTGGTCGTCGTCGTCGTGGTCGCCGTGGTCATCATCATAAGCATCGTCATCATCATCATCACCATCATCATCATTATCGGAACCATCAACATCTTCATCATCATAATCGTAATCAGCATACCCATCGTCATCGTCGTCGCATCATCATCATCATCTTCGTCGTCGTCATCATGATCATCACCATGATCATCATCATGAACATCATCATCATGATCATCTGTATCATCATCGGGTTCATCGTCATCATCGTCAGTAACAGCACCATCCTCATCATCATAATCATCAGCAGCATATGTGCATCACCATCATCATCATCATCATTACCATCACCACCATCATCGTTGTCGGTATCGTCGTCTTCGTCACCATCATCCTCAACATCGTCGTCATCGTCATCGTCATCGCCATCGTCATCGATGGCATCGCAATTATAGAATCGACATCATCATCACCATCGCCATCACCATCATCATCATCATCGACGTCAACAACAAAATCAGCAACATCGTGATGACGAAAATAATGTGAATGATCATCATCATCATCATCATCATCATGATCGCAATCGTCGTCGTCATCGTCAGTGTCATCGTCATCGTCTCATCGTTGTCGTCGTCAGCAGCAGCATCATCGTCATCATCATTGGCAGCGTCGTCGTCATCTTCATCGTCATTACCATCATCACCATCGTCATAGCATCGGCGTCCTCATCATCATCACCATCAGCATCATCATCATCATAAGCAGCATCTGCATCATCTTCATCATCATCGCTGTCGTGGTCGTCGTCGTCATCATCAGCATCATCGTTGTTCAGTATTAGCGACATCATCATCATCGTCGTCAAAATCATCATCACTGTCGTCATCATCAGTATTGGCATCATCATCACCATCGTCGTCATCGTCATCACCATCAAATGATAAGAATAGAAATAATCAGCACCATCACCAACAATTTCATCACAATGATCGGCGTCATCAGCATCGGCATCATCATCACAATCATCAGAATCGGCATCATCATCAATCATCATCATTATCATAATCAGCCTCATCGTCAGCATTATCAGTGTCATCATCCTCCTCATCGTCATCGTCATCATTGTTATCATCAGCACCATCATCATCATCATCATCATCATCATCATCATCATCATCATAATCGTCACCATCACCATCACAGTCGTCACCATATTTTTCAGCATCGTTATCATCATCAGAAGCATCGTCATCATCATCATCGTCATCGTCATCGCCATCGTCACCAAATACCCAGCATCATCACCGTCAACATCACCGTCATCAGCAGCATCATCACCATCATCATAATCGACGTCACCAACAACATCATCAGCATCAACTCCATAATAATCATCACCATCGTCAGCATCGCCATCTTCGTCGTAAACTTCGTTATCGTCGTCATCATCGTCATCATCAGCATCATCATCGTCATCATCAGCATCGTAATCCTCATCATCAGCATCATCAATATCAGCATCGTCATCGTCATCGTCATCATCGCCATCGGCATTGTCATCATTCATTCGGCATCATCATCACCATCATCATCACCGACGTCAACAACAACAGCATCGTCGTCATCATCATCGTCGTCATCAGAATCACCATCTTCAGAATATGCACCGTCATCATCGCCGTCGCCATCGTAATCGTCATCATCATATCAGTATCATCATCATCAGCATCATCATCGTCACCATCACCATCAGAATCAGCATTGCCATCTGAAGCATCATGACCTTCAGCACCACTGCCACCGCCATCACCAGCATCATCACCATGATACGGGCATCAGCATCAGCATCATCATCGTCGTCATCATCACCACCATCATCCTAGTCATCATCATCATATCCGTCCTGGCCTTCGTCGCCGTCATCGGCATCAGCGCAAGCAACAGCAGCAGCATCAGTACATATGCATGCGTCCGCTCAAAATGCTCGCCCACCCACTGCTGAAAGGGTTGCTCACTCAAGTGTCAGCTCGCAGTCCTATTCGTTACCTCCTCCGAGCGCTCGCCCGCTCGCGCGCTCGCGCTCGCGCGCGCCGCTCCTCCGCTCGCGCGCTCGCTCCTCGGCCACCAACCACTCACCCTGGACGCTCGCTCGTGCCCGTCGCTCCCCCGCGCGTTTGTGCCAACGGTCTGGCGGCACCCGGACGGCCAACGTGCTCTGACAGGCTGGGCTGCTCGGAGGTCACGGGGGACGAGGGAGACGTGGGGAGGGGGTGGACCCATCCTCTCCCATGTGCCCTCCCCTCCCCCATCCCCTCCCCACTCCACTCTGATCCCCTCCCCCTCTCCAGCATCCCCCTTCCCGTCATGATGCCCGCTGAGGTGGGCGGGCTTCCAGGTTCACCGCCTGCTCTCTTTGGTTTAAGCTTTCCGCCATGCTCGGCATCATCGTCGAGAGCTGATGCGCATCCTTGATCCAAGTAAACCCAGCTCCAGCTCCCATGTGGGAGCAGGAGGAGGATCGAATGATGAAAAGTGCAGAAAGACAAACTTTCGAAAGTCCGCCCAAGTCTCTCGGATCGGCGCTGGAACCCCAGGGCGCTGGAGGCGCCGCCAGGAGGGCCAGCGGCGACCCAAGAGGTCCGCGCGGACCTCCGAAAGTTTATGGCTGTGGCCTTCTGTCCCTGGAGAGGCACATGGAGGAGCGGGGAGGGTGAGGAGAAAAAGGAGCATGAGGAGGAGTGAGGGCGGTTGTGAGAGCAGGGGCGCGGCCCGCGTGTCCAAAGAATATGGTGATGAGATGGAGGAGGACGGGCCGGCGGGGGGTCTGAACTGGTTGGGACCCTAGAAACTCGGCCAGGTGGGGGGGGGCGAGACCAAACCCGCTCCAGATTGGTCCCTGGACCCCTCCTGGGTTCATCTGGTTTAGTGTTTCGCCCTGGATCCGTTTTTCGCGGTCCCGGGGCCCAAAAGCGGCCCCCAGAGGCCTAGAAAAAAAGCAACAAACCTCTACGAACCTGACCTGCGCTGGGCCTCCTCAGACCCCCAGACGGCTCCAAGCTGGAGGAGCCCCCCCGACGGCACGTCCTGGACCGCGTGGCCGCCGTTCGGGACGACCCCGGGCGGCGCAAACGCGCCCCCGCCTGGCAGCGCAGGGGGGGGCGTCCTGCCCCCGCCGCGCGCGGTGGACGGGTCTGCCAGCGCACTGCTCGCGGCGGCCCTCATCTGCCACAGCGGGGGGCAGGAAGGGAGAGAGCAGGGAGAGAGGGAGAGGGAGGGAGGAAGGAGGGAGGAAGGAGGGAGGGAGGGAGGAGGGACGGAGGAGGAAGGGGGCAGGAAGGGAGAGAGGGAGAGAGGGAGAGAGGAAGGAGGGAGGGAGGGAGGGAGGATCGGCAGGGTCCGCGGGGCCGCTTGCCCAGCAGGGTCGGCGGGCCCAGCGCCGCCCCCTCCTTCCTCCTCCTCCTCCTCCTCCTCCTCCTCCTCCTCCTCCTCCTCCTCCTCCTCCTCCTCCTCCTCCTCCCTGGGCTTGGCCACCAGAGCTGTCCAGAGGCCGGCGGAGGGACACGCGGACTGTCTCTCCCCCTGCTGCTGCCTGCTGGCCCGCGTCAGTGCTCTCCTGTTCCAGCGCAGGGAGGAAGAAAGGAAGCAGAGGGGACTCGGGACTCGGGACTCCAGATCCTCGGAGGGGTGCTGCTGGAGAACCTCGGCTGGGGGCGTGCAGCACTCGAGCGCAGGCCGCAGGCCAAGAAGGGAAAGGGGGGGAGGACGGAGGGAGAGCAGGGGGAGGACGGGAGTGCGGAGGAGGCGGAAGAACGGCCAGGGGGTGTGAGCCCCCCCTCAGTCAGGCACTCGCAGGGGCTGAGGATGCACGACAAGCCACGCTCCGACGATGTTCCAACTGAACCTAGGGACCATTGCACCGTACGTTGTTCCTCCTCAAAACACTCGGCAAGGCCAAAGGCCGTGTGTTCGAAGCTGCGCATAGCCAGAAGCGCAAATGCACCGACAGTACGCGCACTGCGACTCGAAGCCCAGAACCAACACTACATGTGAACTACAACTGATGACTTCTTGTCATCGCTCGGAAGTCCATTCCCGCGTGATTTGTTCTCGATGATCCAGCATGCTCCTCGATGGTCCTCGCCGAAAGAAAAAGGCACACGTCCGAGCAATGCCAAGATGAGGCCGACGAGGCCCGATGCTGCGAATCTTGCGCGCGTGCCTCTGGACGGAAGGGGGCCCTGCCGGGCTCGGGCGGCGGTTCTGTTTTCACATGTCGGCCCTGTGGAGGCTGGCTCTGCTGGACTCTGCTACGATGCCACACACGTGGCGACTCCCACCGTCAGCAACTCTCCTCGCTGCTCGCTCTGCCAGAGCTGGGAACAACACTACACTTAGGTCCGGCATGTCCTCCCACAGGCGGATCTGGGAAGAAACGAGAAGAAGAGCCAGAAGGGCACGACACATCGCCCCCGGGCCATGTCTTGTGCTTACCACGTACGCGCCACAGAACCCGGGCCCCGCCAATCAAGGAGGAGGAGGAGGAGGAGGAGGAGGAGGCAAGCAGGAGGAGGAGGAGGAGGAGGAGGAGGAGGAGGAGGAGGAGGAGGAGGGGAGCGAAGCGGCCTACCTCACGAATCACCAAGAGATCCAAGGAGCTCTGACCATCGGCCTCTTCGGGCCGGAGCGGCCGTCGCAGAGGAGGCGGGCGTCATCCAGCTCGCCCAGCTGCGCCGCTGCTTGCCTGACGAGTTCTGGAGCCCCCGCAGAGCTTGAGCGAGCACTTCGAAGTGGGTGCTAGACTTGATGACCAACAGTGCCCCTCTGATCTTGGACGAGCTGGCGGGGGGCACCAAAGAGAAAGTGAAGCTGGCACGAGAAGTCGGAAACGACTCACGAGGCGGAGGAAGCGAACGACGCCGACGACGAGGACGAGGACGAGGAAGTGTGGAGGAGGAGCAGCAGGAGAAGAAGGATGATGCGCCCGTCGGAGGCGGAGTGCCCCAGTTACCACGACAACGCAAGAGCCAAGCTTTCCTGTCCTGTCTTTACAGAGAAGGCTGCGCCAAGCTGTGCCTGCCAACTTCCAAATCATTTTGGGATTCCGCGTCCCAGCTGGATTAAATCGGGAAGTTCAGCCAGACTGGTCCCAAGGGCGGAATTTGCCACGTCGATTCCTGGAACAAAATAAATCTTGCTAGACGCCGACACCCAAACGTGCCTCTGCGAGTTGACCCTGTCGTTGTCTTGCTCGCGCGCCCTTCTGGCCGCCCAGCAGTCAGGGTGCCGTTACAGGTGAGAGTGCCGAGACGCTCGCTCGCTAGGCCATGCATCCGCAAGGACGCGTCGGCAGACTCGAGGTTGACAGCATCGGCTACATACAGAATCCAGCTGGAGGCAGAGGCGGAGGAGCGAGGAGACGACACATGGCACAAACCAGAAACGTGCTTAGGGGCATTGCGCCAAACAGACACGAGATGCCAAATGAGCGTCAAGGCATGGATGAAACTCACGCGATGCTCGACTTCCGCGTGCCCGCCAGCTGCCTCGCGGCACGGCTCCTACGCAGGCAAAACGGCACGGACTCGGTTCGCTGGAGTCCCGGTTCGCCGGGGCTCGGCTCGCTGGGGCTTAGCTCGCTGGGGCTCGGTTCACTGGGGCTCGCTTCGCCGGGGCCTGGCTCGCCAGGCTCGACTTGCCCAGCTGGCTTCGCCGGGACTCGGTTCGCAGCAGCTCTGTTCGCCCGACTCGGTTCGCCGGGCCAGGGCTCGCTTCGCAGGGGATCGCTTCGCCGGGGATCGCTTCGCCAGGCACGTGCAGGATCCAGATATAAGAAGGAGGGTGAGCAGGCGGGCGGACCCCAACGGGCGGGTCGGGCCGGGCGGGCGGGACATGAAAGTCTGACGCCTCATCGAGCTAGCACGCGCGAGCCCTTATGGGTGGGCTGGGTCGGGCGGGCGGACCCCAACGGGCGGGTCGGGCCGGGCGGGCGGGACATGAAAGTATTGCGCCTCATCGAGCTAGCACGCGCGAGCCCTTATGGGTGGGCTGGGTCGGGCGGGCGGACCCCAACGGGCGGGTCGGGTCGGGCGGGCGGACCCCAACGGGCGGGTCGGGCCGGGCGGGCAGAGTCGGGCGGCATCGAACTGGCCGAGTCGAGCTGGGCGGTCCGAGCCCCGGGCGAATCGAGCCCGGCGAATCGAACTGGGCGAATCGAGACTCGGGCGAATCGAGCCTTCGCCAGCAAAACAGCTCCGCTGCCTCGGGCGCAGCCGTGGCACCTGCGAGACGAGCCTGGACTGCCTTCTGCCTAATACTTTTCTATGGCCAGGCGCGGGAGCCGCAACGCACCGCTGGCTCTGAGAATGTCTCCCGGCAAGAAGGTAAGAGAGAGGAGGAACAGGGGGAAGAGGGGGAAATTAGAGGAGGGCGAGGAGGTAAAAGGGAGGAGCCGCATGCGAGAACGACGGCCGACGGAGGACAAATGGCGGGGGGGCGAGAGAGGAGCACACGTACTTGTTCCTTCTCAGCAGCGTCGGAGCAACGGCTGGTTGCGCGTTGACAGGCCACGTCAGCGTAAAGTCCAACCCTGGGGAGCACGCGAATACGTGCACGCACGCACGAACAGCCACAGGCAGCGCACGCGGCCGCCTGGTAGTGGCAGCGAGCCGCCCCAGCCATAGGTCATGGCCCCAGCGGGCGCCTCCTGGTCAGAAAGGCAAAGGCATCAATAGAGGGCGAAAGAAACACCCTCAGAGTAAGCAGACCTACAAGCGAAGCCCTGTCATAAACGCCCCCAAAAAATCAATCGAATAAGGCAGGACTGTTTCGTAGATGCCTGGGACCGTTGGGTGGTAAACGCCAGTGATGAGGGTCGGGGTAGTTTCTCTGGAATTAGCTCAAGGCAGCTACCATGAGTTGCTTTTGTTGCCTCGGCGTTAGGACTGCCTCGAGAACCCACCTGACATCAATTCGGCCCACCCTCACCCCCACTCCGAACCGACGTTTGGAAGGGAGAGGGAGGGGGAACAGAGGGGGAAAACCGATCGATATGTCAGGCGCCAAACCAGAACTCATCCGTGCAAAGATGGGGCTGAAGGGGGCGCCCGCAACAGAGAGAAGTGCCATAGCATGTTTCTAATTCACATCACGTTACCCCGACATTTCCATGGTCTTCATGTTCCTTTGCCTCCTCCCCGTCCCGTTTTCCCCTCCTCTTCCATGTTCTCTCCCACGTCCTCTTCCATATCCCCAATCAGCCCTGCCTGAGGGGCTGCCTCGTCGTGCGAAAAAATAGCACCCGCGTTTCGACGAACGAACACCACCACCATTACTGTTGCGTGCCGTAGACGCGACACTGCCAGTGAATGTTCCGCTTGAACACCGCAACGCTTGCGACAGCGACAGGCAGAACCTGCGGTGCGCATTATTCGGCAATGGTCCAGGCCGGCGCCCGCTGCCCCTAGGCGGCGCCCTCTTTCTCCGTCTCTGTTCCTCCGCCGGTGTGCCCCTTGGACCTCACATGACCTCCTTACCCGCACAACCACCAAGGAGGGCGGCACACGATGACAAGCCTTCCATCCCCCCAGCTTCTCCTCATCCTCATCATCACCGCCGTCATTGTCGTCAGCAGGGTTCTAATTGTCATACCCATCACCACCACCATCACCAAGGCCATGGTCACAATCATTTCCCTCACCGCTCCTCACACCAACCCCCATCCTCCTCCTGATCATGCCGTCCACCAGCGCGCCACTAGTCCCAACTGCCCAGGGGATGGGATGCGAGGCGATGGGGGACTGGACGTTCCTGCGCGTCACGCTTGCCAGTGCGTCATCGCGCCGCCGCCCGCGCAGCAGGCCAGCTGGTGGGGGAGGGAGTCGTCCAGTGCGTCTTCGTGCGGCCCTCCGTGCTGCCGATGCTGATGCCTCCTCCTGCTGCCCCTGCTACGCCCGCTGATGCTACCTCTGCTTGCTGACGAGCTGTTCACTCCTTGAGTGGATCACAAACCTCTTGGTAGATAGAGCTTCCTGTAACTACATGATCCTCCTCCTCCTCCTGAAAATCATCATCATCATCATCATCACCAGCATCAGCACTCACCTTCACCATCTTCAGCAGCATCATCATCATTGTAATCAGCATCGTCAACAGCAGCAGCACCCTCATCACAATCATCACCATCACCATCGCCGTCGCCATCACCATCATGGCATCATCATGATCAGCATCGTAATAGTCAGCATCAACATCGTCATCACCATAGCCAGCATCAGCATCACCACCACCATCATCAGCAGCAGCAGTGGCATCATCGTCATCATCATCATCATCATCACCATCATCATCATCATCGTCATAATCATCATCACCAGCATAATTCTCAACACCATCACCAGCATCATCATCATCATCATCATCGCCATCATCATCATGATCCTGAGCATCCTCATCCGCATCATCAACAGCATCAGCATCACATCGTATCCACTGCATCGTTCTCATCATCACCATCGTCATCATCACCATCGTCATCATAATCAGAATCCGCCAACCCATTGTGGGCCCCTACGCGCGCGAGATTTCCCCCCCCCATAATCCTCCCCCCCGAGACCCCGAACCGGCAATTCGACCCCCCCCCCGGGCCCGGCCGGACCCCGGACCGAACGCGCCACAGGGCTCCAAAACTCGTCAAGGAGGTACCACAACTCGCCAAAAAAATACCAAAACGCTCCCCGGACGGTTCCCGAGACCACGATGCGCCGACATAGCGCCCCAGGACGCCCACGATGGCCTCGAGGCGGTCTCCGAAGCTGACGAAACGCCCCAAAAGGCACCTAAGATGCTCCCCCAAGAGGGCCGCAAGAAACAAAAACCGGCCCATTCCTTCGAAAACCATGCGTTTCTCCGCAAGCTCGCCTACTCGGCATTCACAACGTCCACAACAGGCAAAGAAACCTTCAACATCCCTCCCAGACGGCAAAAGGGGCCCCATATCAGGGTCGCTGACGGTCCAACAACAGCCCACGAAGCCCCCAAGACAGCCCAAGAGAGCCCCCAGACGGCTCCAAGGGTACCTTGTCAAGCTTTCGGCTCCAAGACGCTCCCAGCCTGCCCCGAGATTACCCGAAAATGGCCTGCGGGACCTTCCAGAAAACCTCCGAGACCTCCAAGAAGCCACGAGGAAGTCCCCAAGAGGCCCCAAAACTACCTGCAAGACGACCCCGTCAGGCCTCGCACGAGATCTTCTTCACCATCCGTGTGGCCGCCTACCTGTACACCTCGCAAGGTGACGGGATGCGCCGCGTCCCATCGACAACGACTCGTCCAATTTTTGGACCGCCGCATGCCGTCTATGGGCGCGTGTGTTGACAAGCATTTTCCCCAAATCGTCACTCCTCCTTCTCCTCCTCCTCCTCCTCCGATGACCCTCCTCCGCCTCTCCCCCGTCCCCCCCCTCCTCCTCCTCCTCCTCCTTCGCTTTCTCCTGTTTGGCTTTCCTCATTCATCAACTTCGCCCCCCCTCTCGCTCTCACCCCCGTCGGTCGTGCTTCTACGGATTGCGGCACAAGCGCATTCGCATGCCTTGCATGTCAAAGTGCCCTTCTTTTCAGGGCGACGTTGCTACTGTCCACGGAGAAAACTGATTTCGGCAATTACTTGCATGCCTCGCATTTCAGGGCGCCCTGCTTTTGGTCGCGCGCGACATGGCCACTGTCCCCGGAGAAAGCTGACTTCGGCAATTATTATGACACTTGCCGCTGCGTTGATAGCTCTGCCAGCTGCGCGCCGTCGGCAATGTTCTCTGCGCATATAACTCTACTCTTCCTCGTGAACTGATTACTCGCCTGTTCGTCGCTGGCGCGCCGTTGCCGGGCAAATTCCTTCGCGCACGCTGCGCGCGTCAGCAGCCGCTTCAACCGCTTCGACTCATCGGTTACGCCATTCGCAGTGATGCCCCGCTTGTCACACCTTCCGCGCACCGCTCCGCGTGCTTCCTGCTTTCGATGAGGAAACACTTGCTCCTTCTTCAAATGTCTCGCGTCCGAGAAAGCTCCCCCGCGCGCCACGCACGTCAGCGGCTTCGCTTCTGCGTCGGCTCTCATTTTCGAATCTGCCGCTTCGCAATTGGCTCGCACTGCCGCCTTTTCTCGCTCAACGGCACACTTCAAGCAAAGCCTCCCCCCTGCTGCGTTGCGCTTCTTCTGCGCTTCCGACATCGCCGCGGACTCCTCGAAAGAGCGACAAGCACGCGTCGTTCGAACACCGCACTGCGCCGACGCGGGCGTTCCACTTTGGATTGCCCATGCGCGACTGCTTCCTGGCTTTCACGCGCGCGCACCTCGCGCAATACATGGCCCGAACCCTTCCACCCCCCGCAGCCTCGCCTGCTACGCCCCCGCCCATATCGCCAACTGCCCGCCTTCCCTCCTCCTTCTCCGCTTTCCTTGCCCACCCGCTGCACGTCTCGCGCCACTTCTCATCCTTGCTCTTCATTTCCGCCGTGCATTCTTTACAAAACGCTGGCCTTTCTTTCCTTTGAAACGCGCACTTCGTAAAAGCCTCTACAAGCAGTCTCCGCCGGCACCGCTCGCACTGGTCTCGCGGCATCAGTTGCGCCTCTCGCCCACCCCAATCCACGCGCCCCCCTCGGAGAACCTGCAGCCTGCAACAGCTACTGCGCGCCAGCCATCTCACCTTCGTTGCATGGCTTCCTATTAAAAGGCCGGAAGATCAAAAGGCCCCCTCGCCTGCGCACGCGCGCGATGGCAACGCAACTGGACATCCAACTCACGTCGCGCCCTCTCTCCAGGTCCGCTATCACTGCCCCCATGGTTCGACCTTTCGCTGGGGGCGCCGTCACTGCCAACGCCGGAGTGATCATGAACTGGGCGCGCTTCACACTCAATACTGGATGACTCCGATACCCGCCCAAGAACCCCCGCCGGAATTTCGATGGGAAGATCGGATACATGCCCGGCCCCCAGCCTGGCAGGCGCCAGCCCTTCGCATGGAAGTCCAACACAAGCGCTCTCGGCAAGTGCAACAAGACTTCCTCGTCTTCATCTCCCAGGACCTCGTCCTCGTGCAACATCCATCCATCGATTCCTGCAGTGCGCCCCTGCAGAAGCTGCTTCTTCGACCGACCCAAGTGATCTGCCAACGCCACGGGCATCCCCTTCGCCAGCGCTAGCCACCCCGGCAAGCTAGCGCACTCCTTGTCGCGGTACCCCAGCCACCGTACTTTGTCCTCCACCGTGCACGGCCGCCTCTGTTCTCCCCCATGCATGGCACGGGCGGTCTCTGGCTGCGACCCAGAGAAGCTGTTCTCCTCGCTCCTTTGCCCACTGCACAGCTCTCTGCTTCCCGACGTGGCAACGAATGTCCTGATTCGCATAAATGGCGACGGCGTCGACGAATTTTTCCTCGCGAACACGCGCGTCGTCCGGCGACGTGGCGAAAAGTTCATCCTCCACTCCACATTGCACTTCTCACACTCTACCCCGTTCTCTTTCGCAATTGCCTCTGCCTCTCTGACGCAACGCGCGCGTCCGCGCAGCGATGCTCCATTCACCCGCGACCCCGACACGTCCGTCGCTCTGCCATGCAAGAAAATTGCGCGCCCGTTCAGACAGCGCTCCTCGGCGAAACTCGCCCTGCACTCCAAGAAACCAATCACCCTTGGTCCTCCACGCGTTTGCACGCCGTCAGTTCCGTCATTCCCTGCACTGCCCCTTCGCCTCCTGCCCCCCAGAAGATACTGCCCGTGGTCCTCCGCGGCACCCGGCGCGCACTTCCTCGCGTTCTTCAAATACGACGCGGGCAGCGCATCAATGGCTGCCCCGGACCGCGGCTCCGAGCGATAGACTCTCCGCAGAACAGCACATTCAAGCCCCCAAGGGCCTGTCCACACCGTCTCCACCTACCTTCGCGTCACTTGCTGCTGACACGCACGAACGCAAGTGCGAGTCCAGCTCTGCCAAAAAGTTCGCGCTGACCATGCTCACCTCGCCAACTATCAACCACTTCCACTGCGACATTCTCTGCGCGGCCATTTCCTTCGTCGTTTTCTCGTTGGCCTCTGCGCCCCCGTCGCCCCCCGCACGTTGCTCCTTCGATGCGTTCACACCGATCCCACATGCACTGTGGATCGTATTCCCGTCGAGCGCTGATGCGTTTGTGGCCTGCAAAGCTGCCACTTGGAAGTCTACGCCGCGCGCCCACCCCATCTCTTTCTCGAACAGTTCCTTCCGGATCTTCTCGATGACGAGCTCTTTCAGGCCCCTGGACCACCATGCAGCATCCACGCGAGGGGCTGCATGTCCGATCGACTCCTGTCTGACCTCTTGCCCCTCGCGGAACCCGCGAACTCTTGCGCCAACACTCGATCTGTTACCTTCTCCACGACACTACGCTGACCCGCGTTCAAGCCGCCCTCCGCAAGCCCGTTTCTCCACTTCCGCACGCTGGACCTCGTTGCCTTCTTTCCCGCCACTACCTCTGGGGCGCCGTCAGCTTCGCCCGCACAACTTCCTTCTGCGGCCCTCGACGCCGCGGCCACCGCCTGCGCTCTCTGCACTGCCGCGCCATCCCACTTCAACGTGCCGGCCCCTCCGCGCTTCTTGCGCTTTCCACTCCTCCGACTCATTCCCTCGCCCCATACGGCGTCGCCCCTTGCCATGGCCTCCCGACATTTCTCTCGTTCGTACTCCGCCACTGCGTTCATCCGCCTGTCCTCTTTCTCCATGGACGCGCCCCCCCACGCGCTTTTTCCGCCTTGTCGCCGCATCGACAATTCTCGGGCACAGCTCTTCGTCGCTGCGCAGTTCGTCCTCATGCTTCACCAGGTCTTCGTCCGTGACTGGTCGCAAGTCCACAACGCCCATGTAATTCTGCACGTACCTCTTCGTCTCCTCGCATGGCATGCCTCTCTTTAACCACTCCAACGACGCCTCCGCCCACGATCCATGCGCTCCGCGGAAATCCCGCAGCTGCGGCACTCCACAGTCGACGTCGTCACGCAGCGTGAACGCCCGAAAAAAATACCATCAGCAGGAGCCCGTTCCCATTCCCCCCCCCGCCCCGTGCTTCGGCTGCGGCGCCCCAAAGACACTCGGGTTCTTGGGGCGCTCGGCCCTAACCAGCACCCACGCGTGCCTGAGAGTTTCCAAATCAAGAACATCCGGGAACGGAACCCACGAAAAACTCCCACCTTCCTTCACCACATAATCCACTCCCGCATTCAGCTTGGGCCCCCGCTGCGCCCCGCCCTCGCCAGCTTCCGCTTCCTCCTGGTCTGCCTCGCGGACCTTCTGAACCCCAGACAGCGTAAGCTCCGCTTGGTAGTCATCGCTGGCCGCCGCCGACATCTCTGCCCCATTGCGAGGACATGCCGCAAGCTTAACGCGCCAGTAGCGGACGAACTCGCACAGCGACAAATGCGCAAAGCCGGGCGCTCCTGGATCGTCCACTGGGCGCATGACATACAGGTGCACAAGACTCTTAGACACAATTCGAACCTTTCTCGACCCCTCCCGTTCGTCCGCCCCCAGAACCCCCGACGCTGCCACGCCCCCGTCTCTCCCGTCTGCGCAGAGCCGCTCCGCCATGCGCACTGCTTCTGCCCCAGGGATCACGGCTGTCTTCGCAGTCCTGATACTCTCGGCACCGGCCACGTCTCTCGGGCCCCTGCACGCACGCAGGTTCGCTCTTTCCTGCGCTGACCGCACCGCGCCTCTCCCGTACACGTCACTGAGAAATCTCTTCGCGTGCCTGTTCGCTCGGTACGCCGCGGCCCTGTCCTTCGCCTGCTCTGCCAGCGCGCGGTGGCCTTTTTTGCTCTCCCTCACCTCGTTGAACGACGGGGCACACCGCATGCACTGTTCATCCGCCGCATGCCCCGCCGCTGCATTCTGCGCTCGCTGCGCTGCCAGCACCACGTCTATGGGCCGATCCGTTTCCCAACACCGCTCTTCGCACACGCAACTGTCGCGCGTGGCTTCCGTCACCGGGAACACGCGCGGAATCTGCAGATCGCTGTTGAAATTCAACCCTACCGCGCCGCTCAGCATCGCCGGGAGCGCGCCGTTCAGGTTCCCCTCGTTCGTGGGCCCGTGCAAACAACCAGTCACGTTCCTTGCCCCTGCTCGGGGCACGTCGCGCGCTTCCAGAAAAAACTCGGCGCACGACCGCTGCGCGATCTATCTGCCACGACACGCGCGGGAGGAAGCCTTTGCACTGCGTCGCGTCGTCCTTCCTCTGGCAGCGCGCCAACGGCACCACGCGCTGTAAATGCACACTCCACCGGCGCACGTGGTTCTGTCGCAACTCCTGCCCCCTTTGCACCCAGACGCCCAGGTACTCTTGCAACCAATTTGGCCCAGACTCGCGCCCCTTCCCCCGGTTCTCTTTTCCCCCAGAGACGGGCGCGCATTTGGCAATGTCGCTCGTTGGTTTCCTCCCGCTTTCTTCCGCCTCTCGCAAACCATGCGTCTGACCGCTGCGCAAGTGCTCCGGCGCCGCGACTAAATCCGCCGTCTCACGGAACGTGGGCCACGCCTTCTCCACTTCCGTTTTCCTCTCCCTCCATCCTTCCACGTCGGCGTACTCCTGGCGACTCGCGTATCTCTTGTACCTCGTGTACTCCTTACCAGCCCCTTTCAGCATGTCTGTCGGCAGCTGTGCGAGCTCGTGCAATGGAGCGCGCTGGTGCAAACACTGAATGAAGACTTGCACGTGCAAGTGCAGACTTCCAGCCGACTTCTGAGCCTCAATGCTACCGCGCACCCCGCCCACGCGACCCAAACACCCCCCCGCCGCCGTTGCGTTGCTGCCAAGCAAGTCCGCGCACTCGCAATCTGGGCACTTCGGACAATACCGCACGCCCGAAATATATTCAAATACGAAGCCAACTATGATCCGAAACCCATCAACGCCTGCCAACGGGCCCCGAGCTAAAACTGCTCTTCTCTCGTCCGACGCGGGAACGGCATCTCCCAACATCGACACAAGCACTGCCATGTTCACGTCGTCCTCACCCTGCACCACCTCCGCGCACGAGTCGCTGCTCCCCGCTTGCTCGCGCCGACCCATTGGCGCGGCATCTTCTGATACTTTCTCGGAGTGCCCCAACGACGGCCCCCACAGACCCGCGCGCGTGGACCCATGAAGCGCCACCGCAGCACGACGATTCACGGGGTCCTTTTTTCGCGACCGAGACAAACGTAGCATTACAAGGTTGTGTCTCTCGTCCGGAGACATGATGAGACATAACGGCACACCACGCGGAATTCGAGCCGCGCGGGCATCGTACCTCATGAGCGCCCGCACCTCGTTCGTCCCTTCAATCATGCGAGCAACGGCACTGGCCCCTACAGCCAGTCTCTGCGCTGCCGGGTCTAACGAGTTCACGTACTTTAATTTCGAGAACTCTCCGCGCGCGTTCGCGGACTTCCCGGTTGACGGACCCTTGCACGTGGCGCGCAAAGCATCGACAGTGCTCACGGCCGCCCTCTCGAGCTCACCCTGCGACTACTGGCACTCACTCTGCCCGTCCTTCCGATAGTCCGCCAAGCGGACGAACCGCGCCATGTTTACGGAACTCTGAAACAAAACCGACGACAACGTAAAACCAGATCTCCACTCGCGCCGGAAAGGCGACTCCACCCGACGCGTCATGATGCGCGCCCACAGGGCCAGTTCCACGCGGGGCGCCGCTGGCCCACGTCGATGGCGCGCATTTTCTTGCCACGCAGGCACGTCTGGCATCCCCACCCCGCACTTGAAACAAAGCGGAAACGCCACCCCGAAAAAACCATGGAACGGATTGGCCCATCATCTGGCGCCCTGGATGCACGACATAACGGGCGCGGGACTCGCCCGTATCAATCATCTCCCACAGTCGATACTGCACTGTCTCCAGATCCACGCTCGCCGCCCTGCCACCCATTCTGCAAGTCCGCGCGAGAGCGCGCTCCTCTCTATCTCCGCCGCACGGGCACTCGGGCCTTTCGCACCTGTCCGCCCCAGCACTCGCAAAGCACAGCGCGAAAAAACTGTGCTTCTCTAGCCAATGCACCCTCCTGGACTGCCGTCGCCGCCCCCGCACCTCGACTTCCGCGCTCTGCAAACGACCCCCCAGACACGTGCTCGAAAGCACCTCGCCTCAAAATGCTCGCGTCCACTTCGTCCACCGACGACTTCTCCATCACGGCGGCATTCGGCGCGCGCAAGTACATGTCGCGCGCGGCCGCCCCCACATATCTCGCGCCCCATCGCACGGCGTCGCATTCTTCTGCGCCATGAGCTTGTCCAACGTCGCGCCACGCGGCAGCAATCTCACAACCTCTGGCGGCGCGCCGTCCTTCGGCAGCTGCTCGGCTCTCCTCTCCATGGCCTCCACGTCGACATTCAGAAACGCCCTGTGCCCGCGCTTTTTCATCATCTTTATGCGGCGCTTCACAACCTCACGTCGCACGTTCGCTCGACGCATGAAGCGCGGCAGGCTGAACCTCGCAGTGGCGTCGTTGATCTCCAGAAGGATCTGCGCCACCGACCCCAACCTATCACCCGCGATCGGCAGCGCTGAGTTGCCCCCCTGGCGCCCTTCTTTCTCCAGCTGGCGATGCTCTTGAAGTATCCGCTGCCACGAAAACGCGAAGCTCGCGGCATTCCCGCGCTGCCAGGCGCCCGCTGTGAAGTCCTGCGGCGCTGTCAAACAGGTTTTCCCTCCCCTTGCCGTTTGCCTAATCGCTCTGAAACTTCACCTCCAACGAAAATCAGATCCCAGACGTTATGCAAGGAATGCAACAAATCATCTCCATCACTGTCATCCCTTCGGTGCACATGCGACCTGGCGCATAAAACGCCATCAAGTCATTCACAAGACTTCGGCGCGGAACTGACGGGACCGCGGCAGCTCGCCACCGACGCGGCGCGTCCACCTCTTCCTTATATTCCGCACACAGAGGCACTCGGCACTCCGGACATGCCACCCCCTTCTCCTGGCAGCCCTTGCGACACCGCTGGCCCCCCGGACAACACAAGAGTTTCACTTCACCGCGCGACGTCGGGACTGCCACGAACCAATCGTCAAAATCTGTCCCTCCCCACGCATCTCTCTCCAGGCCCAACGTTATGTTTCCTGGTTCTGACTGGTAGTCCCTGAGGTATGCGTCGACGCTGAACCGCAGTTGCAGTTCCGACATGGCCCACCCGCCAAAGTGACTTACCACGCTTGGGTCCGCTAAGGCTGCCTTTAACGGCCGCCCCCAGGAAATCTGGCCCCCTCGACGGCTTCTCAGCCATGGAAACGCGCACGCGCACACCAAGCAAATCGGAGACGCTATGTTATTATGCTGCGTTGGTTTCGCGTACATGGCCAAACTCCATCTGTGCATGGAATGCGCCGACAGCGGGACCCCACCCCGAACTGCGTGCGCATCGATTTCATTATGCGCCGCCGCGACGCGGAGATCCTCGTCCGCGCCCAGCGGATGAACCATCGCGGCGATGGGCAGCAAGATGTCTCCGTGCACCTCGCGGACGCGCTCAAACAACTCCTCGACGTCCTCCGACTGCCAGACACACCCAACAGACACGCAGTGCACGGCTGGCAACTCCACCGTCATGTCTTCGGCCAATGCTCGCGACCACGGCTGCGCGGGATCTTGTGGGTCCGCGGGCACTGTCAGGTGACGCCACACACTGGCCGCAGCAGTTGCCACGAGGAGTTCTCGGGACCGACGTGAATCTTGCGATGCCACGCCGACGCCAACATTATAGAAAGCCTTCTGCATCGCGTCCGCCGCGGGGGCGCCGTCATCGCTCCCGCCGACATCTGCGCTGGTAACCCGTCCCCCACGCGGCGCTCCGCCCACGTCCATCGAGCCCGAGGCGACCCCTGGCGCTGTCGCTTCGCCAGACGCCGCTCGTTGCCTTTGCCGTGCTGGCCCCTCTCCTGATGGGCCTGTTTTCCACCACCACCACCATAAGTTGGAGGATGAGGAGGAGGAGGAGGAGGAGGAGGAGGAGGAGGAGGAGGAGGAGGAGGAGGAGGAGGAGGAGGCCCCCCTCCCCCTCCTACTTATGGTGGTGGTGGTGGTGGTGGAAAACAAGCCCATCATCTCCTACGCTCCGCGCTTCTGCATTGCCCCCCCCCCCGCTCCTCCACCGCCGCCGACTGCTGCTCAGATCGCACCTCCTGCGCATCCGCCAGCGCAGCCGTCCCCGTCGCTGCACCCTCCACCACTCCACGCAGCGACCATCGCCTTCCTGCTCGACGCGCGGCCGCTGGCGCCGACGCTCGCGTCGCCCCGCCGCCGCTTGCCTCCCTCGGCCGCATCTGCCCCGCGCGCCGCGGGGATGGGCGGCGGCGCGGGCGCTCCCGAACCACCGACATTCCATCCCTCTCGTCGGCCAGCGCCCTCGAGTTCCCGCGAAACGACATCCCGTGCGCCCGGTTCTCCAGGGGTGGGCCACCCCGCGCGGCGCCCTCTCTTTTTTGACGTATCCAGCACTCCCGCCAGGCCTCCCAGACCGGACAGCGCCCGCCCCGCCCGCGTCTGCTTCCCAGCACTGCGCGACCCGCAACACGACATCCCCAAGACGATCAAGGGGTCGGCGGATGTGGCGTAAGCCTATAGAATCATAATCATTATAAGCAGCATCATCAGCATCATCCTCATGATCATCATCAGGAGCAGCGCCATCATCATCGTAATCGCCGTCATCATCCATAACATCATCAGCATCATCAGCAGCAGCCGCATCCGCATGATCATCAGCAGCAGCAGCAGCAGCAAGCAGGATTTCGAATCATCATCCTCATCATCATCATCATCTCATCATCATCATCATCATCATCATCATCAATCATCATCATCATCATCATCCTCATCCGCATCCCTCATCCTCATCCTCATCCTCATTCCTCACCTCATCCGGTCATCATCATCATGCATCATCTCATCATTCATCATCATCATCATCATCATCATCATCATCATCATCAACATCATCATACTCACAACTCATCATCAAATCATCATCATCATCAATCATCATCATCATAATCTCATCATCATCATTAAGCAGTCTTTTCTTTCCACTCCCCTCCTCTCCTGCTGCCTCCCCCTCTCCCTCCTCCTCTGCTCTCTGCTCTAGCTTTCTTCCTCCTCCTCCTCCTCCTCCTCCTCTCATCATCATCATCATCATCATCATCATCATCATCATCATCATCATTATCATCCCCTCCACATCCCATCCGCCCTCCCCTCCCCAACACCACTTCGTAGATCTCATTCCCATTCCCGATCTCTTCTTTCGCAATATGTAGCTAAGGGGACGATCGCTTCGCCGCACGGGCCAGGAAGTGCTACACGGCGACGGCAGGTATGACGACGGCCCGAGCCAGTCGTCATCTGGCCTGGCCTCACGCACTTCGGCTGCCTGCAGGGCGAAGGGCCTAGTCCTTGTCGACCTGGTCCCTCTGGGCCAAGCTCGCCGCGACACCAGTGCCCAGGATGCCCACTATGACCGCGAGCGACGTCATCGAGTTGATCTCGAGGCCTGCGACTTCCAGCCCCAGCTTCACGCCGACGAAGCCCAGGACCACGGCCACGGCCTTGTCAAGATCCGCCAGACCCACTGCGGGGCTGCAGAATGCAGAAGCCTGTCTTTGCTATCGAGATGGCCCCCATAGAAGCCCCGAAACAGCCACGAGAAGCCCCGCATACGACCCCAACTCGACGGCCTGCAAGCCACGATTCCATCAGTGGAGGGGAGGGGCAGCAGACGACGAAGCCCTCCAGATAGACCAGGTCCGACACCGCCACGGCCAGGACGTCGTACAGGCTCCGAAGCCCGACGATTGCCGCGATGTTGGAAGAGTAGACGACTATTGGGTCCTATCGCCGGCGTCTTGCTGGGGGGGTCCGGCAGAGGAGGGAGGACGAGGGGGAGGAGGAACGGACGGCGGGCCCGTGCAGGAGAGGGACGTTCGGGAGGGGGCGCCCCACGATGCCCTGCGCACGGGCCACGGTCAGGAGGGCGCCCACTGCTGACCTTCACCGATCCTGGCTGGGCTCATCCTGGGCCCAGGACCGGTGCATACGCCCTCCGGGCTTGCGCAGGAAGGCATCTTCGCCGATTTGTGGCCCGGGATCGGCCTGGCCAGGGTGGGTGCAGGTATAGAACTGGTGCCCTCCGAACAATTGGGATCCCCAGCGGTCCTCTGTGATTGCGAATATTGCGGGCACAGAGTCTACCGCGAACAGGATGTCACTCAGCTCCACAGCTATGATGCAGACGGCCAGCGGCGTCGCCAGGTAGCCGCCGTTTGGCCCCGGCACGAACAGCTTATCGCCGACGAACTTCGGGGTCGTGGGCAAGTACGACAAAATATTTTGGACCACATCTGGGGGCTTCTCCTCCTCGTCATCATCGTCGTCGCCGCTAGTCAGGGCAGTGTACGAGGAATATATGAGGAAGCCCGAGAACACAAGCAGGAAAGGCCTGAAGGCCTGGATCAGCGCGAGGCCGCCGAAAATGAATATGGCCCTGAGCACAACGGCGCCGAAAATGCCGAGATCCAGGCAGAGCCTCTGCAATGCCGGGGGTACTTTGAAGTACTTGAACAATCCGCCATCGTGCCTTGTGCACGTGGGGCCGTGATAAAATGTTCATCTGCTGTCTGGTAAGGTTTCTTCAATGTTTTGAAGGGCCGTGAAGAGCCGACCCCATCCCCTCATCGCGAACACCCCTACAAAATCGCCCCTCTCCGGAGCCAATGTCGGAGAACGTTCCATAACAAGCTACTGCTTGGAGAAGCCTTTTGTCCAAGAGAGGCCCAGAAACAGCAAAAAAACAGCCCGAACAGCAAAAATATCCGCCAGCGCTGACTTCAACTAGATCAGAAGACTAAAATGAAGAAGACTGGAGTGGACTGAAATGAAATAAACTGGAGGAGACTGGACTAGACTGGGGCAGACTGGACTGGCCTAGACTGGATGGACTAGACTAGACTGGTCTGAACTACATAGATTGGAAAGACTGAAAGACTGGCCTAGACTGGTCTACTCTACTCTGCTCACTCTACGCACTACTCTACTCTATCCTACTCTACTCTACTCTATTCCACTCCGCTCTCAACTCGTCTACTCTACCCTATTCTACCCGACTGTAATATACCATCTACCCTACTCTACTCTACTCTAGTACGGTCTACGCTACCCTTCTCTACTCGACCCCCTACCCTAATCTACTCTTGTCCACTCCACTCTTCCCCTTCAACACTCTACTCTAATATACTGTCCTGTACTCGATTCTACCCAGCTCAACTCTACGTTACCCAGCTATACCCGACTCTACTCTACCATCTACCCTACTCTACTCGACTCTGGTCGACCCTACCCTACCCTATCCTACTCCAACCTACTCCTACTACACTCTACTACTTCTGAGTTTGACGATTGCTGGAGGATTGTGGGGCGCCATTAGAATAGCCAGAGGAAGCCGTTGGAAAAGCAGAGGAAGCTATGCAAATACAGAGGAAGCTGTGCGGATATCAGAGCAAGCAATGCGGATATAGATCAAGCCATGCGCAGAGTTCGACGATGGCGAAATCAGAACAGGAGGGGGAACCAGTGAAAGGCGAGCCTTAAAAAATACAGCCAAAACTGCCAAGCAAATATAGCCAAGCTCGTCCCAAGACGGCCAAAGGGCCTCCAAGGCGGTCCCAAGACTGCCTAAGAAGGCTTCTAGGGGTTCCAAGAGGGCCCCAATACGGCCCAAGATGGCCTAAGGCGGCCCAAAAAGGTACCAAAAGATGCCCCACCGGGGCTCCAAGGGGACGCCCAGAAGGCCCCCGAGAGCAGAGAAAGTTGATTTGCTCTTTCGCGCTTTGACCGACCAAGACGGCACAAAAAATCCCCAAGAGGGCCCTGAGACAGCCCAACAGGGTCCCAAGAGGGCTCCAAGACAGCCCAAGGGGGCTCCAAGACAAGGCAGTCCAATGGGGGCCAAAGACGGCCCAATATGCCCCCAAAACGGCCCAAGCGGCACCCAAGAAGGCCCCATAGGAGGGCTCGAGCTGGCCTCGAGAGCCTTTTCCTACAGTATTGCCCCCCAGATCACGAACATGCCCCCAAGAGGCCCCCAAGAGTCTAAGAGACTCCCAGAGGCCCCCGATACGCCCCCGACAGGCCCATGAGACCTCCAAGAAGCCGCCCAGAGGCCTCCCATACAGATCACCAAAAGCATCCCAAATGGATCTCAACGGAGCCCGAGAGACCATCGAGAGGCCCCAGAACAGCTTCAGCGTGCGTCGTTAACTCAAATCCCTTCACGCTGTGCTGCTGCGCCGGCGCGGTGACGGGGTTTGCCGCAGACATCTGGATATCAGAAACACGAACAGATTGTCCACCGAGAGCGAGTCCTCGACGACGTAG
>CAUYUJ010007490.1:7500-44459 GCA_963575745.1 Prorocentrum cordatum | reverse complement strand
TAGTAAGTAGTAGTAGTAGTAGTAGTAGTAGTAGTAGTAGTAGTAGTAGTAGTAGTAGTAGTAGTAGTAGTAGTACTAGTATGGGCACGGACCCGTAAGACCTGAGTCTCCACCGGGGTGCTCGGCGAAGCCATTGATGATGATGTGATGATTGAGGGCGATGATGGGATGATGACCGCGCTCCTTAGTTGGCCTAAGTTGCGTACAGTTGGCTCCGGGCATTCAGAATGTTGCCCGGGAGTGGAGTTCTGGGAAGTGGAAGAGCACGAAGTGGCCTACAGTTGGCTCCGGGCATTCAAAATGTGGCCCAGGAGTGGTGTTCTGGGAAGTCCAAGAGCACGAAGTGGCCTACAGTTGGCTCCGGGCATCCAAAATGTAGCCCAGGAATGGAGTTCTGGGAAGTCGAAGAGCACGAAGTGGCCTACAGTTGGCCCCGGACATTCAAAATGTGGCCCGGGAATGGAGTTCTGGGAGGTCGAAGAGCACGAAGTGTGCGACTGTTTGCTTAAAACGAGCCCGGCCCTCGCCTGTCCGGCTCCCGCCCAGACCCCCCTGGGGGGTCATCAGATGCTCTCTTTTGACCCCATGCGAAACCTATCAGTCTTCGCTATTAAGTAAAACCACGAGGCCTGTCAACCTCCGAACACTCCCTGGGAAGGCCCGTGGCGGCAGGCCAGCACGCCTCGCCGCCCCCTCGCTCCCCTGCAGCAGGGGGGCGCGGCGCGGCCGCTGCAGGCCCCGCCCGCGGACGGCGGCGCTGCCCCGGCGATGCCCCGGCGGCGCCCGCGAGGTGGGCGGCTGCCCAGCGGACCACCCCGACCGGGGGATAGCAAAGGGGGGGTTTGAGAATCAGCTCCCGTAGCTGATTTTCCCGGCGCCTCCCAGCGCCGGAGGAGACTATGTATCGAGGAATGGGCCCCTCGGTGAGGCCGAAACCAGCTGCATGCAGCAAATGTCGTACCCCCCCCCTTTCCCAATCCCCCCCTCTCGTCCGGCCCCACCCTCAGGTCGGGCGTGTCCCCCTGCGGGCGGATTCTGGGCGGAGAACAAAAAAGGCTCCAGAAATGCTAGAGAATGGTCGAAAAGTACTCCAAAAATCCTCCCCAGACTCTCTTGTTTGACTGTTTCTGTCCTGTAGAGGGGCAGGCCCGACTTGCGCCCACGGACGACGGCGCCGTCTGGCGATGCCCGGCGGCGCCCGCGGGGTGGACGACTACCCACCAGACCACCCCAGCCCTGCAGCAGAGACCAGTCCACAAGAAACCCCCCACAGGAAACCCAACCCTGAGACCCCAGGACGTCCATGGATCTTCGGTGCGGGAACGTCACGCTCTCCAGCGCGAAACCGTCGAGGCCCGAGAAACCCAGGGCACCCTGGAGGCAAGCAGGGTGCTTCTTGGCATGGTCCTCCACTGTACCAGAAGACCCACATTTCGAGCGGGGGGAGGGAACGTTCTGTGGCAACTCACGGGAGCCTCCCACACCATCCTGTTGGCCCTTGCGAATCGACGCTAGTCCAGGCTAAATCGACGCGAATCGACGCTAACTCGACGCTAATCGACGCTAGCCGACGCTAAACCTGCGCTATCTCATCGATTCTCAGACGCTAATCGACGCTAACCGACGCTAAAGACGGAATTAAGAGGGCACACCAGGCTCCCATGATTTGCTGCCAAAGGCACGGGTTCCACACGTGTTTTTCCATGTTCCCCGACGCCTCCCCCCACCCCACTGGGAATGGAGGGCAAATATGGGGGCCTTCTGGCTGGGTTGGGGTGGCTTGGTGGGTGGCGAGGGGAGGCAAGGAGCGACCGGGGACATGGCCAAGTCGGACTGGCCTGCACGCGAGGCCCCCGGGCTCAGCATCAGCACCCTTCGGGTTCAACGGCGAGGGCGACGACGCACAACCAATCGGGATTTTCGAACGGAGGGAATTCTACGAGTCGCATGTGGATGTCGTGCGCAAGTGCCTGCGTGCTGTGACAGGGCGATCGTCGTGCGGGGTGAGGGAGGAGGGAGTGGATCCTGCTCCGCCCAAGGGGAAACGCCCGAGAGCTGGCCAGCTGCCCCTGGGGCAGAGGGCCTTGTCCGCGACGCCCCTGACGCGAACGCGGCCATCCGAGACACCACTCTGGGTTTCGTGCTTGAGAGGTGAGCATGCGGTTCTGCAGCTGCTGGGTCCAAATCGTTGGCCTCAAGTATTTCGCTGTCCTTGACATCTACCATCCTCACCCCAAGCACAGAATGGTCCACGGCAGACCCCAGAGATAATCTGAAGTGGTATTCGAGCATGCCTGTGATTGGGCAGCAATCGCCGCAGGTGAGCACGGGCAGCATCTGGAGCAGAGTGACTGCGCGCATGGTAGATAGTAGCAGCAAGCTAACAATTGCATGCATGATCGTTCTAAGTGCAAGTTCAGCACCAGCTTGGTTCAGATCTTTAAACGTCGCTAAGAGGGTGCCCCATACATACCCATGGGTCTGGGCCAAGACTAGAAGAGCATTTCGCTTTCAGGGGGCAAAAAAAACACAGGAACCAACAACCGGTGAACCCGCAGCTCTGTCACATTGTTGTATAGACCTCAACTATCATCACATTGTTCTTGCTCCCTTCAAGAAATGGGGGGAAAGAGAGAAAGAAAGAGAGAGAGAGAGAGAAAGAGAGAGGAGAAAAAAAAACGGAAGACAGAGAGAGAGTGGGGCGGGAAGGAAGAAGGGGAGCGACAGGGAAGGAGGGCGACGAATCCCTTGGCGACGGCCACAGAGATCGCGGCGGCTCCGACGCGGATGATCGAGCAACGCCTGCAGCCTGGAGCCCACATGACCATGTCCATACAGAACGCGCACGTTGCTCCAGAAACGCGTGGATGCCGGCGCCAAATGAGGTTCCACGCCAGTGGTTGTGTCGTCCTCCCTGCCACTCCCGACTCCCGATACCGCCAGCCAGCCTGCAACGGTGAAGCTGAGAGGCTGTTCGGCATGCACCGCAGTGCAGTGTAGAGGCGGTGGGCTGCCACAGCGGGCCACATCCGCGCACCATGCTGTGAACTGACGACGATTTCCATTGAAGGTGCACTGCCCGAGCGGCGTACGTCGGCTCCTGCACCATCAAAGCGAAATTGACCAACGCATCTGCTGGCAAAAACCGATCACCAGCCCGAATCACCTGCGATGGCGGTGGCACGCTTGAAGCAAGGTGGAAGCCCCATCCACTCCGCGCCCCATTCGCCAACAAGACTTGAAGAGCCCACCCGAAAACCGCCCTGAAAACACCAGGCGCTCCCTTCCCTCGGGAGCGCGCAAACATGGATTAGCGATCCATGGATTTGGCGCGCGAAGGGAAGTGAGGGAAGGAGGAGGCCTTCTCGGAAGGCTCGGAAGTCCCCCAGCCTTCTGAGAAGTTTCCCAGGTATCCCCCGAAGACATGAAAAACAACTTCTCAGGCGCGGGGGCTTCTGATGAAGTCCCACCGCCTTCTGAGAAGGCCTTCTCCTTCGCACTTCCCCCCCTCCCTCGCCGCCGATCCTTTCCCTCCTCATCACCATCATCACCCTCGAACTGCAGGCCATCTGACGTTCCCTGGGCAATCCCAACTGTCTGTCGAAATCCCTGCATGCGTGTGTGCGTCCACCACGAGGGGAACGATCAGATAGCAGCAGAGGAGGAGGGCCAACGAGGAGAAAGAAGAGAAGGGATGCCGAAAAGAGCGAACGACTCTGAAAGGCTATCTGGCAGAGCACTTCGCGATGCCCGGAAACCTACTACACTACTGCCCCTCGGAAAGAATGTGTGCACACCTCCTTGACCAATCGCTGTCGTCAGTCGCCAATCTCTTACGACGGCTCGTCGATGACTGCTCGGTGCCGAAACACCCATGACCTGACAAATCGCACCATTTGAAATGATTCAATCGCAACTCTGTTGATGGATCTGGATGAACCTCGGTATAGCCGTCTTGTTTGACGACATAGTGAGGAAACAACGCATCAATATGTTCTGGCCGCATAATAACTTTGCTCCTCCGTCCGAGTTCATGGATATACTGCGACTTCCCGTTGAGGTGGCATGGGTATGGTACGTCCACACGGTGGGACTCCGGCAGCATTCCCCAAAACTGGTTCCTCACGACAAGCGCAACGTCGCTGCTACCCGACTTAGGAAGCTGATCCGCAGCCGCGATACTGTGCAACTTACGGCGCAGAGGAGGAGGACGAGAAGCAGTAGGATGACGAGGAGGAGGAGGCGGAGAAGGAATCAGAATCCCTCTTCGTTGACTGGTAGGGGAACTGGAGTTTCTGGGAGCGCAAAGGCCCTCAGATGACACCAAGACGCCCTCGCAGGTCCCAAGAAGTCCCCAATGTGAACGTTCTCTTGTTCGGCGTTTCGACACTGGGCGGAAGGGGGGGGGAGTGGGGGGGCTGGCTCTGGACCTCTGCTTGATGCGACTGTTCGCATCAGTGCGTCCTATGGGGGGGACTCCACCGGCTTGAAACAGGCGCCAAAAACAGCCAGGATCTACTCCATAGGGGGACATGGGAGGGGGGTGCGAGGGCCCGCGCCGATGGGCAAAACAATGAGCAAGGAAACGATCAGGAGCCACCCAGCGAGGCCCTTTGAACCAAGAGAATCACGGAAAACCACAAAGTCGCCGACCCAGTCGGCGTGTGCGAGACGCTGTTCGTTTGACTCGTCGTCGTCGTCGTCGTCGTCGTCGTCGTCGTCGTCGTCACCGCCGCCGCCGCCGCCGCCGCCGTCGCCGCTCCCCTCCCTTTTCCCTGGGCCGTCCTCCTCGAGCGCGGCGGCCAAGGCAAAAGTGAACAACGTCGCAGCTTAGTCGAAGGGAAGCCCCTTCCCCTTGATCCCTTCCCAGCCAAAGGATGGGGGGGGACCCCGGGGGGAGGTCCTGGGGGAGGGTTGAGGGGGAGTCCCTAGTCAGAATACCATCCCCGGGGAGGGGTCCCGAGCCCAACGAGGCCCCAAGACAGGCCGAGACAAGAGGCCCCCAAAACAGTCCAAGAGGGCCCCGAATCGCCGAACGACCAATCCAAGACGCCCAAGACAGCCCCCAGACGGCCCAACAGGCCTCCAAGACGCCCCAAGAGGCCTCCAAGAGCACTCCCAAAAGGGCCCCAAGAGGCAAACTTCCTCGAGTTTCCTTGGGTTGTTGAAAGATTTGGGCGTTCTCGCCTTGTCGGCTTCCCGACGCTCAAGGACGGCACGAGAGGCCCCCCAGATCGCCTCAAGACGGCCCAAGAGGCCTCCAAGAGGGCCCCAAAACGACCCAAGAGGGCCCCAAGACGGCCCAAGTGGCCTGCAAGACGACCCAAGAGGTCCCCAAGACAGCTCCAAGAGGGAGCCCTGACGGGGGACCCGAACGGACATTCAAGCCCTCGGCCCCGACAGGCTCCCAGGAGACCCACGAGGTCCCCAAGAAGCCCCCAAGAGGCCCCCAAGAGGCCCTAAGAGGCCAGGAAGCCCCAAAAGCTCCCCACGAGGCTCCCGAGAGGCCCCCAAGTGGCTCCCAAGAGGCCCTAAAACTGCTCCCCAGCCCCCGGGAGCGCTCCGAAGAGGCCCAAAGAAGCATCCCTGAGGAGTCTGACCCTCGTTGGCCTCGTCGTCATCGTGGTCGCCGCCGCCGTCGTCGTCGTCACCCTTCAGTCGCCGTTTTGCTTTCCGGACTTTCTGCTCAAGATGGCCAGAGGCAGCCGTCAGTGAGCCCAAGACGACCCCAGATAACCCTGCGCAGCCCTCAAGATGGCCCGAGATGGCCCAGGACTGCACCGAAAAGACCCAAGGCGGCCCCGACAGCAACAACAAGAACGAGCCCTGCAAGATGGCCCTACACATGATCTTGCCGAGCTCCTCGAAGGAGCTCGGTCGATTCATCGCGAACAAGATGGCCCCAATATTCACGACAGGCTCCCAAGAATAGGCCCCAAAGTAGCCTCTAAGGAGTCCCCAAGAGAGCCCCAATCGTAACGATCATTGCTTGACCAAACATGCTTTTACAGGCTCTGTTCTGGATAGCTCGGTGTGACAATCCTGTTTACATGTGGGGACTGCACTGGCACTGCGGCAGGTTGCCGCAGGCAGCTGTATAGTTGCGTATGTTGACATCCGGACGAATGAAATCAAAGTATTCATCGACGTCCATGTGCGCAATCCACTTGGCCATACCACGCGCTTGGTAAAGGCAGTGACTTTCCATGGCACCTTGCGTAAGGAACTCTTTTTTGTCTGATATTTTGCCAAAGTAAAAAGGCACAATGGTAACCTGATCTTTCTGAATGAAACTGCTCATCGCGTCCTCAACCCAAGACGTGTCATTTTCCTCCACATAAACCAACAGTTGCGTGAATCCGAGTCTCAAATGGTAATGTGCCCATGGCTGCAAGTACTCTGCCTTTGTCAGGGGTCCTCGATCAACCATTGTGCAGATGGCATAATCCACATCACGTTTTACAAATCGTGACTCGCTTACAGGAATGCCGAAGCGATCGAACACCCATTTGTCCTTGCGCTTCCCCATCAGATTGAGACGAGCAGACGACGAACCATTCAGCGCTGATATCGTGGGGCATGAGATGACAATGGCCCAATGAGGTGATGGTCCTTCGGCGCTGATATCATTAAACGATGCCTCCACTGTTCCAGTAGGCCAGCCGCCATGATTGCGGGCCAAGCGCAATCCTTCGTCAGGACGAGGCGGGTGTAGTCCTGCGAGTTTGGAAGCATGCGCATCCACATTTGTATAGCCCCGAAGAACCGCGACAGTCTTCGGAAGCCTCGCTTTCGGTGCCGTCCATTCACACGTCCACTCGGTCTCAGCTCCCCACTCTTGAAGTGCTTCTGCTGTCGGCTCCACGAAGGATTTCATGTTTAGGATAACATGGGCTACTGGCTTCTCATGGTCGTAGAAGGCATCGATGAACAACGGTGCATTCCCTGACACCTCGGCCGCGTCCAGCATAACTGTACCAGCAACGGTATTGACGGGGGTTCCTGTCCGACCACTTCGGTGGATTAAGACTGCATGTGTAGAAAAAACGATTGGCACGAACAGGAGAACATAGTAGTGGAACATTATGAACGATATCGAGTGTTTCAAAAAATGGACTAGCCAGGTCCAGCAAACATGGCTTGATGATGAGGAAAAGCGATAGCAGCACATGCAGATGGTACTGTAATGGCGTGCCTTGGGGGTGCTAATCACAAGAGACCTCGTGTCCCAATGACCGAGAGAGCGTGATCCACCGCCGCTTTACTGTGGAAAATTGCCCCCCTCTTCCTCCGGAACCCCCCTGGGGTCCCCCCCCCCCTCCGAAAATCCCCCCCCTGCTGGAACCCCCCCCCCCCCCCCCCCTCCCCCCCCGGCAAACCCCCCCCCCTTCCCCTAACCCCCCCCCTCCCCCCCCCCCCCCCTCGAAAACCGTGGGGGTCACTACCGGTTCGAACCCCCCCCCCCTCGAAAACCGGAGGGGGGGTCACTACCGGTTCGAACCCCTCCCCACCCCCCCCACTCACCGCCAGCAAACGACTCCCGGTCCCTACCACCGTCCGCATCACATCCCCCACTGTTGTTCCCAGCACCACTGTCCTCACCACCACTGTCCCCACTGGTTCCACCACCGTCCCTACTGCCCCCACCACTGCTCCCACCACTGTCGCACTGTCCCCACTGTCCCCACCACTGTTCCCACCACGGTTCCACTCTCCCCACTTTCTCCACGGCCCCAACCACTGCCCGACTATCCCCACTGTCCCCACTGTCCCACTGACTCCTCCGCTGTCCCACTGAGCTGTCCCACTGTTCCCACCACTGTCCCCACTGTCCCCACCACTGTCCCCACTGTACCTCTGTCCCATTGTCCCACCGCCGTCCTCGCCACCGCCTTCACCACTGTCCCCACCACCACTGTACCCTCCACTGTCCCACTGTTTCCACCTCCCCCTGTCCCCACACCACTGTCCCCACCACCACCGTCCCCACCACTGTCCACTGTCCCCACTGTTCCCACCATTGTCCTCACCACTGTCCCCACCACTACAGTCCCCTCCCCACCACTGTCCCACTGTCCCCACCACTGTCCCGCTGTCCCCTCACCACTGTCCCCACCACCACCGTCCCCACCACTGTCCGCACCACCCCTCGGTTTTCCAGGAGGGGGGGGGGGGTTCGAACCGGTAGTGACCCCCACGGGTTTTCGAGGGGGGGGGGGTTCGAACCGGTAGTGACCCCCCCCCCTTTTCATGATGAACTGGGGGGGGGGGAGGGGTTCGAACCGGTAGTGACCCCCCCCGGTTTTCCGGAGGGAGGGGGGGGGGAGGGGTTCGAACCGGTAGTGACCCCCCCCGGTTTTCCGCCAGCAGCGGTAAAACACGCTCTTTCAATGACCCGACCCAGAGGAGTCGCTCCAAATCAGGCGGGAAACGGAGGTCGACCCACATCGAACAACTGAGCCATACTGTGGGCCTCCACGACCCTACTTCTTCTGCCGCCACAGCATGTCGAGAGGCCTCTAGACCAGACCGACGCCCCACCTCGAACAAGTCAAGGCAGGTGACACAGCAGTTCGCAAGTCATCTTCGGCAAGCGAACCGATTGTCGAAGATGACTTGCGAGCTGCTTCGACATGCGAACAAGCAACATCGCAATGGTTTGCCCTCGTGGGGAAGGGGCCCAAGCCTGCTTCGCACAACAGAGCGGGGGGGAGGGGGGCCAGATGAGACGCCCTAGTCCCTGGACTCGCGGAGCAGCCCGAGGCGTTCCGACGCCAGTCAAGCAGCATCGCAGCGCCCTGCTTGAGGTCGCAGCGTGGCCCGGAAGCGTTTTCTAACTCTTCCCAAATACGTGTGCCGCAGGCCTCGGCGCAGCTCCTTCGCAGCCCTGCCTGCGCTCCTGCGAAGCTCTTTTCTCAAGTCTGCAAGCTCCCCAGACACCCTGCCAAGCGAAGACGGCCCAGGATGGTCTCCAGGACTCCTCCAACACGGCCAGGGTGGCCCCAGACAGCGTCCAAGACGGTCCCAACATGCCTCCAAGACGACCTGGATGGCCTCCAGACAACCACAGATCGCCCCAAGATGGCGTCAGGATCGCCCAAGACGGGCCAAGAGGCCCAAGAGGCCTCGAAGCAGGAAGGCCCGAAGTGGCCAGAATCATTAATGCTCCGGAAGTTCTTGCCGGACTCTGGCGATTGCTCATTTTCGGCGACCCGACTGCCCAGGACGGCCCCAGAGGCCACCAAAGTGGCCCCAATAGCGCATAAGAGGCCTCCGGGATGGCCCCCTGACGGCCCAAGAGGCCCCCCAAACGGACCCAGGAGGGCCCCAAGACGCCCAAGATGGCCTCCAAGACGGCCCTGAAGCGCCCAAGAAGGCCCCACCAAGTCGGCCCAGAGAGGCCCCCAAGACGGCTTCAGACAGCGTCAGAAGGACCAGGAACGCCCGAAAACGGCTAAAGAGCCTCCCAGGGAGCCTCCGAAGGCTCCCAAGAGACCCACGGAGGCCTCCGAGAGGCCTTCAAGAGGCCCAGAGAGTGCCCCAAAGGCTCCAAAAAGTCCTCCTCCTCCTCCTCCTCCTCCTCCTCCTCCTCCTCCTCCTCCTCCTCCTCCTCCTCCTCTTCCTCCTCCTCCTCCTCCCCCTCCTCCTCCTCCTCCCTCCTCCTCCTCCTCCTCCTCCTCCTCCTCCTCCTCCCTCCTCCTCCTCGTTCTCCTCCTCCTTCTCCTCATCTTCCTCCTCCTCCTCCTCATTCTCTCTCCTCCCACGTCCTGTTAATCTTCCTCCTCCAAGTAGTCCCCGAAGGGGTCCCACAACGGCTGGGGGGGCACAGTCCGATAGCGTGGCCGAGCTCTGGCAACAATGAGTCGGCCCGCAGTGGCGCTTCCAAGAGGCAGGAGACGGCGGTGACTCGCCGTGGGCGTCTTCGATCATGGCTTCCAAGATGGCTCCGAGAGCTCAGAAGACCGCTCCAGGGCGGCTCAGCGGCCACGGGCCCTCCCCAAGAAGCCCCCTAACAGACGCCAACCGTCCGAACCCATGGAGAGCAGCCGATGTGTGCCGCCTCGTCATCTCGCAGCCGGTGGGCTCCTGAAGCCACGGGATGGCTCCAAGATCGCCCCAGTGCAGTCCAAGAGGGGCCCAAGAGGGCTCCAAGGCGGCCCCAACAGCGCCTAAGAGCGCTCCAGGAGCTTCCCAAGAGGGCTCCAGGAGGGGACCACTTCACGAATCGGGGCTCAAGGGGGAGGGGGGGGGGACAGCGCTGGTCGGCGCCGCCCCCGGCGCTCTCAACTAAAGGCAGCGAGAAGCGCTGCGTTTCTGTCGCTGGGCCTGGCATCTCGGCAACAGCACTGGGAGGCTTTTGGGCCAAGGTGGCCTCGGAGAGCGCAAGCAGGCCTGCAGCATTGCGCACGATGGTCCGTAGAGGCCCAGGATGTCCTCCAGCTTGCCTCTGAGAGGCAACAGGACCACCCCAAGACGGCTCCATGTGGCCACAGAGCGTCCCAAGAAGACCCCTGAGAGGCTAAAAACATACAAAATCTGAAACCAGCGCAACCCCAATTAGAAGGTAGACTTTCTTCCAAAGCAGTTTAAATCGGTGATCGATTCGAGGCAATGCAATGCAAAACATTACCTGGCATTTGCTGGGCGTTGCTTGGCATTGCTTGGCGTTGCATGGCGTTGCCTGGATTCGTTGCTTGGCATTGCTTGGCACTGCCTGGCATTGCTTGGTATTCCTTGGTTTTGCTTTTCATTGCTTGGCGTTGGCTTGGCATTGGCTCGGCATTGGCTTGGCATTGGCATTGCATTGGCTTTGCATTGGCTTTGCTTTGATTCGCATTGCATGGCTTTGCTTGACGTTGCTTGGAATGCTTCGCATTGCTTGGCATTGCTTGGCATTGCTTGGCATTGCTTGGTGTTGCTTGGCACTGAATGGCATTGCTTGGCAGTGTTTGGCGCTGCTTGGTATTGTTTGACATTAATTGGCGTTGCTTGGTATTGCTGGCTTTGCCTGACATTGATTGGCTTTGCCTGCATTGCTTTTGCTATAGTTTGGCATTACTTGGCGTTGCTCAGAAATGCTTGAAATTGCTTGGTATTGCGTAGCATTGCATGGGAAGCCCCAGAAAACCTTGGGCAACGCCGGGGCAACCCCGAGCAACGCTGGGGAACGCCTGGGCAACCCAGAACAACGCCGGCGGGGAAGGACCCCGCACCCACTGGAACCTTTAGCAAACTAATAGGAAACCCTTTAGGCAAAGCCTAATTGGATAATGCTAAAATGAATGGTGGCTGCCTTCTCATCCTTTCGCTCACGAAGGGCCACCGAGGCCTCAAGACAGCTCCAAGATCGCCCAAGACCGCCCCAAGAAGGGCCCAGAAGAGGTCCAAGACGGCCCCAAGAGCGCCCAGGAGCACGCCAAGAGTATACCAAACAGGCTCCAAGAGGCAATATTTCAGGAACCAGAGGGGCAGCGCCAATCCGAGCCGCATTTTGCTCGGTGGCCTCCAAGATGGCCCGAAAGGCCCCCAAGGGGGTCCCAAGAGATCCCCGAAAGGACCCCAGCGGCTCCCAAAAGCGCCTCAAGAGATCTCCAAGATAGCTCCAAGAGGAATTTAAGAGGCTCCAAATAGGTCTCCAAGTTCACTATTGTCAGCCCCTTTGTTTCACTGTGTACTTAACTCTGGGACTCTGCCCCCCTAGCACGTTGAGGCGTCCTAGAATGACAAGTGTTGTCTGGCAGGGTTTCTATAAGGTTTCTCAGGATCCCCCCCCCTCTCGTAGCATCGAGTCGCGCGCATCGCATCCCCTTCCTGAGGCCAGAACCCCTCGCAAAATACCACATATTCGTACTCCCGAAGCCACAACCCCTCGCAAAGTACCACCAAGTCGCGCTCCCGAAGCCAAGATGCCTCCAAGACGGCCCAAGATGGCTCCAAGATGGCCCACTGTGACCTCAAGGCAGCTCGACATGGCTTCAAGGCGGCCCGAGGGGCCTTCGAGTCGTCCCAAGAGAGCCCAAAGAGCCTTCCCAGGAGGGCCTCGAGAGGTAAGAATGTGTTTCTGTCCTGCGGTGTTCAATCTGCTTGGGGTTCTCCCCTTTTCCAGCTTCCACGACGTCCGAAAACGGCCCAAGAGGCCCCCAAGAGAACCTCAAGACGACCGCGGAGACCCCTGGGAGGGCTCCAAGACGGCCAAAGAGGCGCCCAAGACTTGCCAAGAGGGCCCTAAGACAGCCCCAAGAAGGGCCCAAGAGGGCCCCAAGAAGGGCCCAAGAGGGCCCACAGGGGCCTCCATCACTGCCTCACAACAGGCCAAGACAAGAAGGCCCAAACGAGTCCCATGAGGGCTCGTCAAGTGGAAACTAAATACGCTACATGTGACTGTGGTCCTCCTCCTCATCTCCCTCCTCCTTCTCCTCCTCCTCCTCCTCCATCTGCTCCTTCACATCATCCTCATCACCAGTATTATCAAAATCATCATCATCATCATCATCATCATCATCATCATCACCACCACCACCACCACCACCACCACCATCATCATCATCAGCATCAGAATCATCATCGAAATCATCATCAGCATCATCATGATCATCGTCGTCATCATGAATCGTCAGCATCATCATCATCACCGTCATGATCATCATCACATTTCTCATCATCATCATCAACAACAACAATATCATCAACACCATCATAATCAGCATCAGCATCAGCAGCATAATCATCAGCATCATCAGCACCATCACCACCACCATCACTATCATCAGCAGCAGTATCAGCATTAGCATCAGCACCATCAGCATTTCATTATCCTCCTACTCTGCATCATCACGATCAACCTCATCATCATCAGCAGCAGCATCATCATGATCATCATCAGCATCATCATGATCAACAGCAGCAGCACCATCCTCATAATCATCATCAGCAACATCATCAGCATCATCCTCATCAGCACGATCATCATCAGCAGCATCACCATCATCATCATCACCACCACCACCACCACCACCACCATCATCATCATCATCATCATCATCATCATCATCATCATCACCATCATCATCATCATCATCATCATCATCACCATCATCATCACCATCATCATCATCATCATCAGCATCATCATCATCATCATCATCATCATCATCACCATCATCATCATCATCATCATCATAATCATCATCATCATCATCATCATCATCATCATCATCATCATCATCATCATCATCATCACGGCTCCCCCAAGCCTGGGGACACGAGGTGTCACACGTGACGGCCTCCTGTGCCCCCTCGAGTAGTTGCCGCCCAGAATGCTGGGCTGGCACGATGGCGGGACTTGCCGCAACTCCCTCCTCCCGCCAGCGCGCCTGGGCATCTTTCCTGACTGGGCTAGAGGAAACTTTTTCCCGGAAAGGGCGCCGGCCCAGGGTTCTCTTTTAGTTGGTAAACCTGTCCCCGGTGCCTCAACTGAGGTGGGCCGGCGGATTCTTTCCCTGATAAATATCGAAGTCGAGGTGGGCCGGCGGAGTAAAATTTGAGGATGTCTCAGGCGAAACGCTTGTTTTTGAAATTCCGATCGATAAATCACCGGGTGCGGGCCACTCTTTCGTGTGTTGAGGATGTCTCGAGCGAAACGCTTGCTCCGCAGAGTTACCGAGGATGTCTCGAGCGAATCGCTTGTCTTGTAGAGCTTGAGGGATCTGGGCGCCCCAGAGATTTGCCTTCTCCAGGTGCACGAACCCGTGTGTTTTTACGTATGTGCCTGTAGATTTGCCCTCTCCATGTGCACGAATCCATGTGCGTCTTTTGCCCGGCTCTGCCGCTCCTGCCTTCGCCGCGCAGATCTGGGCAGCTGGCCCGACAGCGCGGCGGGAAATACGATCTTCCTTCCCTTGATCTCTCGAGCCCCGTCTTCGTCGTCGCCCGCGCGAAGGATCACAGATAATCCACCCCATTCGAGGTTCCAGGCGGGGATAAAGAGGTTATCCCCGCCTGGAAACTCGCCGCCGTTCTCGCCGCCGTCGTCGCCCTCGTCGCGCAGCCTCGGGGCGTCACCTCCAACCGTATAAACATTGCAGTAGACGCGCCGCGCGCCATGCAACTGGTCTCGCGATGGAGTCCCTAGAGACGCTGCTAGTGAGTTTCTAACGGCACGTTCACATGTGGCTAATTAGTCCGCTTAAAAAACGTTGACGCCATTAGACGAGCTACCTTTTGCTCACGAGGCAGCCGACGAGGCGGCCAGCAAGGCTGCATAGCAGGCGGCCAACGAGGCAGCCGCCAAGGCCAGCCACCAAGCAGCCAACCGATTTTCATTCAGTAGCGGTTCGGGTTCGCCCCCTCTTGCTCCGCCCCGCTTCGGAAATGAACCGGATCTTGAACTCGAGCTGGTTGAGAGCCCCGCACGTTTCGATTGCGACCAGCTCAAGGGCGAGTTATGCGTTCAAACAGCTCGGGCTTAAGATCCAAATCAGTTCGGCCAGGATTCGGAGGCCACGGGCGAATTCATCCACAACGCAATTGAGCACAGCACAGTTCAGCGCAGCATGGCAGATTCCAAGTCAGCACAGCTCGGCACAGCACAGCCCCTGGCACAGCACATCGCCATCGACACCTTCAGCATTGCAAGTGCCCGTCGCCCAATACGGTGTCGCGAAAACGTTTCCATGCTTGCGGTTCTATATGCGTATCCACGACCACACCCCAGCACGACCACACCCCAGCAAGACCACACCCCAGCACGACCCCACCCCAGCACGACCCCAACCCAGCACGACCACACCCCAGCACGACCCCACCCCAGCATTACCCCACCCCAGCACGACCCCACCCCAGCAAGACCATCACCCAGCACGACCACACCCCAGCACGACCTCACCACAGCACGACCACACCCCAGCACGACCACGCCCCAGCACGACCACGCCCCAGCACGACCACGCCCCAGCACGACCACCCCCCAGCACGACTACCCCCCCAGCACGACCACCCCCCAGCACGACCACCCCCCAGCACGACCACACCCCAGCACGACCACTCCCCAGCACGACCACACCGCCTTGGTTGAGTGGTTGCCTGTCGTCGTGGAATGTTTCGTGGGGTGTCTCGTGGACTGTTTCGCGGGGTGTCTCGTGGAATGTTTCCAAGAAAACGTTGAAAACGGTCGCCCGTGTCTCGTGGAATGTTTCGCGGGGTGTCTCGTGGAAGTGCCCGTCGCCCAATACGGTGTCGTGAAAACGTTTCCATGCATGCGGTTCTATATATCCCTTTCCGGGTTCGTGGGTCCATCATGCTTGGTTCGCGAGAGCAAACGGAAGGGCCGCGCGCCGTCCAAAGCTACAACCAACAAGCAGGAACCTAAATTCCTCACGAGAAGCGTCAAGATTTTGCTGATTGATGGACCCGTGGAGGCACGCGAAACGAAAGACGAGCCCCCACCCGGCCGCTGCCACCCCCCCTCCGCCGCTGGCCCCCCGCCAGCGCCTGGTGGGAGCTCAACGTCTCGGGACGAAGCCCCCACTGATTCCCCGCCAGTGAGCACCGTTTCACCGACCCCTCTCGCCATGGGCGTGGCCTGGGCCCCGCTGGCCGATTTGACCCCCCCTAGACTGGGGATGCTGGCAGCTTCCTTCGGGCTTCTCGAGGGGTATATCCCCAACTGGGGTGCTGAGTGATGGGGATACGGGCAGGTTAGCCCAGAATCGAATCGATAGGTCGGATCGGCGATCGGAATGAATCGGATCGACCGGAATCAACAGCCGAGTCGGAAAAAGTCGAATCGGCAGACATCGGCTGGCTACTAGGCCTCTGTTGGGAAATCGGATCCCAAATCGGAACCCGAAGTCGAATCGAGTCGGAATCGGAGTCCGTCGAGATCGAATCGCATCGGATCGGGGGAATCGAAACGGGCCCTGTACGGGTCGGCTAGGCGATGCTGCACCAGCCGTGGCTGCCCCCGCCAAGCTCCCGAGAAGCCCCCGCCTCGAGGACCGCGCGCCCGCCGCCTGGCCCGGCGGGTCTGCCCAGTAAGGGTCTCCCCTCGGCCTGCCCGGGGCCTGCGCGATGCCGTGGACGAGGAGCCACGGCTTGTGACTACCTACCAGACCACCCCAACCCAACCCGAAGACCCGAATTTGACCCGATTTCGGGTTGGGGGGGGTACGGATACCATGTGTTTTTTCAACGTTCCCCGAACCCCCCCCACTGGAAATGGAAGGCAAATTGAGGGCTTCGGGTTGGGTTGGGGTGGTTTGGTGGGTGGTGAGCTTGCGAGGCGGGGGGTCGTCCACGTCCACCGCCGGGAGGCCGATGTCCGGGTGCCCCCGCGGGCGGTGGGTGCGGATCTATGTTGGCCCCCGGGGGCCCGAAGATATCCATTATCCACCGCCTGCAGAGGTCCCCGACAATTGATCCTCCAGGCGGTGGTCATGTATACACGCTTCCGCCTCAGAGGTCTGGCTGGACCCGCCAGCCACACCCACCTGGGGCAGAATTGCTCCAACGGTAATCGCTGCATGGACTGGACCTGCGTTGCCATTGCGAGGAAAATCCTGGAGGCCTCGCGCGGCAGCTTGAGACCCGATTTACGTCAGATCCACGTCGGATTTACGTCGGGTTCACGTCGGACACCGTCGGATTTGTGTTGGATTTACGTCGGACTGACTATACTACTATTAAGCGCCGCGCGAAGCCTCCAGGATTTCCCTCAAAATCGCCCGACATCGCCTTACACCGCATTGCCTGACGTTCGCTTCTCTCCTGTTTCCTTGCCTCGCCGAATCCCGCCCGGCCTGACTCCGCCACCCCCCTCCTATTTCCCATAACTTGACACGCCTTCCCTCTGGCGTGTGCTGGTTTGGAAGATCATAACCCTACTCATCCACCTCCCTCCCCTTATCATCCGCGAACTCGAGGTCGTCTCCCTGGTGCAATCGCGACAAGTGGCGGACACCCCTGCCTACAGAGTGCATCAGCTAAGCCAGCACGACCGTAATGGAAACAGAAAGGGAGGGACAGCGAGGAGAAGCAAGAGGTACAAAAATGAGGAGGGCCAAGGTCTCTGCAGAGGCTACATCGCAGAGCTCCCTTCGAGCGCCCAGACAGAAACGCCCTACTGCTTCGCAGAGAGCATGTCTGAACACCGCCTCTGCCAATCGCTGTCGTCAACCGACAACTTTTTGACCATGCTCCATTCTGATTGTTCGGTACCAAAACACCCATCGCCTGACGCGGTGCACAACTTGAAATGATTCAAGCGCAGCTCTGATGTTGGATCTGGGTGTACCTCTGTATAGCCCTCTTGCCTGACGACAAAATGAGGAAACAACGCATTGATGTGCTCTGGTCGCATTATAACTTTGCTCCTCCTGCCCACTTCATGAATATACTGTGACTTTCCGTTGACGTGGCATGGGTAGGGTGCGTCCGAACGGTGCGAGTCTGGCAGAAGTCCCCAAAACTGGTTCCTCACCAAAAGCGCAACGTCGCTGCTATCCGACTTAGGGAGCGGATCCGCCACCGTCCCTCCAGAACGTTTGGGCGCATTGGAAAGCCTTCTAGCTGCATGGTAGGGCAACCGGACATATGAGTCCCCCGAGGGATTCTCAAGGGAGCTCTCCAGGAGGCTGGCGGCGGCGAAAGTGTGTAGACCTGTAAGTGTGTATATATGTATATATTCTCATACGCACCTCTCCGAGGGAGTAGAGCTCAGAGGCGATTAATGCGTCCGTCGTTCGCGATTTTTCTGGCCGTTTCGCTCGGGACATCCTCGAAATTCTGAAAATCGGTGGCACCCCTCACGCAGATCGTGACGTCAGGGTCCAAAAACACATAGGATTTCCAACATTTTATCATAAAACCTTCAAAAACACATGGTAATTTCAATGATTTTGACTCCGATTCTCAGAGAATGGCGGTTTCGCCTGAGACATCCTCCCAAAATCGAGCCCCAGACCCCTCCTCGGAGCCTCCTGGGGGCCTCCTGGAACCTCCTGGGGCCTCCTGGGGCTTTCTGGACCTTCTGGTACCCCAGACCCCGCCTCGGAGCCTCCTGGAGTTCTCCTGGGCCTGCTGAGGCCGCCTGGGGCCTCCTGGGGCCTCCTGGGGCTTCAGAACTACATGCACACACAGAGACACAAATCACGCCCAACACATCACACGCTAGACAAACATAACATACACACACACAACACCGACAACACGCAAAAAGCACGCACCACACAAAGCACACATCACACACACACACACACACACACACACACACTCACAATCCTGGGGCCTCCTGGAGCCTCTCCTGGTATCCAAGTCGGGCCTCCTGAGGCTTCCTGGGGGGCCCTGGTACACACATCGCAAGGTGTGGCAACCCCACTTGCGCTCGAGTGCGACTTCGCTGTTGCATGTCACTCCTGCTTCAAACGCCCCTTCAGCTTGTTGTATGAGCCTGGGCACACACGTGCCACTTGTATATATACATATATGTGTATACATTGGGGACTCGCGCGCGAGTATCGATCCCCCTGCTTTTCTTGCCGGACGACACGGGGGTACCCGTCTTCGTCTCCACTCTTCTCTTTTCACATGATGTTTCCTTCTCTCTCTCTCTCTCTCTCTCTCTCTCTCTCTCTATATATATATATACATATATATATATAAATAAATATATAAATATATATATATATATATATATATATATGTATATCCTTCTCGCTCCCTCTCTCTCTCTATATATATCATACACATTTCTATCATGTCCCATCTCTCCCTCTCTCTCTGTCTCTCTCTTTATCTCTCTCTCTCTCTATCTGTCGTAGTCCCTGGGTGGGGCGGGTACACATGTATTCCCTTTGTGCGAGGGATACAACATGAATATTTCTATGGCGGAGGAGGGGAGGGTCTGGCGCTGGGGGGAAGATCCCAAGGAAAAAACCGGACACCCTGAATCCACTGACCCCGTTGTTGTTTTTTGGGGGGCTGATATACGAAAAGAAAAACCTACAAACACACGCATACAACAAAAGCAACGAAAACACAAAAATGGAAACTGGGCCAGTGGATTCAAGAGGTCGATTTTTGTTCCTGGGACCTTTCCCCCAGTGCCAGACCTTCCCCTCCTCCTTCACAGAACGAATCAATGCGAACCCCTCGGCGCAAAGGAAATCTATGTGAACCCCCCCACGAAGGGAATCGACGTGCAACCCCCCACATAAGGAATCGACCTGTGACCTCCCACATAAGGAATATATGCGCAATCCCCTCCACAAATGGAACCCATGTACCACCCCGAACAAAAGAAATAGGTACGTAACCCCCCACAAAAAGAATACATGTGTTGCTCCGTTCTCAAAGGGAATTTTTTGTTTGTTTGTTCGTGCCCCCACTACAGAGGAAATATTCGCCGACCCCCGTTTGCCGAGGGGGAGGAGGCGTGTGAGAGAAGTGGCTCTCCCCCCGCTGCTGCTGCTGCTGTTGAGGAGGAGGACGACGACGACGACGACGACGACGACGAGGAGGATAAGGAGGAGGAGGAGGAGGAGGACGAGGAGGAGGTGGAGGAGGTGGAGGAGAGGAGAAGAGGGGGAGGGGGAGGAGGAGAAAGAGGAGGAGGAGGAGGAGGAGGAGGAGGAGGAGGAGGAGAAAGAGGAGGAGGAGGAGGAGAAGGAGGAGGAGGAGGAGGACGAGGAGGAGGAGGAGGTGGAGGAGGAGGAATCGAGGAGGGCACCGAAATCTCGTGCAAGGGGGCGGGGCACCGGCTCTCCCCGGCGCCTCCCTGGAGGCTCTCCAGGGCCTCCGAGTCTTCCCCCCGTGGCCTCCAGGGCGTGCCAGGGAGGAGGAGGAGGAGGAGGAGGAGGAGGAGGAGGAGGAGGAGGAGGAGGAGGAGGGGCTGGGCCAAGACTCGGCCGCGGGCCTTTTTTCGCAAGTCTCGGGAGTCCCCCAGCCACCTGAGCAGCTTCCTAAGCCTTCCTCCTCCTCCTCCTCCTCCTCCTCCTCCTCCTCCTCCTCCTCCTCTCAGAAGACCCGAGGGTTTCTGAGAAGTCCCGCCACTCGTACTAAAATATCTTTGTTGCATGAACCCGCGATGCTAATCCCTTGGTAAAATGCACCCTTCCAAAAGACTCCTTGCTAAAAAGAACCGTAGACTCGGAACATGTCACGAAAAGGACCCCATGTTGATAAAATGCATTCTGATAGAGACCGCGATCCGGATCCAGTACTTCAGGGGGCCATCTGAAGGACGGCATCCGCAATGGGGCACCCTGACGAAAGGAATCATCACTGCGGAATATGTGTTACAAGGGCCCTATCTGAGGGAACCCTTGGCACCGGCATGGGGACTGAGGATTCCTCATCAAAGTGACCCCTGCTCAGGATTCACTGTCATAAAGGATATTACCGAAAGGCATCCTTGATGCGGATCCCTAAAGACTCACTGCTGCAAATTACTCTGAAATAAAAGGGGTCCTTACTAGGACCTCCTGACTTAAAGGACCCTTCCTAATGATGCTTCATTCAAAAGGTCCGTACTCGGGATGTTCCACTTACGGTACCCGTAATATTCCAAATTGCTTACTCGAAGAATCCGCCATTAGGATCCTGTATACCAGAAGTCTGCACTAAGGACCCTTTACTAAAGGCATCCTTACTGAGCAACATGACGACAGGAACCATTACAATCATTACTGCGGAATCTGTCTTACAAGGGAACTAACTCAGACACACCTTGGCACAGGCATCTGGACTGAGGACACATCATTCAAGGGATATACCTATATACGTATATATCTATATATTTATTCGCTCTTACTAAAGAATATGCATTGAAGACATCCTGCAGTAAGACCCCTTGAAAGAGGCAGCCTTACGACGGACTCCTTACTGAAAAGATTCGAACTAAAAACTCTTTCGCAGAGGGATCCTTTCTAGAGACTCCTTATTGAAAGGCCTCCTTAATAAGGACGCTTCACTCACGGGATTATTACTCGAAATGCCTCATTAGAGCGTACTAAAGAAATCCGCCATCAGGCTCCCGTACCCCGGGCATCCTGATTAAGGACACCTTACTCAAAGCATCCTTACTCAGAAATGCTTGTTGAAGGAGCCATTGCTGCGCAATACATACTGCATGGGATCTTTACCAAAGGAGTCTTAGTACAGGCATATGCGATAACGTGTCCTCATTCAAGAGTCCCCAGTAAGGGTCCTTATGAACGAATGACTCATGAAAGGATCCTGCTTAAGGACCCCTCTCCTGAAGTATTCCTGACGACGGGCCCCATAGTGAAGGATACGCATTAAAACCGATTACGGAGAAACCGTACCCAGGATCCTGACTAAAGAATCCAGATTACAGGAACCATCATTACGGACTACTTACCAAGGACTCCTGACCAAGGATTCCGTACCAAGCATTGCAACTTATCAAGGACTCCTTACCTACGAGTCACTACCATACACAGAATCAGGAGGGGGAGGCAAAAACGCGAATGAAACGATGAGGGCATACGATGTCCACCACAGGGCAAGCAAGGGGGACCGATATGCGCGCGCGCTCGTATATATATATATATATACACATATATATATTATGCACACTGGAACAAGACACGCGCGAGTTCCGCGTGCACCGAGGTTCTAGCCGCGCCCAAGCAACTCGCATCGCAAGTTGCCAATGAGCAACGAAGGGGTGATTCTGGAGCCCATTCGGGGGTGGTAGAGGAGATCTGCGGCAACTAAGTCTTGGAATGCCGGCGACGTGTTGGGAATTCTGAGGGGTCCTTCAACGTTTTTGCGCTTCACTGGAGCCCCCCGAGGACCAGAGGAGGAAGGGCTGAACAAAGAAGAGCGACGCCCGAGCCTGGCTCCGAAGTACACGCCACCAGGGTCAAACCACGAAATATCGAAGGCCGCTCATTCCCCTGCTGGCCACGCATCTAGTGCCAAACCACGGTGCAACGAGGGCAAAGAAACAATCGGCGTCGCACGAGCAGAGCCTCAAATTCAATAGATTTGGCTTCTTCGGGGCATCTGCGAAGAGCTTCCGCGCCACCTCCAGCCGTCTTTGGGCCGTCTTGGCGCCTCTTGGACGTCTGTTGGAAATGCGGTATTGCGGGCCTGTGGGGGCCGTTTTTGGAATCGTCACAAGGGGGCATCCTGGGCCATGTTGAAACTCTCTTGGGGCCGTTTGGGGGACCTTTTGAGCTGTCTTGGAGACCTCTTGGGGCCGTACTGGGGCAGTTTAGGGCCCATATTGGGCCGTCTTGGGGTCCTCTTGGATATCTTGGGCCGTCTTGCGCCCCTTCGAATGTTTATTTCAAAAATATTGAACCCCTTGGGGAGCCCTCTTCGGGCCTCTTGAATCATCGCAAGCCCATCTCGGGCCCTCATGAAGCTCTATTGGGCAGTCTAAGGGCGAGCTCGGAAGTCGTCAGGGCCGTCTTGGGCGGACGGCTCCCGAAGCCCCCTCGAGTTCCTCTTTTTGGACCTCCGTAAGGGGCGCTCTCAGGGGTGCTGGGCCGTGGCATATTCGGCCGTTTGGTGGCCCTGCTGGGCCTTTTCGACGCCCTCTTGGAACCCTGTTCGGCCGTTCTCTGGCGATCCTGGCATGCTCTTGGGCCGTCTAGGCCTGCCGGGAATCCAAAGGTGCGAGTCTGCTGAGATACCTCAGAGGCCGTAACAAAACCCGTGCTTTCGTACTTGGGAGCCACATCGGGGATCCTCTTGGGAAGGTCTTGTGGCGGCTTGGGGGCATCCTGAGCCATGTTTAGGCGGCGCGCCCAGGGGGGAATGGAGAAGGAGAAGGCCTTCTCAGAAGGCTCGGAAGTTCCCGGGACTTCTGAGAAGTTTTCCAAGCCTTCCCCGAGGACAGAAAAAACTTCTCAGAAGGCCTCCGGCCTTCTGAGAAGTCCCGCCGCCTTCTGAGAAGGCCTTCTCCTTCTCATTTCCCCCCCTCGCTCGCCGCCGAATGTTCGGAAGTCCCCAGGTTTTCGTGGGCCGTCTCCAGGTTCTCTCCGGTCGGTCCGGGCTGGCCCAGCCACGTTTCAGGCGCACTCGGGGCCCACCCGTGGCCCCCGAGGGCGCCCCCCGAGGGCACCGCCCCCCCCCCCGGGAGAGCACAGGCACGGGCCCACGACCTAAATTTTGTTCATACATGTATGAACATATATATAGATAGATAGATAGATATAGCGTATGTATGTGTGTGCATACAGATAAATACACATCTATATGTATATAATCATATATATGTATGTTTAAATACACACATGGAACATATATACATACATACATATGTACATACATACATACATACATACATAAATACATACATACATACATACATGCCTATGCATAAACGCATGCATAAACGCATGCATATTCAAATACATGTACATATACATATACCTACAGCGGGACATATACATGTATTATATATGCATATACATATACATATGCATATACATATATACTTAAATATGTACAACTATACATAGCCATATACATATACGTATAAATATACATATACATCTACATATGCATAAACATATACATATACATGTACATATAAATACAAATACATTTATCTGCGTGTACCTATACATATCCATCGACAGTACATATACATATGCATGTATATATACGTATACAACTGCAAATACATTCATGTATATACACTTACAAATACATACATATATATATATGTGCGTGTACATAGACGTGTACAAATACACATACATATGCATAGACATAAAAAATATGCATAGGCAAAGACATAGACATATACATATCCAGATGAATAGACATGTCGATATGCAGTATGCATGTACATCTACATGCACATGTATAGATACAAATACATGTACATATACATAAACAGATACATATGCAAAATCATACACATTTTATACACGCATACATATCCAGACATACACATATACATGAACATATACATATACACATACATCTGCATCTCCATAGACATATACATACCGACGTGCGTACATACATATATGAATACAAATATACATACAGACTCACTGACTGACAGACAGACATACAGACATACATGCATGCATGCATATACACATACAGACACACAGACAGACAGACAGACAAACAGACAAACAGCCAGACAGAGACACTGACATGCAGACATACAGACATACATGCACACACATACATGCATACATGAATGCATACGAACAAGCATGTATACAGACATACATGCATGCATGCATACATACCTACTTGTTGATGTACGTATTCAGTTATTGAATCCCCTACATATATACATACATATACACATATATATATATATATATATATGTGTGTGTGTGTGAACATGTATGTATACTAGCGTGGGCCCATAGACTAAGTCCACGGAAACGAGAGGGCGAGGAGCGAAGGCGCGTGCTGGGCTGTGCGACGCCGTTAGCTACTGCCGCCCATCCTTGGAAGCGCGCCTCACACTTTGCTGTTCCACCGAGGGCGCCCGACACATTCAAGCGGGGGCCGAGGTGTTCGAGCGTTGCGAGAGCAATGTCAAACGCTTGCAAGCCGGCCCAGCGCTGGAACAACCGCGTCGGGATCGCGGCGGACGCGGGAGCGGGCCTGGGCAGACGCGGCGCCGTCCAGGACCGCATCGGAGGCCGGAACCCAGGGCCGTCGCCAGCGAGGGTTCCATGGGCCTCTTGGGGCCTATGGGGGGCCTATTGGAGGCCTCTCGGAGTTTGTCGGGGGCGCCTCGGAGCCTCTTGGGGGCTCGCGTGGCCATCGCGGGACGAAAGGCTGAACATGTCAGCTCGGGCGGCTCCTCTCGAGCACCTCATGGAGCCTCGCGGGGCCTCCCGGGGGGCTCTCGGGGCCTGTCGGGGGCGCCTCGGGGGTCTGTTGGGCGCCCTTCTGGTCATCGTGGGATGGAAGGCTCGACGCGGCAGCTCGGGCGGCTCCTCCAGAGCACCTTTTGGGACCGTCTTCGGGGCCTCCTGGGCTCGTGCTGGGGGCCTCTGGGGGCCTTCCTCTGGTGCCTTCCCGCGTGGGCGGCCTCCAGGGCCGTCTAGGGGCTCTCTTGGCGACCTCCACGGCCGTCTCGCGTCGACGTCGGCGGCTTCTTGGGCCGTCGGGGGCGGAACAAACCCGACGGAATCATACGACGCGCGCCAATTGGGGCTCTCTTCCAAATCGCCCCCGGGGCCTCTCGGGAAGCGGACATCTCGAGCCGTGCCGAGGCCATCTCTATCTATATATATATATATATATATATATATACACGCAAATGTGCGCGCGCACATGGGCATCGGGCGGTTTCCACGGGGAGGCTGTTGAGACTGGTTTCGAACAGTGTCGCGTGTGACACAAAACAATTTGGCACGTTGACTGGTTGATTGCCCATGGTCGCCACGCATGCTCGTTGCGCCCACTAGGCATGCACACGTGTTGGTTCACGCATGACAGGCGCGCACGCCCGGAGCACGCGTTGCCCAGCGCAGCCGCCACTCCTCCTCGCCACCCTCCCCATCATGATGATTGACTACCTACCAGACCACCCCAACCCAACCCGAAGACCCGCATTTGACCTGAATTTCGGGTTGGGGGGTGTACGGATACCATGTGTTTTCTCAACGTTCCCCGACCCCCACCCCCACTGGAAATGAAGGGCAAATTGAGGCCTTCGGGTTGGGTTGGGGTGGTTTGGTAGGCGGTGAATGATCACCTCCACTACCCTCGCCTTCATCATCATGACTGGATGGGATGCTGTTTTCCGCGCTCTGCACGCATTTCTGCTCGCGCCAAAGCGATCGCCCATGCAGGATCGGGCCCTAGGCGCCCGGCCGCGAGGGCCAGCAGCCCTCCCGGGCACCCCCCGCCGTCGCGACGCCGCCCAGCTCCACGCGCCTACTGGCGCTCGCCAGCAGCGAACAGGACCCCGACGGAGTGGCGGGCGCTCGGGGGAGGGCCGCTGGGCGCGCACGGCCGATGTGCGGCTTCCCGGGCCGGCCTTCTTCCCAGGGGCGTCAGGCTCGACGGCCTTTCTGCCGCCCCCTTCCTGGAGGGAGACGAAGGCGATGGGCGCCGCGTCGAAGCGCGAAGGTCTGGATCTCCGTTGGCGAAGACGGGGGCTCTCCCTGCGACGCCGCCGCGTCTGCAGAGTAGGTTCGATGGGTCCCGCGGCCCCCGCGACGCCCCCTCTGCGCGGCGGCGAAGACACTGGCGCGTTCGCGCAAGCGGTGCGAGGCCCCACCCCCCCTCAACGAGCAAGGCTTGAATCCGCGCGCCCGCGGGCCTGAGGCGCCGAGCAAGCCCCCGAAGAAAGCGCGGAATGCGCCCGGCGAAAACTGCGCGAGGACGTCTCCAGGCACGCACGGCCAAAGGAGCCAGCCCAGCCATCGCTGCCAGGGAAGGATCGCCCACGCCGGCGGCCTCCCGCTGGAGACGGCGCGCGCCCCCGCAAGCAGCCCGCGCCCGCGGCGCGGCCGCCCTCCCACGGCCGCCCCCCGCGCTCCGCCGAGCCAGAAATCCGACGCACTCGGCGAGGAGATCGCCGACGTCGATCGCGTCGACGCTTCGCGGCAATCAGGAGGGAAAGAAACACACAGACACAATGAATCGTCGATTCCCCAGAAAACATGGGAAAATATGGGAAGTGGGGGGGAAGACAGAAACCCAGAAAATATGGGAAAATATGAGGAATTATTTTATTTGTGTGTATTTATTTGTGTGTCCCAGTTCCCCTTCAGGCAAGGCGGCCGACACAAGGCCCATAGGGCAAGCGCCCCCGCGCACGGACAGCACGCATCGCGGGAGCAGGCACTGGCACGGCACGACCCACAACCGCCCCGCTCGCGCACGCGCCACCACCCCTGCGAAGCTCGCGCAGAGCGCAGGCCCAGCCCCGCCGCGGCCGGGCGCGAGGCAATGCCCCCCCCCACCCGCTGGATGAAAACATGGATTCGGAATGTGGCGGAAGGCTGCCCGAATACTGGACACACTTCGCTGGGCGCGACTAACACGAGATCACGGATGCTCACGGATGCGCCTCGCTCACTCGCATCACCGCGGCGCGAACACGTCCGTCGGCAATATCACTCGGCGGGCGGAGCCCACGCCATCCCATTCGCCGCGTCGGCGAGCCCACTTGGCCCATCCGCCTGGTTCTTGGCTGTGCGCACGTGTATATATGCATGTAGTTCCATAGATGAATATACATATACATATACATATACATATACATATACATATACATATACATATACATATACATACATACATACATACATACATACATACATACATACATACATACATACATACATACATACATACATACATACATACATACATAAATACATACATACATACATACATACATACATAAATACCTACCTACCTACCTACCTACCTACTTACCTACCTACCTACCTACCGACCTACATACATACATACATACATCCATCCATCCATCCATACATACATACATACATACATCATACATACATACATACACGCATACACACACAGACATACATACATACATACATGCATACATACATACATATATACATACACACACCATACATACATACATACATACATACATACATACATACATACATACGTACGTACATACATACATACATAAATACCTACCTACCTTCCTACCTACCTACCTACCTACCTACATACATACATACATGCATGCATACATACATACATACATACACACAGACATCTGTACATACACACAGACATACATACATACATACATACATACATACATACATACATACATACATACATACATACACACAACATATATACATACATACATACATACATACATACATACATACATACATACATACATGCATACATACAGACAGACATACATACATACATACATACATACACCATACATGCATGCATGCATGCATACATACATACAGACAGACAAAGAGACAGACAGACAGACATACATACATGCAATACATCTATATACATATGTATACATACATACATACATACATACATGCATGCATGCATGCATGCATGCATGCATACCTTCATACATACACATACATACATACATGCATGCATGCATGCATACAGACAGACAGACAGACAGACAGATAGGCAGACAGACAGACAAACAGATCTTTGTGTATATATATAATATATGTATAGATGTGTCTACGTATATACATGTCGGCGGTGCCCGGTGCGGAGCGAAACCCCCCCCCCGGTAATCTCTCCTGGGGGGGTTCGAGCTGGCACCATTCCCGGTGCGAGCCTGCACGAAACCCCCGGGTAAACACGACCTCCTCTGGTAGGCTGCACGAACCCCCCCGGTAAGGACGCAACCCCTCCGTAAGCGGCGCGCTCCCGGCACGCGCGAACCCCAGCCCCGACGCGCGAATCTTACCAGGACGAGCAGGAGAAGGAACTGGCATTCCTGTTGTTCGCACTGCTGGGCTCGTGGCCACAATACGAGAGGCTGCGGCGCAACTCGAGGAGGAGGAGGAGGAGGAGGACGAGGAGGAGGAGGAGGAGGCCCCAATCTGCATTACAAAGGACGAGGAGGAGGAGGACGAGGAGGAGGAGGAGGAGGACCAGGACGAGGAGCAGGAGGAGGAGGAGGAGGAGGAAGACGAGAAGGAGGAGCAGGAGGAGGAGAAGGAGGAGGAGGAGGAGGAGGAAGGGAAGAAGAGGAGGAAGGCGAAACAAAGGCGAGCAGACGCGAATAGAGAACACAAGGCGAGAACACGCCACATTTCGACAGGGAGCCACCCTTCCCAACCGCCCCCCTGCCCCCCCCCCTCCCCCAACCCACCCCCCCCTCCCACCCCCCACTCCCACGGGGGGGGGGGGGAGCCCAGGTAGACACAGCGCAGCCTGCACGAAACCCCCCGGTAAAGCGACAGGGGAGGACCCAATGCGGCCTGCACGAACCCCCCGGTAAAGCGGCAAGGGGGGGGTGTTCGAAGGCGCTGGCGGCACCCGGTGCGGGCTGCACGAAACCCCCCGGTAGTGCACGAAACCCCCCGGTAGTGCTGGGGGGGGGGGTCGTGCCACGGCGCACCGCCGACATACATATACACACACACACGTTGTCTGCATACTGCAGACAAAGATGCATGTCTATATACGAATATATGAGACCATGCGCACATATACACATAGAAGGAACGGCGACGCGCACAGCCTCTTCACGGCCCCGTCGACTGGCTCTGGCGAGGAGCCCCGCGGCGAGCGCTCGCCTGAGCGCCACCGCAGCGCAAGTCCAGCCGCCCTGGGGCGCGGCCAGACAAGCCGCCATCCGAAAGGGAGGGAGAACGGCGGCGAGCTCCACGACGTCGACGCGCGCTGCGGCGCGACACTTGCAGGCAGCAGAGCGACTCCACACCCACCTCTTCGCATCGGGCCTCATCCGCGGCCACGCCGCTGCGCGGCGTGGCCCGCTGGCATCGACGCGGGCGTCGCCGCCGCGACAGTCGCGCCACGCGAAGGGTTCCCGCCCGATGGCCCGCGCGCGATCGCTGTCCGACATCGGCGAGATCGACACCGCCGCCTCGCCGCGCTGCTCGGTCGGCGGCAGCGCCGCGAGTCGACCGTCGAGGCCCTCGGAATCCCCCGCGACCCCCGCGGCGCGCGCGACGGACCCCGCCCGGGCTTCTCCCCGCCGCGCCGTCCGGGGAAGAGCCCCGACGCACTGCGCGCGGGGCGAGGAAGGCGAAGACGCGGCCGCCGAGCTCGCCCGCGCCACTCGGCCCCCACTCGCTTCGCCCCAGCCCGCAAGTGACTACCTACCAGACCACCCCACCCAACCCGAAGACCCGAATTTCGGGTGGGGGGGGGCAAGGGTTCCACGCGTGTTTTTTCGATGTTTCCCGACCCCCCCCCACTAGAAATCGAGGGTAAATCTGGGCCTTCGGGTTGGGTTTGGGTGGTTTGGTGGGTGGTGAGCAAGCAAGCAGCCCAGGATAGATCCGCGGAGCACCTCGCGCTCGCTCGCCGCCCGGGGCGCGGCCGCGCGGGAGGGCCGCGGCGCGAGAGCGCCGCGCCCTCCTCGCCGCGCGACGGCGGGGGGGCCCGCGGCTGCCGCGCCTCCGCGACCCCGCCGTCCGGGATGGCGCCTCGGCGAGGCCCGGCGCGTCGAGCGGAGCAATGAAAGTCCCCGGGCGCCAGGGCCGGGGCCGCGCCGCAGACGCTGGTCCGGGCGCGCCCGCCGCGTCAACGACATCGGCACGCGGCGCCTCCCAGCTGGCCGCGTGGACGGCGATCGCGACGCGCGCCCTGGCAAAACCCCGTCGGCGTCGCCGTCGAAATTCGGCGGCGAGCGAGGGGGGGAAGCGAGAAGGAAGCCTTCTCAGAAGGCGGTGTGTCTCCGGGGAAGGCTTAGCAAACTTCTAGGGCCGGGGGACTTCCGAGCCCTCTGAGAAGGCCCTCTCCTGCTCACTTCCCCCCTTCGCCCGCCGCCGAGAACTAAAAGCGTCGATCAGCAACGGTTTCATGCCGAGCTGGCGCCTCCGAGATGACCCGCGAGTCGAGCGGCGGCGCCGCGGCGGACCCCGCAAGGCACCTCGTCCGACACCTGCCTCGCGACCTCAAGAGCCTCGACACCGCGCCTGGGCATCGCGAGGCGCTGCTTGTCGCATCCGACGCGAGGCGCGCAACGACGGGGCGCGCGACGGGGTCGCGCGCGAGATCCTCGACTTGCCTCAGGCGCGCCTCCACAGAGGAGCTCGCGACTCGATCGCCGCCCCAGTTCTGGGCGCAGACGCCCCTGGCCCCCCTCGGCGCATCCACTGTAAGAGCGGCGGCAACGGGCAGCTCCAGCCGCTGCGCGGCCGCTCGAAGCGCGCCAGCGCCGCCGCTGAAGCCGACAAAGCACCATTTATTCACTCGCCGACGAGCACGGCGCTGCTCCCGACGCAGGCGCGCCGCGCGCCACCCGGCCCGCGAGCCCGCGCCCGATCGAGACTCCCGCACCCAGCTCGGACGCGTCCGCCACGATCGGCCCGCAATCCAATTGGGCCGCGAATCTCCGCGAAGCACCGGGGGTGCCCATGGCGCAGCCCACGAACTCCTGTCGCAGCCTCGGCGGTGGACAAACATCCCTTTAGTAAACCTCCTTTTGGTGGAAACGGCGTAGGACCGAAACCGACGGACCTGGACCCGAAAGAATGACGGCCGCGACGCCCTCTCGCGAACCGGAAACGGCCGATTCCCTCATCGACGCGTCAGGGTAATCAGAAGGTCCGTCAACCTCCGACAGCAGGTGCCCACCCACCCGCGCGCCTGGCCGAGCCTCGGGCGCCCTCCAGACCCAGACCAGGCACGTGAGAACTTAGCGCCGACTGGCGTTAGGTCGGGCATGTCCCCCTGCAGGCGGGTTTTGGACGAAAAACGAAAAATTGGCACAAACACGAAAAATGATCCCCAAAAAAAGAAAAATCGTCCCCTGAGTATTTTCTTACCATTTTTGAATACCCCTCCTGTGGAGGGACAGGCCCGACTTGAGACTGGCGCGCAATCGCTGGCCCAGCGACCCACGATGCCCGGCAGCGTCCCACCGGCGGCCCCGCCGCCCAGGCGGCGAGGCCGACGACGACGACGACGACGACGACGACGACGACGACGACAGTGCCACGCGCGCCATCGACCAACAACACCTCTGCGGAGCGCTGCGCGGCTCCCGGAAGAGGTGGGCGCGCCGTGCGCCCCGAGCGCCGCGCGCGGCGCCGCGCGGCTCGAGCCCAGCCGCACACTCGGCGCCGGCGGCCTCGGAGAGCCTCGCCGTGCGAGCCGCCACCACCACTAAAACAAGGCTAGGATCGGGATAAATCGCTCCAGAGCGTTCCGGAGCGCTCTCAGAGCGTTCCGGAACGCTCTGGAGCGGCCGCGGCGCCCAATACATCCTCCAAACCCGCCGATTCTCATAGATTTCGAGTTATCCCGATCCGATTTTGTCCCGATCTTCGCGTCGTTTTAGGCCGGCTGGGCAGCGGGCGCAGCTCCTCGGCGGCAGCGGGCACGGCGCCCCCCGGGAGGAGCCCCTCCAGGCCGCCAGCGCTGCCGGCTGCACGAGGGCAGCGCCGGCGGATCCGACGCCGCACGAGCCGGGCGCTGCCGTCGGCTGAAGGCCACCCCATCTGACTACCTACCAGACCACCCCAACCCAACCCGAAGACCCGAATTTGACCCGAATTTCGGGTTGGGGGGGATACGGGTTCCATGTGTTTTTTCAGTGTTCCCCGACCCCCCCCCCACTGGAAATGGACGGCAAATTGAGGCCTTCGGGTTGGGTTGGGGTGGTTTGGTGGGTGGTGACCATCCGGCCGGGTCCAGGGCGCCGAGGAAGTAGACCATCATCCCACTCGGGGGCGCGCAAACATGGATTAGCGATCCCATGGACTTGGCGCGCGGTCGCCAAATCCACGGATATCGGGGGAGGTGCCCTCCCCCAGAATGCGGCCGGTGCCGCCTCCTTCGGCGGCGGGCGGCCGCGACTCCTCCTGGAAGCGGGACCCGGCGCTGCTCCACGCCCCCTGGATCCGTGCTCGCGATCGCCGGACCCCCTGCCGCGAAGCGAGCACACGGCGGGCGCTCCGGCGACAAAGGACCCCCCCTCGCCAGCGCGTGGCCGGCGCCGTCGCGGCGGCGTCGCGGCGGCGTCGCGACGGCGTCGCTCTCGCGCCGCGGGCCGCGGCCGGGGCGGCCCCTTGCGATCCCCGGAGAGCCGGCTCCGCAGGCCGCCTGCGCAGCAGCTCCCGCCTGCCTGCGAGGGGCATCTCGCTCCGGGGCGCGCGCGTGCTGGGCGAGTCGGGGGGAGCATTAGGTCGGGCGTGTCCCCCTACAGGGAGAGTTTGACCAGGGGGGGGGAAAACAAAAAAAAAAAAAAAAAAAAAGTACTCGAACAACACCCCCACGTGATCAAAAGTAGTCGAAAAATCGTCCCCTGACTATTTGTTTACTGTTTTTGAAAATTCCCCCTGTAGAGGGACGGGCCCGATGTAAGGGAAGCAGCTCGCGCCGTCGCGCGAGGCTCGGCGACTCGCCAGCGACCCGCCCGGCCGACTGCTGCGAGGCTGCGGGGCCAGCAGGTCCCTGGCACGAGCGGGGCCGTCGCCGAGCACGGCGACCGGTGTCTCGCACAGCGGCCGCAGCTCGCCAGCTCGCGCGCCACATGCTTCCCCCTCCTCATCATGCTCCTCTTGCGCATCCTTCTCCTCCCTCCCATCCTCCTCCTCCTGCTCCTCCTCCTCATCATGCTCCTCCTCCTCCTCCTCCTCCTCCTCCTCCTCCTCCTCCTCCTCCTCCTCCTCCTCCTCTTCCGCCTCCCTCCTCCTCCTCCTCCTCCTCCTCTTCCGCCTCCTCCTCCTCCTCCTCCTCTTCCGCCTCCTCCTCCTCCTCCTCCTCCTCCTCCTCCTCCTCTTCCGCCTCCTCTTCGGCCTCCTCCTATTCGGCCTCCTCCTCATCATCATCCTCCCTGTTACCCTGCTCATCCCCTTCACTCCCCCCTTCCTCTCTCCCACCATACACGTGTCGGCTGCATGCGCTCCCAACACAATCCCCGATTCCTAATCTTCAACGCACACACATTCGCACACACACACACACACACACACACACACACACACAGACACAGACACATACACACACACACACACATTCACACACACACACACACAAGCACGCAAGCACACAAGCACACACACACACACACACTTCCGCATGATATAGTGTTACGCAGAATCGGTTTTCGTGCGGGGCCGCCACGTCTTGGCAATTGACGCATGTTGTGGACGTCTGTTGTGCTGTCTGCGGAACTGAGGAACCGACAGGAGGGAGTATGCAATATGGCTCATACTTCACCCCAGTATGAGAAAACAAGAAAAATACAAATATAAAAGTCTGTACGAAAATCCGAGACGGCCCGAGCAGGGGGCTCCAAGACTGCCCCGAGACACGACCCGAGGGTCTTAAAATATCATCCTGCTCAAGACGGCCCTGAGACGGCCCAAGACGGCCCCGAGACCCCAGGCAGGCTTCAACAGGAGGCCCGAGGGAAGCCCCAAAAGAAGCCTCCAAGAGAGACCCTGAGAGGCAATGCAACAACCATGGTCGGCGGCGAGCGAGAGGGGGAAAGGAGAAGGAGAAGGCCTTTTCAGGAGGGAACGGGACTTCTCAGAAGCCCTCGCGCCTTCTGAGCAGTTGTTGTCTGTCTTCGGGGAAGGCTTAGAAAACTTCTCACAAGGCCGGGGAGCTTCCGAACCTTCTGAGAAGGCCTTCTCATTCTCACTTTTCCCACTGGCTCGCCGCCTGATCTACAGCGCCCTAGCTATCATGTCCAAGTGGTCCCAGGATGGTTCTACGGATCCTGTTCCAGAGAACTCCGTAGAAGCGTCATTCCTACAGTTCGACGCTGCGCTAGCACATGGCGGATCTGCCGCTGGCTCCTGGATAATTGCGCATGTTGACATTCGAATCCATGAAGTCAAGATATTCATCGACGTCGATGTGCGCAATCCACTTGGCCATACCTCGCGCTTGGTAGAGGCAATGATTCTCCATGGCGCCCTGCAGAATGAAGTTCTTCATCTCGGAGATCTTGCCAAAGTCCGCCAACCTCCACTATTTGCTCGGGGTGAAAAGTGTGATGGAGCGCATGTCTATATTCGCGGCCAAAACGGTCGCTATGGGGGGGAGGGAGGGGGGACAGGAGGAGGAGGAGAAGGAGGAGGAGGAGGAGGAGGAAGGGGGGGGACAGGAGAGGCCGTCATGTAGAGCATAGCGCCCACCCCCGACTGTGGTGCCAGACGTACGCACTTCGGCAGTGCCGGGGGACCCACTGAAGGGGGAAGCGTTACGTTATGGGGGGGGAGGGTAAGGGACATAACGCGCGTTCTGGCCCAGGAGGTCGAAAAAACTCTCTTCCCCTCCCCCTTGCCCCTCCCCTGAGGTTCAAAATCCAGTTGGAAGGGGGGGGGGGGGTCGTGGCCAGGGATGGCCACAAGAGACGGTCCCCAGAGGCGCCCCCAAGAGTGCCCCAGGAGGTAAAAACCAAGGGCGTCCTAAAAATTACTATGATCGTTCCTGGACGTGCAATACGGCCCGAGAGGCCTCCCATACCGGCCCACGAACCGCCCACGAGGGCCTGGACACGGCCAATGAGTGCCCTAAGACGGCCCAAGATGCCCCCCTGGAGTGCCAAAGAAGCCTCCAGAGGACCCCAAAAAAAGCCCAAGGGAGGCCCGAGAGGCGAAACTTGCAGGGCCCACAGGAGCCCTCCCCACAAAATGGACTCCAAGATCACCAACATACCCCCAAGACCCCCCGGAGGCCCCCAAGAAGCCCCCAGAGGGCCCGAGGAAGCCCTCAGGCGCTTTGGCAAGGCTCCATGTGGCTGCCCCCTTGGCATCCAAGAGGCCCTCAAGAAACCCGCCCAACAGACGCGGAGGAAGAGGAAAACGAGTCAGCAACAACTACACGCAGGCAGCACGTCGTGAAGTGTCAAACAAGACATACGAAATCGGACGCCGCACGTATCCTCTGCTGGAGGTCGGCGTAGAGGCGCAAGCCTCTCGAATAAAAGGGAACAATTGTAACCTGGTCTTTCTGAATGAATGTGTCCAGTGCCTCCTCAACCCAAGAAGCATTCTTATCCTCAACATAAACCAACAGTTGATCAAACCCCGCTGCCAAATGGTACTTTGCCCATGGTATCAAGTACTCTGCTGTTGTGAGGGGCCCTCGGTAAACCATTGTGCAGACAGCAGAATCCACGTCAGGTTTTACAAAACGTGTATCACTTACCGGAATTCCGTACCGATCATACACCCATTCGCCATTGTATTTGGCTCTCAGGTTGAGACGCGCAGACGTGGAACCGCGCAGAGATGATATCGTAGGACAAGAGATGACTATGGCCCAATGGGGTGCAGGTTGCGCACTGTCATCTCTGAAATCTGACTCCACTGTTGCATTCGGCCAAGCACGCCCATCCGTTGACTGCGCCCTAGCATGCGCGTCAACATTTGTGTACCCTCGAAGAACCGCGACGTTTTGAGCCAACCTCGCGTTCGGCGCCGTCCACTCACAACTCCATTCTGTTTCTGGTCCCCATTTGCGAAGGTCCGCTTTTGACGGCATTGTCAAAAAAGATTTCATGTTCATAACTATGTGCGCAACTGGCTTCTCATGGTCGTAGAAGGCATCGATGAACAAAGGCGCATGCCCACCCACCTCGGCCGCGTCCAACATACCCGTTCCAGCAACGGTAGTGGAGGGTGCCTTTTTTCTCCAACCACTTCGTGGGGTTAAGACCGATTGCGCATGATAGAAGCATAGACCGAACACGAGAACATAGCTGTGAAACATTACGTAAGGTATCGGCTGAGTTAGAGTGGTGTGGGAAACCACAATACTACGATTTGATTGGTAGGATCAAGATATGCCAAGATGTTCCCGACCGCGACGCTGACAATCACATAACAACTCAGAGCGGCCCCAACACCCAAATGATCTCTGGGGCAGTCGAAGACGGCCTCATAACCGCCCCCACACGCCCCACGATGGCCCCAGAACCGCCCCCACACGCCCCACAACCGCCCCCCCAACATTGGTCAGAATCGCTAACTTCGCAGTAAATCATCGGAAGAGAACAAATGCCCCTCACATCGTGATGAAATCTGGACACGCCGTTGAACCGAGGCTTCGCCGTAAAAAGAAGAGGCATGAGAATTGATGGAAACCAACTACAGCTGGAAGTCGGCACGCGTATGAGCACGATAAACACAGAAGTATCAAAATCTCGACAGGCCACCTATCTGCCTCGGCGTCCCTACACGATTGCAAAAAGAATATCAACGCCGTACCTGTTATGACGATGGCAGATGGCGGCGACGATAATCATCAAACGGCGCCCACCTAGTCATAAGAACCCCACGTACGAGATACTTGCC
>CAUYUJ010007490.1:0-2500 GCA_963575745.1 Prorocentrum cordatum | reverse complement strand
TTCACTCACAGACGAGGCCTGGGAATGGCGTTCTGGCAGCGCGAGAGTCCAAAAGTGGCGACAGTTACACGAATTGGATGACCCGCTCGGATTAGTAACATGATCCGCGGGCCCCATAGGGAGGGGGCTCCCGCTTGAGACATCCTCGCAATTGACTCACAAATGTGGCCTGGCAATGGCGTTCTGGCAGCGCGAGAGCCCAAAAGTGACGACAGTTACACGAATTGGATGACCCGTTCGGATTAGTAACATGATCCGCGGGCCCCATTGGGAGGAGGCTCCCGCCTGAGAGTTCCTCATAATTCACTCACAGACGAGGCCCAAGGCGAGTGAGTGAGAGAGTGAGTGAGTGAGTGACTGACTGATTGACTGACTGACTGACTGGTGATGATGATGATGATGATGATGATGATGATGATGATGATGATGATGATGATGTTGATGATCATCACACTCTCTCACGCGCACACTCATCATCATATGTGAGTGCTGATGAGTCAGTGAATGAATGAGTGAGTGAGTGTGTGTGTGTGTGAGTGAGTGTGTGAGGGATGATGAGTGCGTGAGTGAGTGAGGAATGAGTGATGATGATGATGATGATGATGGTGGGTTCCTGTTCCTGCGCGGGGTGTCCAGAGAAAACAAGAATCCCACTTTGGATGTGGGGAAACATACCCTGGCGACATATCCAACCCCTGCGCAATGCGGGGCAGGAGTAGCTTGGGAGATTCGACGAGAAGACGGCGACGTGACATGGACGCATATACTTCCTCGAGCGGCATTCGGAAGGTTCGCAGGCCCCCAATCAAGGGAAACACGATGAGTCACTAAGTGAACCCCTGAGTCACGAAGGAAGACGGAAGGTCCTAAAGGAGACGGTGGGCAAGGGGCTTGAAACGTCGGCGGTACAGCAACAACATGACATGCCCCCCCAAGGACGGCGAGGCCCCGCTCACGTCTGCGCAGTGCCTCACTCCGCTGGACCCACCAGCAGCCTTCGAAAGTGGCGAGCCCACCAGCAGCCCTCGAAAGTGGCGACAGTTTCGCAGATCGCAGCCCCCCCGAAGACGGTGAGGTCCCGCTCAGGTCCGCGCGGTGCCTCGCTCCGCTGGACCCACTAGCAGCCCTTGAAAGCGGCGACCGTTTCGCAGGTCGCAGCCCCCCAAAAGACGGGGAGGTCCCGCTCAGACACGCGCGGTGCATCACGTCGCTGGACTCACCAGCAGCCCTCGAAACCGGCGACAATTTCGCAGATCGCAGCCCCTTAAGGACGGGGAGGTCCCGCTCAGGTCCGCGCGGTGCCTCACCCCGCTGGACCCACCAGCAGCCCTCGGAAAGTGGCGACCGTTTCGCAGATCGCAGCCACCCAGGGACGGCGAGGTCCCGCTCAGATCCGCGCGGTGCCTCAGTCCACTGGGCCCACCAGCAACCCTCGGAAGGTGGCGACAATTTCGCAGATCGCAGCCCCCTGGGGACGGGGAGCTCCTGCTCAGGTCAGCGCGGTGCCCCACCCCGCTGGACCCACCAGGAACCCTCGAAAGCGGCGACCGGTTCGCAAATCGCAACCCCCCAAAGACAAGGGAGGTCCCGCTCAAGTCCGCGCGGTGCCTCGCTCCGCTGGACCCACTAGCAGCCCTTGAAAGTGGCGACAATTTCGCAGATCGCAGTCCCTTAGAGACGGGGAGGTCACGCTCAAGTCCGCGCGGTGCCTCACTCCGCTGGACCCACCAGCAGGCCTCGAGAGCGGCGACAGTTTCGCAGATCGCAGCCCCTTAAAGACGGGGAGGTCCCGCCCAGGTCCGCGCGGTGCCTCACCCCGCTGGACCCACCAGCAGCCCTCAAAAGCGGCGACAGTTTCGCAGATCGCAGCCCCCCAGGGACGGGGAGGCCCCACTCCGCTGGACCCACCAGCAGCTCTCGAAAGTGGCGACCGTTTCGCAAATCGCAGCCCCCAAGGACGAGGAGGTCCCGCTCAGGTCCGCGCGGTGCCTCACTCCGCTGGATCCACCCGCACTCCTCGAAGGTGGCAGCAGTTTTGCAGATCGCAGCCCCCTAAGGACGGCGAAGAGAGGGCAGGAGGAGGGAGGAAGGAGGAGGCGGGAGGAGGAGGAGGAGGAAGAGGAGCAGGAGGGAGGCGCGACCACGGTGCTCTACTCAAAACGAATACCCAGCCAAGAAAGATTAGGAAACAACGAAACTAACATTACTACGACTACGACTACGACTACGACTACGACGACTACTACTACTACTACTACTACTACTACTACGACGACGATGACGACTACTACTACTACGACTACGACTACTACTACTACTACTACTACTACTACTACTACTACTACTACTACTACTACTACTACTACTACTACTACTACTACTACTACTACTACTACTACTACTACTACTACTACTACTTCTACTACTACTACTACTACTACTACTGCTGCTACTACTACTACCACTGATACTACTACTACTACTACTACTACTACTACTA
>CAUYUJ010007489.1:40000-46463 GCA_963575745.1 Prorocentrum cordatum | reverse complement strand
GCGGTCGGATATGTCCACGAAGCCGTCACCGCTGTCGTGGATACGGACCTTCCGCGGTGGTCGTGATGTGGAGTCCTGTCTCTTGAGGGCCGATCGGGTTCGTGATGGTGGCGCTGAATGGGCCCTGTCGGGCGTTCCCATATGGAATCTGGGTGGAGGGATGATGGGGCTGTAGGCTTGGGTTGGGGTGATGCTGGTGATCGGTCGAGTCTTGGGCGTGGTGGGTACTTCGTGCTCGTCGTCGCTGAGATCGATGAGAATTGTGGTAAGGGGCGTGGATCGCTGTTGGTCATCGGGTGTCGATCTCTTGTCGGGGGGGGCGGACATGGCACGTACTTCGGGGAAGATGATGTGTGGGGTGGGGGGAGTGGCCTGCGCAGCTGGGATGGGGGTGTCGGTGCCTTCGAGGTCGGAGTCGTGATGACGGTCGGGAATGGGCGTAGACTGTCCGTCGTCGTGCTGAGAGAGGTAGCCGTCGTCGGCGATGGGCGTGGGAGAGCACGAAGATCTCGGAGAGCTCGATTGGTATGCTTGTGTATCGCCGTGGTGTGCTTCAGAGGGCTTGTCGTGGTCGGCATCGCTGAGTGGGGCGATACTGGCTGGAGGGTGTGTGGGCGTTCTGTCGTGGGTGTGGTCGGGGTTCGGGGCGGGTGGTGAGGTGGGTGGTGCGGCTGCAAAGCCGAGGTCTCGTAAGCTCCATGCGTCTGAGTTGGACGTGGAATGAGCTGCGTTCGGTGGAGAGCTCATTTGTCGTAGCTGCTCGAGGTAGATGTCGGCGTGTGGGTGAGGCAGCTCGTAGGGGCCTGGGATGATCGCGGTGAGGGCGCCTTCGATCTCGCGGTGGATGCGCTTCTCCTCTGTGTCGGCTAACGCCTGCTGTCTGTTCTCCTCCTCGACTCTCTCGCTGAATCTCGTGTTCAATTCTTGCAACAGTTCAAGATCAAGAGGGTCATGAAGAAGCTCGGCTTGTCGAAACTCACGTTGCATTTCCTCCCTTTCCTTTATTCGCATCTCCTCGGTCGTCGCCAGGCGGTTGATGTAACTGTCGTGGAGCTGCTGCTCGGTGAGGTGTAGGTTGGCCCGTTCGCCTTGGATTCGGGCTCGTTCGTGCTGGTGCTCGGTGCGAATCGTGGCTGCTTCGTGTTGTTGCGCACGCAGTTCACCGTACTCCTCGAGGATCTTCTCTTTGGCTTGCATGAGTGCCGATGATTCCGCATGAGCCCTGCAGTTGATTTCATGAAGCTGTCGTTGCTGAGCCAGTGGAAGTGCGTCTTCTTGTTGCTGCCCTCTCATCTCGTGCTGAAGTAGGAGGTTGTGAGCGCACTGAGCTTCCTCCTGTTGAAGGCGGTGCTCGGATTCACGAATTAGATGCTGGAGCCAATATGGCTTAGCCTCCCGTAGTTCGTGTTGCTGTACTGCTTCCCGCCGTGCAAGGTGACCGCGTGCGGCGTCGTGAAGTAGTTGGTGCTGTTCGAGCTCGGTCTTCATGCGATGTGCCTGTTCAGCTTCATCTTCCTGACATCGTTGTTCGGACTGTCGTAGGAACCGTTGTGCTTGCTGATGTTCTAGGTGGCGGTTGCGCACGTTGATCTCGTCTATCTCCTCCTGGAAGCGGCGCTGGAGTCGTTGCTCGTGGTGCTGTAGTTCGAGATGAAGCTCGTTGAAGGCCTTCTGAGACGTGTGTGCTTCCATGCGCGCAAACTCCTCCTGCAACTGTTCGCGGTGCTCGGATTGTCGGAGATCAGCTTGTTGGTGGAGGTGAGCTAGGTGGTGCTGATGGAGTCCCGTGTGTTGTCGCTGCTGGTCCACCTTTTTGGAGAGGTCCGTGATCATCGCGAGCAGCTCTTTGTGACCTTTTTGGTGTGGGTCGTCCTGCTGTCGAAGTGGTGCTGCTGCTGGTGCTGCGTACTGCTGGGGTCGATGATCTTCGCGCTGTCGTGGGTGAGGTGTCTGTGTCCGAGTCCTGCGCCTGTTGTGGTGGTCCTTCTCGCTCTCGTCGTTGTCGCTGTAGAAGTCGTCGTACTCGAGGTCGGGTGTGGCATCGTCCCTCTTAAACTTCGACTCCTGTAGTAGAGCCCGTAGTATCCTCAAGCTGCCCTCCGTGTTGTCGAGCTCGGTCTGCATCTTCCTGATGTCGTCCTTGAGCGCATTCTTTCGCCTGACCGTGGTGTCGATGCATCGGCGGTAGTAGTGCACCCGCTCGTCGGGAGACAACGTGAGGAGGAGCATTGCCTTGTTGACAGACAGCTCTGCGACGATCTTGGCATCGTCGACGCCGACGGCGCGTGCGCCCTGAGCTTGGTCTGCCAACCGAGCGATGCGTCCGCGCTTGGTTGTCACCCAAAGGCGGCGCATGTCCTCCTCCAGCGGGGGCGTGGAGAAGCTCTCGTGGGACTGCATGCGCACGTCGTCGGCAGGGAGGACCTGGTCGAGGATCTCGCGCTGCTTCTTGGAGAACTGGAAGCCGTCGAAGAAGTTGTGCGCGCCGTAGTGCTTCCTGCTCTGCGTCCGTGTCGTTGTGCGATGTGTGGAGCGAGCCCGTGAACCTTTCTTGTGGGTGTCTTCGCCGTGGTGGGTGAAGTGGTGAGCATGCTCGTCCTTGGCGTCTTGCTGCTGGCAGTGGCTGTTGTGACGGGTGCTTGCGTTGCCGTCGTGCTGGTCGTGGCCGTCGCGGTCCTGCTGCCAGCTCTGGTCGTCGTTCTTCCCGTACGTCCTGCGTCTTCGCGTCTGAGATCCCGACCTCCACGGCCATGGCTGAGCTCCGACGGGATGACCACGAGAAGTGTGGCTGCTCCCAGTCGCCTGCTCCCAGGCGCGCTGGTGCTTCCAGTCCTGCGTCATCTTGTCGACGGGCTGGGCGCTGTGGTGTTCCGCGAGGGTCCTCGCGGCAGAGAGGACTCGGAGCAGCGTGCGCGCCTGAGCGCGTTGCTGCCGCTGGCGCCGATGCCAGGATGGTTCGCCTTCACGAGGCGTCCTGGCGGGGCGCCTGCCGCGGCCGCGGCGCCGAGCGATGGCCCGCGGCGCGCGAGCCCGAACACGAGGGGGCGACCGACGAGGGCGACGACGGCCCAGCCCCCCTCAGCCCGTGGCTTGAGCCAAAATGGCTTGAGCCAAAATGGCTACGGACCCTCCTCCTCCTCCTCCTCCTCCTCCTCCTCCTCCTCCTCCTCATCCTCATCCTCCTCCTCCTCCTTCCTCCTCCTCCTCCTCCTCCTCTCCTCCTGCGCCTCCTCCTCCTCCTCCTCCTGCCCCTCCTGCCTCCTCCTGCCTCCTATCCTCCTGCCTGCTCCGCCCCCTCCCTCCTCCTGCCTCCTCCTGCGCTGCTCCCCGGGCGGCTGCGAGCCGCGCCGCCGTCGCCACTCTCGTGGGCTCCGCTGGGAGGTCCTGGGGGTCTCTTGGCCGGCCCCGGTGCCCGGCCCGAGGCGAGCGCTCTGGGAGCCCGAGGAAGCGCTGGGTCCTCGGAAGGGGGGCGACGGAGCAGGGGGAGCAGGAGGTGGAGAAGGGAGAGGAAGAGGAGGGGGAGGAGGGAGATGGAGGAGGCGGAGAGGAGGAGGAGGAGGAGGAGGAGGAGGAGGAGGAGGAGGAGGAGGAGGAGGAGGAGGGTGAGGAGAAGGAGGAGGAGGGGGAGGAGGAGGAGGAGAGGAGGAGGAGGAGGCGGAGGGGAGAGAGAAGGAGGAGGCAGGAGGAGGAGGAGGAGGAGGAGGAGGAGGAGGAGGAGGAGGCGGAGGGGGAGGATGTGGAGGAGGAGGGGGAGGGGGAGGAGGAGAGGAGGAGGAGAGCGGTGGAGGAGGAGGAGGAGGAGGAGGAGGAGGTGGAGGAGAAGGAGGAGGAGAGGAGGAGGTAGGAGGAGCAGGAGGAGGAGGCAGGAGGAGGAGGTGGAGGAGGACGGAGGAGGAGGAGGAATGGGGAGGAGGAGGAGCGTGAGGGGAGGGAGGAGGAGGGGAGGTGGAGGAGCGAGGAGGAGGAGGAGGGGCGAAGGATAGGAGGGAGGAGGAGGAGGAGGAGAGGGATGAGGAGAGGGAGGGGGAGGAGGATCAGGAGGAGGAGAAGGAGGAGGAGGAGGAGGAGGAAGAGGAAAGAGGAGGAGGAGGAGAAGAGGGAAGAGGAGGAGGGGGAGGTGGAGGAGCAGAGGAGGAGGAGGAGGAGGAGGAGGAGGAGGAGGAGGAGAAGCGGAGGGGGAGGGAGAAGGAGGAGGAGGGAGAGGGGGAGGATTGATGATGATGTTGATGATGATGAGGAGGAGGAGGTGGAGGAGGAGGAGGAGGGAGGAGGAGGAGGAGGGGGAGGAGGAGGAGAGGAGGAGGAGGAGGAGGGGAGAGGAGGAGGATGGAGGAGGAGGACAAGGCGGAGGAGGAGGAACGCCGATCGGTGGCAGAGGAGGGGAGGAGGAGGAATGTGGCTAGGAGGAGGAGGAGGAGGAGGAGGAGGATGTGGTTGGAGGAAGGTGGGAGGAGGAGGAGGAGGGGATCGGCGAGTCACTGGCGGGACGGTGCCGTCCACGCCTGCGGGCCGCCTCAGAAGAGGCCCGTGAAGTGGCCGAAAGGAGGAGGAGGGAAGGAGGAGGAGGAGGAGGAGGAGGAGGACGAGGAGAAGGGGGAGGGAGAGAGGAAGGGGGAGGGGGAATGGGGGAAGGAGGAAGAGGAGAAAGAGGATAGGGAGGAGAAGGAGGAGAAAGAGGAGAACCGACTCCCAAACGCAACCGATCGGGTCGGAGTCGGACCGGAACGGGCCGGCCAGAATCGATATCGAGTTGGATCGACCAGACAGAAAAAGAACCCTGGGAGAGAGTGAAGCCTTTTCTGGAACGCGCCTGAACATAAGTAAACAACTATATAGATATAATACCTCGAAGCTCCGCGCGGGCTTCTTGTATTTGCGCTGGACACCCCTCCTTGGCGCGCGGAGTGCGTCAGGGGCGGCGCCAGAGGCGCTCCCAGGGAGGGCCAACGCGGGTCCACAGGGTTAGGTCGGGTAGTCCCCCTACAGGCGGATTGTGGGCGAATATATATATATATAATACACACACAAAAACACAAAAATAGCAAAAAACAGAAATCATGCTCAAAAAGACGTCCCCTGACTATGTTTTGACTCTGTTTGAATTGTCCTCCTGTAGAGGGACAGACCCGACTGAATCCCAGGGCACGGCAACGGTACCCAGAGGCCGAAATCAAGGAAACAGCGCCGCTTGAACGGATCAGATCGCCGGAGACCTTGAATGTTTGTACTGGGCGCAAGCGGTGGTCAAGCTGTATCTGGCTCCAGCAGTTTTGGGCTCAGGCTCTTTCGCTTTAATCCTTGGACCTCGATCCTCCATCTCCGAATCTAGACAACTGATCCTCGAACCTCGACCCTCGACCATCGTCAACTGTTGCATGACCAATGCATATCATCCTTTCGGACACCTGGGCCGGCTTCCAACGAGGCGGCTACACGCATGAGCGACCCTGGGCAACGGTGGCCTTCGGCGCGCGACTTCTGGGGGGCCGCGGGGGGACAAACCCAGGCGCACAAGACGCTGCTATCGCATCGCGTTCGGCGATCGGGGGATCCGAATGGGCCCGCACCAAGGGCCGCTCTGGCGAAGGGTCACTCCTGTGTGCAGTCGAGCGAGATCTTCAAACCAAGCCTGCCAGCTTCTGCTGCGAGCCCTGGAGCGACGCACGTGCTCTCCAGCAGCTGGGTCGGCCTTCCCGCAGGTTGGGTAAGAAATCCTGGCCCAGCTCTTCGAGAGGAGGGCCTCGGGGGACTCGGGCGAACGTGTTCCGGAAACTGGGCAGGCCTTCCCGCATCTTGTGTAAGAAATCCCAGCCCAGCTTTCGGGAGGAGGGCCTCTCAACCAGATTCGGGGAGACGGAAGACTCGGGCTCGGGCGACTCGGGTTGGCCTGACGGGGCCATCATGAAAAGGACGAGACCCAGTCTGGAACTTGACGCGAACTTCCGTCGCAGACCTGCCACGAGAACCGGACCGTCAAAGAATCCTGGGCACGCTCGTCAAAAAAAGCGTCGGCAAGCCCGAGTTCCAGCGCACTCGAATCTTAACTTTCCCAGGCATATGCTCGACTCTGTTACAGGAATGCCCAGCATCGAATCGGTAAGTCGGATCTCCGATCGAAATGAATCGGATCGGCGGAAATCGGCAGCCGAGTCGGGCAAAGGTCGAATCGGTGGACGTCGGCAGGCTAGTAGGCCTCCGTTGAGACATGGGATCCCGAATCGGAAGCCGAAGTTGCATCGGAATCGGAATCCATCGACATCGAATCGAATCGAATCGGAGGAATCGAAATGCGTCCTGTGCTAATAGAAAAATAAAAACGGCAGAAACATAACTTTGGGCGCTCCGCGCGGATTTCTTGGATCTGCGCTGGACCCCCCTCCCAGGCGCCAGGGGGGGGCCCAAGGCGGATCCAAGAATCCGTACGGAGCGCCAAAAAAAAATGTTTATGCCGTTGTTGCTCGTC